>OZ012659.1:39441497-40041497 GCA_963942545.1 Oxycera nigricornis
AAACGCGTTTAAATTTTTTTATCGTAAAATCATTAAAGCAAGATTAACGTTAGAATAATTTTCAAAAAACATTTCAGGGTGAAATTTCCCTATTGAAATACAAAATATATTTCCATATGAATATTTTATCAGCTGTGTATCGTATACATAGCAATGAATCAGCAAAAAGGTGGGGGGGGGGCAGCTATGTGTATGGATAAGTATAGAAGCGAGTCGCGCAAAATTAATGTAAAAAGAATGCTCCGATCGTTATATAATTTTAACAAGTTTAAGTTTGAAGTATTTTCTTTCAAAACCGCCAAAACAACAAAATTGATTTTTTGAGTGTTGCACACTAGAAAGATCTCTTAAATAAACAGAAGAAAATAAAACAGAAAAATTAAAACCATTTAAAAATAGTCAACAAAATATCATTCACCCCACTTCAATATTTAAAGGATTTAAAAATATTTTTGAACATTTCTTGGTAATATGGATGGAACGTTGAAACAAGGTCAATCAACCAATAAAAGTAAAAAGTCAAATATACATAAAAAATCATTACGATAAAGGGAAATTGAATTGGTGGGGCGTACGAGAGGACTTGATTTGCACCTGGCTTAAAGTATGTTAGGTGAGTAATGTCTGCTCATACTGTTGAATAAATTCCAGCAATTATTGATGGGCTCATTTTTAGCAATGATAGATTTTATTTATTTATTTATTTACAGATTCATCTTACAGACTAATCCAATAACAAGATGAAAATGATTTCTTGAAGCAAACGGGTGTGCTTCGCTTATATATATTACTGCATCGTTAAATGTAAATTTGCTGGATAGAAATTTTACACGAATCCTATCCTGAATGACATCCAAGGCGAACAGCGCCACATCATCATTCTTTTGAATGATAGAGTAGTTAAATTAAGAAAATCGAATCTGTGCATGTACGTCATTAATTCATAAAAGTTATTTGGGTTGCAGAGATCCCGCCGAGCAAAAAGAAGAAAGTGTAGTGATGCAAATCTACCACTTTGTTTCAAATCGGATTCCAGTCAATACATGAGCATTCCAATAAAGGTCGAACAAAGGTATATACAAGATTTTAGTTACCCAAATATTCTTGAACTACATACCGCGTTTCTTGATAAAACTGAACTGCTAGTTAACTTGAACTATTAGCGCAGCCTATGGTTCAAAACAATCCCGAAGTCTACAACATTATCTACTTTTGCAAGTTAAACATTATTAAGAACGTAGAGTTTTCTGGGAAAAACTCACATCACATGACATTTTCTAGTGTTAAGATGAAGTTTGTTTCGGTCGCAACAGCTTCAATTGAAGGAAGATCGCATTTTGTTGTCAATCAATAGCATGATAAATTTTCCGTCAATTCTTCAGACAAATCATACACGAAAATGTTGAAAAGGAGAGGGCCGATTAATAATCTTTAAATTTAAGAAATTGATTTCGATTAGAAAGGTATGAGAAGAGTCAATCAAAAAGACTCCAAAATATCGAATTTGTCCAGCTTTGAGAATGTGATAATCCACATGATCAATGTAAACTGTATGAATCTGCTGGCCTTTTTTCATGTCATCAAGTGTTAAGGTTGGTAGAAGTCGTGCGGCGTTTCGGAAGCCATATAATTGTTCATTCAGATATGGTTCAACTATTTTCGGGAATTTGTCGCAAATCGCCTTTTCAAACAACTTATAGTTCAAAGTATTGCAATCCCTCGGTAATTTCCAATAGAGTGGTTACCTCCGTTTTTGAAGAAAGATTTAACATGGGAAGATTTTCAATAACTTGGAAACACACGTGAAGAAAAAAATTTATTGAAAATTATGTGAAGTGGTTGGACTAGGTAAGAGCAGTAAAACAAGAAAAAAGGTGGAATTTAGCCTGGTTCGGGACCGTTATTTAGGTACAGCTCTTTGATGGCATTTCAATTTTCTTAATAGTCTGACTTAGATCTTTAACAACATGTCTCCGATTCATACGGAACGCTTCCAAGATAACAAACATAGGTGAGCTAGCAGGGTGAAAAATTCTTGGAATCACTCTGCAAATAAATTACATATCACTTGGCAATTTGATTGAGTAGTCCCTCGTTTCGTCATTGTGGTCGGAAACGCGGACGATTTACTCTTAATATTCACGAAATCAAAGAATATTTTGGGTCTAAATAACGTTTTCTTCAGTAATGATATAATTTTCATACGCTTATGGGATTTAGTGGAGTATTCTTTAGCCAATTTTCGTAATTTTTCTTCACCGCTCAGATAGTTTGTTTTTCATTCTTGATTTCCGTCACATATCTTTCAATGGCATCAAAAATCCTCTGATAAAATAATGACACAGAGTCCTCAACACCTAACGTTGAAAAGTGATGCCCCAATCAATGTCAACTAGGTAGTTGTTAATTCTTAAGTATTCAGAATTACGAAAGTCATATACAACATGGTCATTGAAAGTTTTCGATGATTTCAAATCTGTAGTGGAATGTTCAACGGTAAAACCTTAGTGTTAAAGAAAATGCTTTCTCCGTCAATAGTTACTATCACTTCGTCGTAAAATTGGTGATAAACAAATTCAACCAATTACAATTTTGGTTGGGCGTCGAAGCTGCTTGCTGCAAATCATTGCAATAAAAAATACTAAGATTTACGTCAGTGGAGTCCTTGAAGTTGACGAAAAAGAGAAAGTTATCGTTGTCTTCAGCCACGAAAGACAAACGTAAACGATTGAAGTTTCCCAACATTATTATTCTTTTATATTCATTCAAACACGACTAAGAAAGAAAATCGTCTCACAAAAATCGTTGATTAGGAATGATATTTCATAAACTTCTTTCTAGATATATGTATGCTTGGACGTAACATGTAAGCCAAAGATTTTGATGTCTTTTTTGACATGGGCAGAGCTCACACCAAGCTGCTCGTGAAATCGGGTGAAAATATGGGATGAATTACCGGATCGATCCTTGTTAACCCCAGTATATGGGAAGTTCTTGTAATCCCCTCGAAAATCGAAATTAAAATTTTCAACATATCTTTACGTTTTGAGGTCTAACGAGTATATTTTAAGTGTTTTTAGAAAAAAGTATGTATGTGTACGTACGTACATCTGTACGTTCGTGGACAGTTTTTTCTACGAGCATAACTCACGTAAACAAAGTCGTATCGACTTCGTTGAGGTGTCAATCGAAGCGTCTTTGCAATCTTAAGAGCTGATTAGTTTTTGGAAAACTTAGGTCGGGGGGGGGGGGTTTGCTGTTTTGCCCGTTTGAAGGTCATTTCTGTCTTGCGTTATATCTCGCGAACCCAACGTACGACTTCCTTGAACAAGGTGTCAATCGACGCGCATTGACATTTATGTAATTCTATCAAGTTTAATTAAAAAAATTATTTAATTAAATTAAAATTAATTAATTAAAAATTTCTTGGAGCCGTTTTTTAATTTTTTTAAAAAAAGTGCAAAAAATTAGGTTTTTTTTCAAAAACAATAAATTTTTAACCTGATTTGCGAAATATAGTGATCAATGTTTATAAAATTTATATACTCCAAACAATATTTGTAAAAACACCATCAAAACTTTTTCTCATGATTACGTAAAAAATAAATTAAAATTAAAAAATCATTAAAAGTCATCATGATTTTCAAGATCATTTTTATCATTCACTATATCTCACGAACCAGATATAATATTTGCATCATTAAGGTGTCAGTTGACGTGTATTAACATTAATTTATTTTAAGTAAAACTTTTCCAAACGCAAATATTTTATATTATAATAACATATATATATTTCAAGGGTGAGAGTGCTATTTTACTATGGTATACATTTTTTGCCTTAATTTTAAGTCCTCAACGTTTGGCCACTCATACACATTTCTATCATCCAGTTTTACTTAATTAGATCTAACAATTTTGAATACCCGTTGCCTGCGTCTTCATTGAGTCTCAGGTTTTTGGGTTGTCTAATAATCCATAGACTCTCATAAACATCCAATTTTCGGTAGTCCTTTACCTGCTGTACCACTTCAAGGTCATCCCATCCGATCGTATGATTGTTTATAACCATTTGTTTGGCCACGGCTGATTTCGCTGCTTCACTGGACATTTTTGTTGACCTGAATCTCTCCGCTTCTTTGACATGCTCGTTGTACCTGGTTTGTATGGGTCGTTGCGTTTGGCCAACGTAGTTTTTTTGGCATACTGGGCACGTTATTTTGTAAATGCTACATTTCTCCTCCTTTTGTTTTTCGTCCTTTTGGCTACCAAGTCTGGACCCCAGCTTAAACATACGACTCGTGGGTATCGCTTTAATATCCGCTTTCCCTAGGATTTTTGCGATCTTTCCGAAGATTCTCGAGTATGTGATGCCTCGAGTATGTGATGCCACGCATTTCATTTCCTGTTGCGTGAGATCATCACCTCCACAGACGCCCCGACAAGTAGGATTGCGAGATGGCTAGTTGAGGACTTATAATTAAGGCAAAAAATGTATACCATAGTAAAATAGCACTGAAGAAGAGGGAACTCTCACCCTTGAAATATATATATGTTATTATAATATAAAATATTTGCGTTTGGAAAAGTTTTACTTAAAATAAATTATTGAAATGGCGCAAAAACACCGAGAAAACGAAGAATGTGTATTAACATCTTTGTGAAGTTTTTAACATTATAAAAATTCGTTTCAGCCGTTTTTTTAATTTAACAGAAGAAAATGCGAAAAATTATGTTTTTTTTTCATAAAAAATATTTTTTAACCTAATTTGCACAGCACAGTGATCCAGTTTATAAAATTTATACATTTTTATCAGTTTTTGAAGAGAAACCCGCAAAATTTTCTTCTATGATTATGAAAAAACTAAATAAAAAAATCATTCAAAGTTACCATGTAAAGGGGGTTCATACGAGTGCTATTATTTTATATTTTCATTCTAAAAAAATTGTTGTAAATTTAATCAAAGTTTTAAGATATTTGCATAATTTGAGCAGATTTTTAATAGTTTTTATAGTCTTTCAATTAAAAAAAATTGCTTAAATTTTGAAAACCAACAAAAATTTTCAAGACCAAAAAGGCCCCACCGATTGATCCACGTGAATATTCAATCTGTCCTCATCGACCAAAAACCTTACATAATCAATGGACCCTCCAATAGACGATATGATTCATATTAATTCATTTCTGTTACTATTACCACTCATTGTTGTAATGTTGTTGATGTTCATGTAGATATTACTGGGAAGTTGACCGTGTGGACCTCAAGGGTCGCACCTCGCGGCTTGTTAAAATTGGTTTTCGTCTCTCTCTCCACACATGTAGATTCAGAAGACGTGTATAGGTAAGCAAGGAAAAAAATAACATTTTCATATATTCTTAATTCCTGCAACCATGATAGTAGATACCTACTCTGAAAACCTTCTGCGCTGGAGTAAGTTGTGACCTTGACACTAGAGGGTTAAAATCTATCGAGATACTTTGGCGTTGTTATTGGAGTTATACCTCTCGAGACTGCTGTGCTGACAAATCCAGATATGGATGGATTTTGAACTTCACCTCGGATCAAATTCTGGTATGGTGGGATATGATTTCAACTGTGGGAAGGATTTAAATGAAGGGGGTATTTTTTTTTACTAATTTCACCGATTTGTTTGTTGTCAGAGGTGTGGATATCTTTATTATTCTACGGTAATTCATAGAGATTGGAAGTGTAACGAATAGTTGATGTTTGTTGAGAGGTGTGGTTTCGTGCTTCTAATTTTAATTTTCAGCGGAAAGTTGACAATTTTTCGTTAGAGTTTCCCCACTATCAATGTATTTAAGGGAAAATTTCAACGACCGTAGTTCTTTTGGGTTGCGATGACATGTTTTCTTTTAATTTAATTTCAATGGTGCTGTTTATTTCATTTTCAAAGTTATAATCTTTCATCATCATATTCCGTATGATCAGCGTTGTTTTTCTTTTTTGGATCGCATATTTGGACTTGTTTCCATTGACACTCAATCTGACTTCCTTGGCCACTGAATCCAAGCCCATAAACACTTCTTTCGCACCCGGAATTTGTATCACCGTGCTTTCAATGTCAACACTAATACGCTATAGTTTGAAAAGACTTTGGCTGTCATTTTTTTCTGATAGCGTACTAAAAGGCCAATTGAAAAGACCTCTTTTAGATCTGAGCTGACTTCTTCACCTTTGCTTAATGTCGTTTGAAAAATAGTTGCAAAGTGGCTTACTAATACAGGTGTCGTATGAAACTCTTGCGAAAATTTCTGACTGGCTTTGATTTTCTGTAGTAGCTCATTTTTCGAATTTGATCCGATTCTATTACTTTTAATTTCACATTAAACGTTGATTTCATTGGCTTCAATAAAATTGAGTTATCTTGTTACGTCAACCCTTTAATAATTTACAGTTACACAAAAAATACCAAGGCGTACCATTCAAAGATTCTACTTATTATAAAATATTTGGAACCACAATAATCTGGTACTTTATCAAAATTTCAAGATATTATCCATCATTTTTTCACACAATGGCAGATTTTCTCTTAAAATAACATTCCGACTAGGGTAGTCACTTAATATTCCCGTAAAACATGGTCGTATTCGAATCATTTCATGGGATGAAGTAAAGCGCGGAAAATTATTGTTTCCATGACAAAATCTCCAATTCTAAGATACAATTCAGTCATTAAAAGGCTTCATCCATATCCAAAGAATTTCGAATCGTCTGAAGAAATTCACAAAATAAATTAAGCAAAAGAAAATTTAGTGAAAATTCAATGCTACAGAAATATTTTCTCCAACGCTGAAAACAAAACAAATCAAGTCTAATATTTTAGTAATCTCGACCTTACGAAATATCTTCAATGTGCAAACCAAAGCCAAGTGACTAATGAATCGTGAAATTTAAATTGCCTACACATCTGCCAATGTGTTCTATGTTTCAAGGTGGTGCGTCTTTTTTCCACCAAAAACCAAAATACATATTATTTGACCTGAAGAATAATTTAGCGATGGACACGTGAAAATTTGGGGAAAATTTTACGATTAACGCGACGATTGCGATTGAGTTTCGGAAATAAAACTAATTAACCGCAGTCGTTTGCGGGATTTTCGTTGGATTATTTTTCACAAGCATTTTACTAGAAATAAATTATCGGAAAATACCGGTGATTCGCATAATCACAAATAATTTTGACCTAAATCTTTTCGGGCGTATTGTTGAATTTCTGTTTGGATTTTTTCACGAAGTTCATTTCGATAAAATCGTGCAGTAGTTGGTCGTTTCAACGTACACTTATGGAATTTATTTTCCTTTAGACTGTATACGAGTACTTTTGAGCTCGAGCACTTCCCCATTTCAGAGGAAGCAGCAAAAACAGAGATCAGTTTAGAGTAGCGAAGTGTTTTATTTATTGATGAACTTGTTTGGTTTAAGGGGTGACACTACGCTAGGACTTTCAAAAAATCGTTTTTTTATTGGCTTAAATTGTCATAAAAATGAGATGTCGGTAGTTTTATAGCGTGGAAAAATTTCTAAAGGGCTAACTGAGCGACTTTACTGCATCGCGTCCCAGAGCCCCGCGCACGCTGTCGGTGAATCACGCGCCACTGGGCACAGCTGTTCCGAAATATACCTCTCGGGATAATAAGTCACGTGAGGTATTTGTAGTTTCAAAGAAGGCCAATAGATGTCGCTCATAAGACGCTTATGCTGTTGTTGTTGTCGAGAATGGGTACTCGCCTTCGAAATTTAAAAAAAAGTCATATATGTCTCGGAGGAAGAAGAGAAGGCAAGTTAACAGGCAAGGTCATTGACGAGTTGTCAATTTCTTACGGATTGGCAATACGTCGTCCACAGATAAAAACCAGCAACACGACAGATGCCCACCTGGAGAAGATTCGTGGTGCGCGTGCCAAAAGGCGAAGGCCACTGGCACTCTTAAAGACCACAAACATAAGCCGCCTCTATCACTAGAAGTTTTCAAAGCCATTCAGCCCATTTATAATGAACTCAGCAGTGACGATCTCCTTACTCGATGACTAGGCGGTTTTACACAAAATAGCAACGAGAGCTTCAATGCTACGGTATGGTCAATAGCTCCAAAAACGACTTCCAGTGGAAAATATGTGCTTGACACTGTAGCCGTCTACAATGATGGCCTTTCCAGTATCATGATGCTTATGCAGGAATTGGGAATGAAAATTGGGCCGAATTGCTACAACTTCTGTGCCGAAGGTGATGCGCGCCGTATCAAACTTTCGGAGCGGTCGCTCACTGATGGCGCAAAAGAGGCTCGATTGTCCCTAAAATCAGCTGGAAAGGAAGAAAAAGAGAAGAACGTCAACATAGAAGGCCAAATGTACGGCGCAGGCATCGCAGATTAAAGGGAAAAGAATGTTTTTGACTACTTAACAGCTACAAAAACTTTAAACGCGTTTTTCTCAAAATCACCTTTTTCAAGCTTACCGGTAAGATTATTTTGGAACGGGTGCATGGATCCATTTGAAATTTTGACAGTAACTTTGAAATACCTAAATCTAGTGAAGTACGTAGGGATTTTTTGATTAATTGTTTATTTTTAATTTTATAAACAATTTACGGCTAATTTTTTGTGAAAAATCGATTTTTTTCAAAACAGCGCCATTTTGTTAACAAGCCGCGAAGTGCGACCCTTGAGGTCCACACGGTCAACTTCCCAGTAATATCTAGATAAACATTAAAAATATTAAACACAATAATAATTTTGAAAATACTACTACTTTAAATAATATTAATGAAAGGTATTCATAGCAGTAACAGAATTGAGTCAATATTAATCATATCATCTACGGGAGCATCCACTGATTAAGTAAGGCTTTTGGTGGATGGGTGATGATGATTGATTACCACAAATGCAAATTTGATTGAAATTTTGATGGTTTTCAAAATTTAAGCCGCTTTTTTTAATTAAAAGACTGCAAAACTATTAAAAATCTGCTCAAATTATCCAAACATTTTAAAACTTTGATTGACTTTACAACAAAGTCTTTAGAATTAAAGATATAAGGTAATATCAATCGGAAGAACCCCTTTCATATGGTAACTTTGAATGATTTTTTATTTTTAATTGAATTTTTTTCAGAATTATGAAAAAAGTTTTGCTGGTTTTTCTTCAAAACTGATAATAATGTATAAATTTTATAAACATTTATTACTGTGTTGTGAAAATCAGGTTAAAAAAACATTTTTTATGAAAAAAACCTAAGTTTTCGCATTTTCTTCTATTAAATTAAAAAAAAACACTGTAACGGATCTTTATAATGTTGAAATAGTCAAAGAGATTTTAAAACACATCGTTAACACCTTAATGATGCAAATATTATATCTGGTTCGTGAGATATAGTGAATGGAAGAAATGACCTTGAAGATCATGATGACTTAATAATTTTTTATTTTTTATTTAATGTTTCTTGTTATCATGAGAAAGAGTTTTAATAATGCTTTCACAAGCACTGCTTGGAATGTTTAAATTTTATAAAAATTGAATACTGTCTTTCGTAAATCAGGTTAAAAATTTATTGTTTTTAAAAAAACCCTAATTTTTGGCACTTTTTTCTCTTAAATTAAAAAAACGGCTCGAAGGATTTTTTTGAAAAATTGACAGAATCACGCAAATGTTGATACGCGTCGATTGACACCTTAATCATGCAAATCGTATGTTTAGTTCGCGAGATATAACGCATGACAGAAATGACCTTCAAAGGGTCAAAACAACAAACCCTCCGACCGAAGTATCCCAAAAACTAATCAGCTCTTAAGATTGCAAAGACGCTTCGATTGACACCTCAACGAAGTCGGTACGACTTTGTTTACGTGAGTTATGCTCGTAGAAAAAAGTGTCCACGAACGTACGTACGTACGTACGTACACACACACACACACACGCACACACACATACATCTCCCTTTCTAAAAACACTTTATATATACTCTATAGACCTCAAAACGTAAAGAAATGTTGAAAATTTCAATTTCGATTTTCGAGGCGATTACAAGAACTTCCCATATACTGGGAAGTTAAAAAGTAGTTTTAAAAAAATCCCTACGTACTTCATTAGCTTTTAGTATGCACTTCAAGGAAAAAATTAGTTTTTTATTCTAGAAGCGACCGTTCGAAAGAAAAATTACCGGTAACTTTTTAAAGGTGGATCACACAACAGCCGAATACGGTGTCATGTGGCCGCCATTTTGTACTGTTTGAGTTATAAAATATACAACCATAAGCGGATTTGGTGTTTTTAAATTTATTTACTTACGAAAAATCATGAAAAAGGGGGTCTCTAGAGTAGTGTTACCCCTTAAGAGGTTACATAGGTCTTGTATTTTCAAAAAATCGATCGAATTTTTTTTATTCCATATGAAAGTATAGTACTTCAAAAGTATTCACACCAAATTTGAAGTAAATTCGAGCAACATTACCGGAGTTATAGAGATTTGAGTACCGCGTGGTCGGTACGTGCGCCCTGCCTTACCTATCGCATTATACGCATGCAGCGCGGTTCTACCACGTAAAATCAGCTTCTTTCTTTTTCATCAAACATCACAACATCAAAAGGATGTTGTGACCATCGCCAATGAGGCGAACGAGTTACTATATGGACCTGGAATCGACGACTCGATGTAAGTCGCTAAAAATAACTTTAATTCATTAAATCGCGGTAAAAAAAACTTTAAACGCGTTTTTCTCGAAACTTTGTTTTTCCGTGCGGTAGGCACGATTTCTGGAGAACAAATCGACCGATTTTGCTGAAACTTTGCACAGTTCCTTTTTATAGTATTGACTTGTGCTTCAACGAAGGGACTTTCATTCGGTCGACTCGTTTTTGTTTTATACAAAAAAATATTTTAAAAACGATGAGAAAATGCTTAAAAGAATTTTGAGACGAAACTTCATCCATTTCAAGACTTTAAATTTAATTTTTTTTCAATTCCTTCGTTCAAGCACGAGCCAAAGGCATCAGCTATAAGAAAATTGTTGAATTTTTGATTTGAGATTAACCTGCACCGAAATATTTTGCCTACCGCAAAAAAAGGTTGGACGAGGAAAACTGCAGAATAATTGACAATTTTCAATATTTTTAGCTGAAATTTTTTTTCTTCAACTTTTTGAAATGCTAAACTTTTTTGTGTGTAGTTTTTAAATAAAATAGATTTTTGGTTTTTAGAATATTTTTTTTTGTAAAAGTTGTTTTATCTTCTTCAAGACCTATGTAACCCCTTAAGAGAAGTTACGGCCCGAACCAAATAATTGGCAAGTAATTTTAATTTTGTTAGGAGCATTGCAAATATATTCTCAGAATATGAAGAACTGTTTTTAGGCAAAAATTAAGATAATAACATTTGTTATCATCAAAATATTTGCATTGTTTCTTCTTGCGTTCGCTAAAACAAGTTTCAAATTAATGGGTGCGAATATTTTTAACATAAAAACAAATGTACATATCTAATTAGATATCGAATGGATTCCGAGGAGGCAAAACAATTGCCATACATAAGTACAGTGGAACCTCAATAGCTCGAACCAATTTTCTGGTTTTCAGGATTAAACGATTTTTCGTATGAAGTTTCACGTCATGAGGCTACACTTCAACTCGAACGATAAATAGATAACTCGAACAGACAGTTTGTTGATATTTATTATAACACTTCAATGCGTTTAGAGCGCTTTCTTTGTTACTCACCGTAAAAACCTTTGCAAGATAACTTAAATTTATATTTGATTTAAATTTTGGCTTTGACTTTTTCCGTCCTATAACTGTTTTCTGTGCTTGCGGCGCTTGAGTTTGGTATAGAGAACACAAATTGATGATGTTTCTTTATACGATTCGCCTAAATCAAAATCAGGTTGAAGCTTCGCAACAACGTCACCAAGATCTCGAAATGATAAATTTCAAGTGATATTTCATTATTGTTCATTACTAACTTTCCAGTGTACAGGAAGTTTTTGTAATCGCCTCGTTTTTAGGTCTTTCGAGTATTTTTAAAGTGTTTTTGGGGAGAAGTCTGTAAGTGTATATGTGCGATTATGCATGTGCGTACATTCGAGGACTGTTTTTTCAACGAGCATAACTCGCGTAGAGCATGCTATGGTGAAAACTCAAAGAAAGCGCAGTTTTATTTATTTCCATTATTTTCTTCACTAAGTAATATAATATTTGGCAACATGGACGGAACATTGCGCACATATAGAAGCAAAAACAGGATAGATGACTTAAGGCTTTAAAACGGAAACCGCTTGGAAAAATGATTCAACTGAAACTATTCAGAACTGTTTTTTCAACGTGTGATTTCCATCGCGAAGGATTTTTCATAGCTGCGGAATCAAAATAACATTAAAATGGTAAACAAGCAAACTGACTGTGTTTGAGCATATATTTTACTCATTATAATGTTTTTCTTTCGGAAGATGATGGTGGTTTACGGTGGAATCAGATAGCATCTACACTGGAATATGAAACCGTCTCTTTCGATGATTACGTGGATGTTGGAGCAAATGCTCTAGTTTGCGACGATTCAACAGACGCTGAGATTTAGATGATATTAAAATGTGATGGACGACCCCTAAATATTAGTATATTCCGACTCAAAAAGGAGCACTATCTAGCTTGAATTCATTTAGAGCTTATCTAGAATGTTGTGAATGTATCGATTCCTTTCATGCTATTAACGAAGTTATTGGGAAAAAATTAAACAAAAAAGCGATGAAAAACTACCATACCTGACTTTTCTCCATAGGGAATAACAAATGTAACAGTTTTTTTCGTTTTCAATACGAAACTTGCTTATTTTTAACTTCCCAGTATATGGGGAGTCTGGAAAATCAAAATTTTCAATATATCTTTACGTTTTGAGGTCTTTAGAGTATATTTTTAGTGTTTTTAGAAAGAAGTATGTATGTATGTATGTACGTACGTACGTGCGTTCGCGGACAGTTTTTCTACGAGCATAACTCACGTAAACAAAGTCGTATCGACTTCGTTGATGTGTCAATCGAAGCGGCTTTGCAATCTTAAGAGCTGATTAGTTTTTGGGACACGTCGGGGGGACATGTTTTTGCTGTTTTGACCCCTTGAAGGTCATTGCTGTCGTGCGCTATATCTCACGAACCAAACATAAGATTTGCATCATTGAGATGTCAATCGACGTGTCGTTACATTTTCGTGATGTTTTCAAGTTTTTAAAAAAAATGTTAAAGCCGCTTTTTTTATTAACTTCCCAGTATATGGGAAGTTCTTGTAATCGCCTCGAAAATCGAAATTGAAATTTTCAACATTTCTTTGCGTTTTAAGGTCTATAGAGTATATCTAAAGTGTTTTTAGAAAGAAGTATGTATATGTGTGTGTGTGTGTACGTGCGTACGTGCGTTCGTGGACAGTTTTTTTCTACGAGCATAACTCACGTAAATAACGTCGTATCGACTTTGTTGAGGTGTCAATCGAAGCGTCTTTGCAATTTTAAGAGCTGATTAGTTTTTGGGACACTTCGGTCGGGGGGGTTTGTTGTTTTGACCCTTTGAAGGTCATTTCTGTCGTGCATTATATCTCGCGAACCAAACATACGATTTGCTTGATGAAGGTGTCATTCGACGCATATTAAAATTTTTGTGATTCTATCAAATTTTTAAAAAAATCGTTGGAACCGTTTTTTAATTTATTAAAAAAAAGTACTAAAAATTAGGTTTTTTCCCATAAATAATAAGTTTTTAACCTGATTTGCAGCACCCAGTAACTAATGTATATAAAATTTATGTAGTACAAATACTGATTAAAAGAAAACCAGCAAAACTTTTTTTCATGATTACGAAAAAAATGAAATTAAAAATAAAAAATCAATAAAAATCATGATGATTTTCAAGGTCCTTTTTATCATTCACTATATTTCATATATGATATTTGCATCATTGAGGTGTCATTCGATGTGTGTTAGCTTTTTTGCTATGTGTTTAACTTTATAAAAAAAATCCTTTCTGCTGCTTTTTCCATTTAACTTCTATTAAATAGAAAAAACGGCAGATCGGAAAAAGTAGTTTTTTTCATAAAAAATAAATTTTTAACCTGATTTGCACACCTCAGTAATAAATGTTTATATAATTTATACATTCCAAATAGTTTTCGAAGAGAAACTGGCCAAATTTTTTTGCATGATCCAAAAAAACCTAAAAAACGGCTCGTGAAAAAACACAAATTCAATGATTATGCCGAAGTCATGACAATTTTGAACAAAATTATTTAAAATGTACACCTCGCGAGAAAACCTCTTCAGTGGGCGTAATAACAAGAATGCATTCATTTTTGCAAGCGCTCTTTTGCCCTTCAAGCATCGATATAAAAATAACAAATAACGTTAAAAAGGCTTTATAGCCCGCCCCCTCCGATTTATCCGCGTGAATAGTCAATCAATCAATCAATCAATGAACGCTACAGTAGATGATATGATTGATATTAGCTCATTTCAATTACGGTTATGAGTACCTCTCATTATTATTATTTAAAGTAGTAGTATTTGCATAATTTCTTTTGTTTTTAATATTTTTAATATTCATGTAGATATTACTGGGAAGTTGACCGTGTGGACCTCAAGGGTCGCACCTCGCGGCTTGTTTATTAAAAAAAGTGCAATAAATTAAGGTTTTTTCATAAACAATAAATTTTTAGGCTGATCGCGGCTTGTTCCTTATAAATTTGCAATATTTTTCTGTGGCGACGGGTGAAAAATTACTGTGGGTAAACCGCTTACTATTTGAGAGACATGGACCCTTAACAGACAAAGCAGTATATTATGAGCATATAGAGAAATACTGCCGTAATCATTCTTTCTATTGCATACATTTTAAATTACGATCAGTTATGAAATATTTATATTTTTATGTTGTGTATCGTTTTTGACCTTTTTGGCAAGGAATGTATATATTAGGCAAATACGAAATTAAGGAATTTGATTTCGTTTAAAGATATGGATTTCAGTTACGGCGCGTGGCATAAAATTTTGGGTCGATCTAAAAAAAAGAGGCTCTAGTTTGTCAACTAAATTTCTTGGTTTTACTGGAATTTGGTTTGAAACAACTCCTACTACCAAAAATAAAGTTGTCCAGCAAGAACCACGAGGAGGCCTAGAGCTTTCTGGCCAGGAATAAGAAAGGTAGGGAGTTGCTTTTCAAGACATACTATTGCAACTATTGACTATTGCAACAGTATGTATTTCTAATTGGGAGTTTTCGATGATTTTCTAGCATCAATTTTCACAGCTGATTTGCAAGCCGGGAACGCTACCGGCTTTTTGATTTGTTTCCATATCCTATTGAGGAAAACCGAGCTGCCATTCCAACAAACGGGAGTTGAATGCCCACGGCACCTTAAATTATTGATGAATTCGAGACTCGGAAAGCTTTGCTGCAACTCTTACAGATGTTGATCGCTTTGCTGGCTTTTATGGAACTATGAGGATGTGTAGAATGAAGGGAATGAAATATGATGGAATAAACACTGAGATCAAGTGGAACGATTGTGCATGTTTACAGTGATGCATGCAAGTAAATAAACACTTCATTCTCTTATAAAACTGAAGTGTTAGACATTTTTGGAACATATTTGAAAAGGGAAGCCGATGGGAATCGGCTTATATGAACGCTTCGCCACTGATATTTTTACTTGTTTTTGAATACACGTTTACGTCTTTACGTATCGAAGTATTATTTTTGCTAGAAATCTCGTTCAGTCGAAATTTGATAACTCGTATAATAGATAATTGAATATAGATGTCATTTTCCTTGCGATTCGAATTAATTTTATGGGTTAGACAAATTGACACAGGAATCAGGGAAAACAAATCAGTTTATGGAATTTAAAATGGTTCCGAAAACACATGTTAATTACATGCATTTTTGATAGATTCATGGAGGTTTCTAAATTAGCCGGAGAAGCGCATGGGATTGAAAGTTAAGGGGATAGAAATGTGTTGCCTGTTAAAATATGGTACAAACTGTCTACGACTGCGAATGTGAACTCTAATTTTGTTTTAGATCTTTTTTCTATTTCATCACATCCTGGAGCGATGTCCGCACGTATCCCAAGATATGATGTGGTATCGCGAAGTCTTAGCAGGACTAAACTGGTATGATCGCAGGAAACACTTACTTTTGCCAGGTTTCGGTGAGGATCCTCTTGGCGTGAAACGTGGACCAAGCATCTAGAGTTCTCACAAAATCATTTCTTAGCGTGGTATTGCACGGATAGCCTGATACACATATCGAAACATTGTTAAATGGATGAAGCTTCGACACAGTGAGATTCTATGGTTTGCTACTCTGAGTAGAGTCAGTTTGCAGCTGAGAACGTGGTGGAATAACAAAATCTTATGCAACTTTTTATGAATGACCTTTACAGTAGTAGTTAAGCTAGCTGATAGATATCCATCAGAGGCTACCAGCTTTTCTGAACGCCGATAGTAGATACAAGGGCCGTTAGCACTGATTTATCAGCTCTAAGCAAGCTCGACAGTGCTGTGCCAGAAAGCCAGCCTGCTAGATTTCATTGTAATCATCGACAAAGTTCTTTTAGATCAGCAAGAATTATCAAGGGATGCGTAAGAGCCAATTGAGATGTGGACATAGAACTTGACAAGTCAGGGTCTTCAGAATGTCTCTGGGGGCTTAACGTGACTACCTTTCAAGATGATTTAAAGCCACGGGTATTTCCGGCCGCGGGTTTGTATAGAGTGACAACCATAAACCCTCCCAACACCAGTTGTGAGTACCAGTTTGCCTAATGAGTGCAGGCTCAGTGACCTTACTAGTAAAAGCGTATCTAAGCGGGCTCTACCCGTATATGGATCTTAACCACAGCTACCAGGAGGCTCTGCAGGGGGTTTCACCGCGATCGAAGGGAGGCTTGAGCTTCCTGTGCCCCGCGGTACCAAATTGACTCCTGGTAAGGTTTCGTGGACTTGCCCCCCCCCCCCCCCCAAAGCCCACTTCGGTTGTGTCCGACTGCGGACACTGGACCGACCACCATCCTCGGGTACGCGGGGATGGCCATCCAGGGTCTACAGCAACAAACATTTTGTAGAGTCCACTGAGCGCTGTGGTCTTCTTCTTTCGTTTCATGGTTGCTGTAAACTCAACTTTAACCAGCCGCCAAATGTATCATGGAAAGTTAGTTCCAATCGAACGATTGGTGCGCCACGAAAAGTTCACATTTTTAGTAAATGGATAATCTTTTCCAGTTGTTCCTTCGACTTTCGAGACGGAAAAAAGACAAACGTCGTTGGGGAGCCTACATGTTTTCATTTTCCTCCCCGAAACGAGATTCCTCGAAGAACCCTGTCTCAATACCGCACACACAGGCATCGTAGCTCGAGCCCTGTATCAGAATACAGTTGTGCACTTTCCCCAATTTTCCGACCTGATTAAACGCTCCCGCTGTTGTGGCTACAGCTGCGCCCAAGCACCACATCCGGATCCCCTCATCCGTGACCCCTTCAAGCGCGGCGCGCGTATATGAGCCACCAGTGAAAATTGAAAAGGTGGTGTCTATGAACTTGGCAGAATTCGAGTTTCCATCAATTTCCCAATTTTCATTTGGCGGACGAACGCACACCAACGAGCTGCGCCGTGCTGCTGCTCGTCAGTGTGCGTGCCTCCTTAGTTTTCCCACATTTTCTTCTGGCCTTTGGGAGCGGGATTGGCGCGACGGCGAGGGATGCAATGAAAAGTACTGTGAATGTCGAGGGACGTTACAGTACCAGGCGGGGGTGGCAACGAGTGTGTGGACGGCGTGTGTGTGGTGAATTTTGCAAGGAATTTTCCTGGTCTCGTCTTGCCACATTCGGTCCATGTTGAGAAGGAAAATTGAACTGGGAAAACCGAGAATTAGGTCAACATTCGCTGGAGTGATCGCCAAGTGATGAAGCATCATGATGAGCTGCTCCAGGAATGTCAATCAATGGTTGAGCGTCCTCGATGTGCGAATCGTCCCCGTCTGGCATAAGCAAAAAAGCAAAGTCTCGCCTCTGGAAGAAGTATGCAGATTGCCACAGGGATATTCTTTTTCTCCCAATCATTCGCAAACCATCGGGAATCCTGCTTCCGCGAACTTTGCAGGCGTCAGACTGTGTGGTCAAGCAAATCCTGCCTTCGCATGGACATCATACGCTAGTCGTGGCTTTCCCTGTGTTCTACCCTGGTTCAAGTTCTTATTCCGGGGAGGAAGAACAAGGACGTGGCGGTTTCAGTAACATTGCCCGAGAGGAATTGACTCTGCGAGGGGCAAGGACGAGCATCTTTGTTGGGATTCGACATACAGGACAGGTGTTGGGGTTCTGGGACGAGGAATGCATTTACCTAAGTGGTTCTCGTCAACGTCGATCGAGACGTACGGGTCGATGAGCTGATCGTCAGGCTTGCCGAACGTCATGTTGTGCCGCTTCTGGAAATCGGTCGGCCGTAGTCCATTGGCCTCGCAGACTTTAATCTGGAGCTTCCCGGTGAACATTTTCCCTGGCTGTCGGGAACGGAGGCTCCGCGCTGCTTTCGAAAGGGCCTTCAAGGGCGCAAGTGAGCAGTTTGTCGTGGGCCCAGGAGATGGTCGTCCGCAGAAATCGGCTCGGCAGCGCTCTGCGACTGGGGGGGCTGCGGGCTCTCGGACTGGCCCCGGGACCCTCGTCCTTTCTCCGGCAGGTTATTTAGAGCCGCGGTTTTGCCGAATCGCTCCCGCCACAAGGAGGCTCAGATTAGATGGAAACGGGCACAATTTTCTTTCCGCACACACACTGAAACCTGGGCAAGGAACACCACATTCGCACACACAGGAGGCCGCGACCAAGGCAAGGGGCAAATCGCTGTAGGGACGGCGGCGGCGGCGAGCACTTCGCAATCTTTGCACGGGATTGACGAAAAAATTTCACGGATGTCGGACGGCACCCGACGTCCGTTTTGCTCGCAACACTTTCCACAGGAACCACTTCACGGCTCGGGCATGGGCTCCACGCGAAACGAAACCGCAAATCGGAAAGGAACGACGTCTCCCGCGACTCCACTTCACTCTGGTCCTGGTTTTCACACTCTTCTGCTTTTCTTTCGCACTGGTGGAAACGGGCTCCGATCGCGATTTTCAGCACAGCATTTTCCGGGCTCTGCGCGACAGGTTCACACGGAAGGCACTCTGCGCGACCTTCAGAACCACTCGGGGCACGTTTCAGACATTTTTCTCAACGCGTTCGACGTCCCGGAAAACAGAGAAATGAAAACTTGTGGAAATCGTTGCCGTTTCCTCCTAATTCTGCGCTGCTGCTTCTCGCTTTTCGCACTGCTGCAAGAAGTAGAAAAGCTGGCACGGATAGGTCGTGTGTGTGTTTGTCGAGTGGAAGTTGTGAAGAGAACACCACCCGCTGGGGAATTTGTGCAGCGATAGAGTTTGAGTTGGACCAAGGTGGAGATTGAGTGGAAACGGACGACTCGCTCAACTTGACTTTAGAGCGGAAAATAAGCTTGAGTGTGAAATATTCTGACAGGTGCTAAAAGAGACAGAACCACACATCACGCAGGCAGTGTTTTGTGTGCTAGAGGGAGACACTGAACAAGAGAACAGGTTCCAATTTGACATTGACATCTAGGCTGAGGGCTGCCAGTGAGATACGATTGCCGAAACGGAAGTAACCGATTGGACAAAAGGTTGTCGTTAAAATCTGAAGGATGAAACGCCAATTAATGCATTTCATAATGAATTCCACAATTGCATTCCAATTGAGTGCTCAATTGTTAGTAATTTGCAATTGATTGATAAAACATACGTTAGTCCAATTTAGAATTTACTACAAAAATGATGAAATGATATTAACAGAAGGCAAGGAACCAAGTCAATATTCTCAGAAACAAACCCTTTTAATTTGGTAATTGGAAATATTTGAAGTGAAGAAATGTCGGTATTATATTTTTAAACTTATTGCCTAGTTAGAGCAAAAAATTATATGATATTAGTACGATTTGTGATGAAACAAGCCGCGAGGTGCGACCCTTGAGGTCCTTATAAGATCTACATAAATATAAAAAATAGTAACAACAACAATAATTATAAAAATAGTACTATTTAAAACATAAGAATTAGAGTTACTCATAGCAGTAACTGGAATGAATTATTATTAACCGTATCACCTACGGGAGCGTCCATTGATTACGTATGTAAGGGGAATGATTGAATATTCACGTGGATTAATCGGGAGGGGGGACAGATTACAAAGCCTTTTTTTTCAACGTTGGGAGGTGGAAATCTTCGAAAGATGCCGATCAGCTCCCGCCTCTCGGCATGCCGGATTTTTACCGGCTAAAACCACCTCCTCCTCCTGATCACTCTCTCCATCATTCATTCATTTTCGTTCGCCTTTGCTACGTTATTTGTTATTTTCATATCCATGATTGAAAGACAAAAGAGCGCTAGCAAGAATGAATGCAGTTTTTGTTATTACGCTCACTTAAGAGATTTTGTCGCGTGGTGGCCATTTTGAATAGTTTTGTTGAAAATTGCCATGACTTCGGCATAATCATTGAATTTGAATTTTTTCACGATTCTGCATCAATCAGACTAATACTTATTTTTTATTATCAGTTGGTCATGAAAAATATTGAATGTGCAGTCAATAATCGGTTTAATTGCATGTAAAAACTAAAAAGTATTACGAATGATGATGGAGGAAGTAATTGAAATCTTACGAACCCCAAAGGACAAAACTACCAAAAATTACAATTTTTTAAATGACTAAAGCTTTTTATAGCATATGATTTTCTAAAAACATTTTACCGTTTAAAGCGTTGATTACTGTAAATGCAAATTTGATTGAAATGTTTTTTGGTTCCCAAAATTTAAGCAGTTTTCATAATAAAATTAAAACACGGTACTGTGAAAACTATTCAAAATCTGCTTAAATTATGCAAACATTAATAAACTTTGATTGACTTAACAACAATGTCTTTAGAATAAGAGTAATCAGGTAATATCATTCGTATGAACACTTTTTACATGGTGAATTTGAATAATTTTTTTATTATTAATTGATTGTTTTTTGTGATCATGGAAATAGGGTTTGCTGGTTTTTCTTCAGAAACTGATGAGAGTTTATAAATTTCAAAAACATTTATTAATGTGTTGTGCGAATCAGGTAAAAAAAATTTTTTTATGAAAAACTCCTATCTTTTTTATTAAATTAAAAACACGGCTCCAACGATTTTTTTTATTAAGGTGAAAACATCATGAAAATGTTAAGACGCGTCGATTGACGTCTCAATGATGCAAAAACTATATTAGTTTCGCGGGATATAATGAATGCCATGAATGACCGTGAAGATCATGATGACTTCCAATGATTTTTTATTTTTAATTTAATTTTTTTAATGGTCATGAGAAAAAGTTTTGCTGTTTTTTTTTTACAAAGTCTGTTTGGAGTATATAAATTTTATAAACACTGATTTTTGCGTTATGCAAAGCAGGTTACAAATTTATTGTTTAAGAAAAAAAGCTTTATTTTCTGCACTTTTTTCAATAAATTAAAAAACGGCTCTAACATTTTTATTCAAAATTTGATGGAATCACAATAATGTTATTACGCCTCGATTGGCACCTTAACGTTAGAAATCCTATGTTTGGTTCGTGAGATATGGCACATGACAGAAATGACCTTCAAGGGGTGAAAACAGCACTCCCCCGACCGAAGGTACCCAAAAACTAATCAGCTCTTAAAATTGCAAAGGCGCTTCGATTGACACATTAGCGAAGTCGATACGACTTTGTTTACGTGAGTTATGCTCGTAGAAAAAAGTGTCTACGAACGTACGTACGTACACACACACACATACATCTCCCTTTCTAAAAACACTTTATATATACTCTATAGACCTCAAAACGTAATGAAATGTTGAAAATTTCAATTTCGATTTTCGAGGCGATTACAAGAACTTCCCATATACTGGGAAGTCAAAAATGTAAATAAGTAAAAAAAAACCACAACTTTGTTCACGAAAAAAGTATTGGCAGTGTTTGCAGGAATGCCAAGTGCTTCTAGAACTGGAAATTCAAAATGTTTAACAAATCAATTTGTATATGTATTGTGCGCCTATTTAATATCTAAGCAATAACAAATTTTTTAGCAGCTTCAACATTAGGAATAGAAAAAATACGTTTTAAACTAAACCCAATTTTTTGCACGTTGTTGGTAATGTGATGCTTTCTAATCCATTTTTCGAGTTCGTTCAACACATACTCGATCGGATGCAAGTCAAGGTAAGGGGTGTTGTATAGAACCCATTTTCGCACTAGGTGGGCGGTGCGCTTCGGGTCGTTATCGTGTTGAAAGTAAGAATCATTTTGAAGACCCAAGTTTTCGTGTCTTTTTAAAGATTCTCTTATGAAATACCCATGTAAACAAACGTATCCATACTCCGGTAATAAATGCAACCCCATACTCAAATATTGGACTGTAGGTAACAAATTCTCTTTATGTAATTCATTGACCAATATTCGGCCATCATAACGGAAAATGTTGAATTTACTTTCATCAGAAAACATACCCTTTTCCAGAATTCCATATATTTATTTAAATATCCCTTTGCAAAGATGATTCTTAGCGCCTGTTAACTTTACTTATGAAGGGCTTTTTCCTCGGAACTCTTGATTTGTAACCAGCCACGTGTAAAACATTTTGTACGGTTCTGGAAGTTACATCCAGCTTTTAACTGTACTGCTATTTCCAAGGAAGTTGTTTTTGTACCATCTTGACAACAGCTCTTCGTTCTTTATTTGAAAGTTTTCTCGGACCCTCATACCTTGCACGATTGTCTGATGTTTTCCCGCCTTTGAACCGGTTTATCACACTTCGAACTGTGAATCGACTTTTGTTCAATTTTTCGCCAATATCACCGAGGAATTTCCCCTCTGAATACAATCCTAAAATGATCTTCCTTTCCGAATTTGGGGTTTCTTTACATTACCCCATACCATGATTTATTTGTTTGAACAGAATTTAGAGACATTTCCGTCAACTCAACATGGGAAATCCCCTAGTTTTTGCCAACAGGTGCAGGATTGAATAATTCATCACAATGAAGACAACTGACTACATTTTGAATTTCCGGTTCTAGAAGCACTAAGTAGTTCTGCAAACACAAGGACACACTTTTTTCATGAACGGTGCCGTTTTTATTTACTTGCTATTTTTTCTTTCCAATATCAGGTAATTTTTTTGTACTAACTAGGCGAACAGTTTAATAATATAATACCGACATTACTCATTTCAAATATTTTCAATTACCAAATTAAAAAGGGATGCTGTTTGTTTTCTGGAAATGTTGACTGTGCGAATACTTTTTTCGGTCAGTGGATACGCTAAGCGAAGTGACTTCCTATAGAGTCTTTGTTTTTTTAGAATATTCTGTTCATCAATTCTGTATTTGCTTACTTTTATCAGCGTCATATGTCCAAACATTGTGAAATGTTTTACTTCTTTGAAAAACATACCCACCTTAATAAATATTCAAGCTGAAAGCATTTCCGTGAATTACAATATAACACTCGTTATCCTTTGCTACTATAAAAATATGCATACAATAGCGCTGCTGATCGAATGGACAGGTAAATCTGAGCCAGCATAGAAGCCGCCTTCGGTTTTATTCATTCATAATCAATTTCAGAAAAAGCTCTTGAATTATTTTAATGTTTCAATTTTTTTTTTGCATACAAAACTATCAAAACAATTTTCATACGAGTA
This sequence comes from Oxycera nigricornis, assembly GCA_963942545.1. NCBI lineage: Eukaryota > Metazoa > Arthropoda > Insecta > Diptera > Stratiomyidae > Oxycera > Oxycera nigricornis. The sequence goes on from OZ012659.1 coordinate 39,465,292, forward strand.
ATGTGACCTTGATTCAAGACTTGCAAAAATTGGTCTAATTTTCATAATTAATAAAGTATGTTTTTTAAATCTGAAAATGTTAATTCATATAGAGAAGTTATTCATTTGAATGGCTATGCTTCTTTCACTCATTTGTCACGTCTTCCTGATTATATTCCCCATTCCCATATTGGAGATATTCAGCGATCTTCTATGTGGTCAAATATTGCTTCTATCTCCTAATGTGTTTACTGCTCTTCGATGTTTCCTTACTTTAAGGACTTGTGCTGCTTCTAATGTTGATTTCCATGTTCGTTATTTTGAGATAACTCCGAAGTAGTTGTTATAAATGAAAAGCCACTGAAAGCTGGAATAAATGTTGTAGCTCACAGTCAGTTGTGGTGGAAACTGCTGTCCACACTTAAAAGTACTTCAACAATTCGAGCGGGTGACAAAATGTCCTGAAAGAATCAATAATCAAAATCGAAGCTCGCTTGCAATGCGTAAAAATTTATTTTTTAGCTGCTAGGTAAATAAGTAACAAAAGTTTTAAATTTATCAAATTAATAAATTGCTTTCGTATTAACAGATCTACGAATGAGCCTTAAAACATACAATCATGTAAGAATAAATGCTAAGCGCTCGTCCCTTTCAATTTTGTTAGACAGTACCAGAGCCAGCATCCATGTGAATTTATTAGCACATAGTGGATATCTTACTTCACTATTTTCGTTATCAGACCGGCAGCAATTGTAACTCCACTCACTCGCAGCATGACACGCCCCAGCTCCTTGATATCCGAATAGACCTCGACACCAATCGGGCGACTGGTTTCGATTTCAACCAGAGCGCACGAATTGTTGCCAAGACATCGTGGCTTCTTCTTAATCACTTCCCCAGTTCCTTTGTGCAATTGCGCGATCAGCTTGACTATCGTGGCGGGTTCAATGAGCGACTGGTGATGTAGTAGGACGGGGTAGCCAATCGTAATTGGCACTTTCACGTTGAACACTAGGAGGCGCGCTTGAATCCGCGTGGCAATCGGGATAGGGTTCGTCGCGTCACAAATTATAAACCCGACCGAAATGTTTCCCATATCCACATTGCCAGCAAGCGTCACGGACACCTGGTCACCAGCGAAAGCTGTTGTGACGGGCGCCTCATCCATGGTTATGCCCTTGATTTGCGCTTGCTCTCGGCTAGCACCCACTAGCAGTTTATCATTGACGCACAGGACACCGGTCTCGATTCGGCCCGAAATGCAGAATCCCGATCCGGTCCCCTTAAAAATATCCGATATGGACATCCTGAATGGTTTGTCGATGGACCGCTCGGGCATTTTGAAGTTGTCAATCACGTTCAGCAGTGTTGAGCCCTTGTACCACGCCGTGAGGTCCGGTTCGATGGCTTCCTTAACCAGATTCTCGCCAGTCAGGCCCGAGCACGGAACGTACACAACATCGGATTCCTTAAAGCCTGCCTGCTTGAGGAACGCTTTCAACTTCGTGACGATTTCGTCGAACCGCTCCTTGGACCATCCAACCGTATCGAGCTTGTTAACAACCACACCCAATTGGCTGACTCCGAGGGACCTGAAATACAGAAATTTCATTAAAAAGGATTTTCTATCGTTTTCAATAGCTTTTTTATAAGTTAGACGAACGGAGAAAGTTTCGAAGAAAATAATCATCAAAGTGCTACTGTTTAGGCAACGTGAATGGTTGCGTTCGTCGAGATCTAAAAATGTAAGACCATATTGAATTTTTCTACTGAGATGCGAGTTGAGCAGATCATGTTACGATTTTAACAATTAACTGAAAGTGTATTAGTGAAATGTTGATTTTTGCTTTCTACGGAGAAAAATCTTCTCGAAATGTGTTCACAATTTGATTTCATTTGCTTTCGATTTCTTTTTCATTTCACTAGCGTAGCTCATGTATTTCCTAATGGACGCATCATTAAGTTTGATAAGTGCATTTTAAAAGCAGATTAACAGATGCTATCGGAAAATAAAGAACAAGTTTTGAAGTGTGGTCATGTTTGAGGCATACATGCCAGGTGGAAGAAGTCGTGGAAGGCACAATCCCAGGTACAAAAACAAGACTGTAAAGATGTGATCTACATCGCTTGAAAGAGCGAAGTTCGCCTAATTGTAATCCAAATGCGATCAAGAAACTAGGACAGCTAGCAAAACTTAGACAAGAACGAAGCATTGAAAAAATAGTAGCAAGTAACATGAATGATATCGGCAGGTATATACCTCAACTGCTGGTGTGATTCTTACAAATATTAATAAGAAGGCAGACTGGTTGCTATCAAATCGCGATTTACATTCTTAAATAACCATCAGCAAGATGTTTCCTCAGACCTAATACAACTACCCAATTTAATACGTAGCTATTTCACATCAGCGAAATGATGCTTTTAATCCGACCGAAGCTCGACCGAACGGACACAGTCCACGAATATAGTGGTTAGCAGGAAATTAAAACTGAATTACATATCCAAGGGCGACGATCGATCGGTACATGTTGAAGGCTTCAAATATGATACAGTCAACCCTCCTATAACGCGGTGGGTGCGTACCGCGTTAGATGGAAACCGCGCTATAAGAAACTCGGATTTAACCGTACAAACCAGGATAATTCGTAGTGCGTTCTATGGAAACCGTCTACCGCGTTGTATGGAAACCGCGCTATAAGAAACTCAGAGTTAGTACAAATAACATCATTCGTACCGGATTATATGAAGACCAATAAATACAAAAGACAAGATATAAATTATAAATTATTTTTATTGAATTGAAAAGTTCATATAAGGAAATGATAAAAAAATGAAACAAAAACTAAACTAAAAAACTGTTTTCCAACAAAAACAAGAAAGACTTTTGTAAAATTAAGTAATCTTTGAACACCCATCCTCGCTGTCAGATGTGAGTCACCTAACTCGCCTTCTTTTAATGGGCAAAATGTCTTCCCCACTTGGTTCATCTTCACTTTGGTTTTCGATTGTAGTTTTTTTTTCTCACTGCACTAAAACCTCTCTACAGGGAGCTAAGCAATTTCTTAACTCTCTTGTAAACTTTGCGCTGTGCACCGTTGAATGATCAGTTTGAATGAAATGAAGTTCTAATTCTTTAGCCAAATTTAGCCTTTTTTCACATCTTGTAAATCGAAATTTGGCACCCATTCGTTTTCCTTATTTTCGTTTACCAATGCATTTGAGGTGGGTGCATCAATTAATTCCATCAGTTCTTCCTCATCTAAAGTTTCTTCCCCGAGTACTAGTTCTCTTACATCCTGATGGTTTACTGCAAATTCTTCATCGCTTAAACGAGAAGCGATGTTTACTATTTCTGTAACTGGGAGTGAATTTTAGAATCATCTTGTATTGCTTGAACCATTTGAGGTAAAAGAGGTTTCCAACACGCATTAAGCGTTGATGGTTTAATTTCCGAGCAAGCCGATGACACGGTTCTAATACAATCTAAAATAGAAAATTCCCTCCACACTTGAGTAAGTGTTTTATTTTCACTATTTTCTAATCTGTCGAAAATGGTTTGGAAATGTTGGCGTGTGTAGTACATTTTTATAGTTTGAATGACTCCTTGGTCCAGGTTGTATTAATGACGTGCAGTAACGAGGAAGGAAGACAATTTTCACATTTGGATGATCCAGTTCTATGTTGTGGCAATCAGCGTTATCAAGAACCAATAAAACTTTGAAATACAATTTTTTTTCCATCGTGAAGGTTTCCACTGCCGAGATAAAACAATTATAAAACTAATCCTTAAATAAATCTTGAGTCATCCAAGCTTTCTTATTAAATCGCCAGAATACAGGCAATTGGGTTTTATTAATGTTTTTCATTACACGGGGAGTTGAAGAACGATTTATTATCATTGGTTTTATCATCAGGTTCCCTGATAGATTGCTGCACACATGAAGGGTGATACGTTCTTTTGAAGGTTTAAACCCCTGAGCACGCCTTTGATTTTTTGAAATGAAGGTCCTAGATGGTAGTTTTTTCCAATATAATGCTGTCTCATCGGCGTTAAAAATCTGATAAGGTGAATAACCTCCTTCATTGATAATTCTAGCTACTTCCAGCTTAAAATTTTCGGCAGCTTCAGCGTCTGCTGAGGCCTGTTCTCCTTGAAACTTAATATTGTGCAATGTGTACCTTTCTTTAGTTTTTCAAACCATCCTTTACTAGCGACAAACGAATGGTTTTCTAGCCCTGCATAAGAATGCCCAATATTCCTTAATTGTTCGTAGATTTTAAGTGCTTTCTGCTTGATAAGATTTCCACTGATAGGAATCTTTTTGGCTATGCAGTCTTCCAACCAGATTATTAACGCCCGTTCCATTTTAACCATATTAGAATTTCGTGTGCGAGTAACACGTTTCGCACCTAACGGACAGCCATCTGCTACAGTTTTCCTTATATTATCTGCATTTTTCTTTAAGGTTCGAATTGTAGATTCATTCAAATTTGTTGATTTTGCAACAGACGATATTTTTTCCCCGCCTTCTAAACTATTTAAAATTTTGATTTTATCTTCAAGCGATATAAACTTTCTTTTTAGTCCTTTCTTTGTTTCTTTTGTGTTAAACATGATGCAAATCTAGGGCTAATAATTACTTTATTATTATTATATTAGAACAAATGAAGAATATTACTTACAGTATTGTGTAATGTTGTCTAATTATAAGCCACAAATTAAGCAGCAAAAAGCTAAACGAATGGACGGTGCAGACAAAATTTTAGAAAGAATTGGTCACCAACGAGACGTACTGTGAAAGAGCTCTGAGACGACTGAAACCGATGACTTTTTGAAAATATTTTTCGTTTCTTTGGAGTAAACAAAAATGACAATCTATATCAAACCACGTTCTTCTGATTCCCAGTTTCCTTGTATAATTTAACGTAAAAGCTTAAATCTCCAATATGAAGCAATTGTAGAACAACTATCTTAAATTGAAGCTGATGTTTTAAATAAATTATCTTAGTATTCCACTGAGAGAGTTTGGCTGCTGCCTCTTCATATGCTGTGATATAAACATATCCGGTTAAAACCATTCATTGGGTGCACGGAAACAACTGATGGGACGTTGTTGAACGGAAACCGCGCTGTAAGAATACCGCGTTATAGGAGGCCTGTCGCAGTTTCAGCTCCGCGTTATATGGAAACCGCGTGCTGAGAGTACCGCGTAATAGGAGGGTTGACTGTACTAAAATCAGATACGACAGACAAAGAAATGAACGAGGATCTAAATAGTTCACAAATTTACTGTTTTGTATTGAGTCTTCTATTTGCGGGATATCGACCTGAAGGAAAGTCGCCAAACAAACAACAAGTCGTCATCGGAATGCTGAGTCTGTACAGCCTACCGGTTTAATTATGGATTGTGCTGGTCATTGGAAAACGCAGAAAATGAAGTGTTTGGCAGACCACAACATGACGATATCAATTTCTGTCTTGATGGTCAACTCTGCGTGAGATACTTAAAGAAAGGATTGATTTGTTCGGAACAATAATAAACAAATGGGAAGGAAGGTTGGAAAAGAAAAATATTTAGTTCGCGATTTTTGTTTTATTTTCAATTCTATCATATGTCAGGCGAAAATATATACTACAAGTGTAACAGTCCGTATAGAGTTTCATTTAAAGTGCTGAAAAGATTTTAATGAAAAAATCTTCTTGCTGTTCACTGCTTCTATTGGAATCAAAAGGGATCATTGGCATTTAAAGTGGACTAATATAAATGGGTAATACTTTCAACTTCCAAACGCTACAATATGAAAATGGTGAAAATGATGATTTTTTGAAGGTGAAAGCAAGTTTTGATTGAGGAAAACAGGTAGAATCCTTACTATTTACAAATTGATTTTGAAATAGAGCCATGTATTTCGTTTTTCAGAATAGAATGACATGCAGCTGCGGACATATAATTAAAAACACTTGTAGCTTACTAAGAAAATCACAATTTATCAATGAATCCCTGAATCAATGACAATAGAAGATGACGCGTTGGCCGATACTACCTCTAAAATGACGACAGGACAATAAAGTCTTGAAAACCCCAAGATTTCGAGCGGACACGTAATTAGAAGCACATACAAATTATTTTGAAATTCATATATTTAAGCATGTTTGGTTGGTTGGTTGCAGTGGCAGCCGTCTATATCAAAAAGATAGCTCACTTAGGTCAAGATAGGCCCATTGTGATACCACAAAAAGATAAGGACGGCACTAGAACCTGTGAGATGACGAGAACCATTTCGATTCTCGTATGAAATCAGCTATTTCCGTGAGGCTGTCCAGGAAGGGTGAGCCTAAGGTTTTCATGCGCGTTTCCTGGACAGTGCCGGGCATTCACACAGAAAATGTTGGACTGTCTCTTCCCCTTCTTCCGATCTGCAACTTCGGCAGAAATCGTTGAAGGGAACGCCCAATATTTCCGCCTGCCTGCCAATTAGACAATGCCCCGTCAGTATGGACACGATAGAACTCAAGGTTTTACAACTCGTGTTAAGGAGCTGCTTGGTGCGTCTGGGACTCAGTGCGCACCAAGTTTGCCTCGTTGTCCTGCAGGTTTCCACCAGCAACCAGGCCTTATTTGCAGCCTTCATGTAATGCTGCTTAAATCCTAGCTTTATAGAAGCTAAAGGTTGGCCGACTTGGGATGTGAGTGTATACTACTGGAGCACAGTGCCAGCTCTCGCTAAGGCATCCGCTTCGCAATTTCCCGGTATATAAATACGTCCCGGTACCCAATGTAGAGTCACTTCACAGTGAAGTGACATCACGTTCAGTTGTGTACGGCATTCCATTACCATTATGGATGAGGTGTACACGTTGGATAGTGCTTGGATAGCAGCTTGACTGTCAGAGAACATATTCAGGTTTGCTATGGAAATTTTCTGATTTCTCAGCCAGTCTACTGCCTTGTATATTGCAATGACCTCTGCCTGAAAAACACTGCAGTGATCTGGAAGCCGGAAGGATAGTTTCAGGCCTAACTGTTCTGAGAAAACGCCACAGCCAACTTTTCCATCCATTTTGGAGCCATCAGTGTAGATGTCGACCGATTCCTGCATCCCACCTCTTTCTATTGCCCAGTCATCCCTGCTGAGGATGACTGACTTAAAACTATGATGAAAGCAGGGCAGCGGGGCGCAAGGTCTACTTCCCCTGGCGTTGGTCCATCCCTCCGAAGTATGGTTTAGTGGCCAATATTTCTCTCTTGCCAGAGATGTAGTGCTTTTGATCGAATCGCAGAGCACTTGGCCTGCTGTCTCGTATGGAGCTCCGTCGAGAGCCAATTCAATAGCATAAACAGTACCTTTGTCGGGGTAGTGCGTAAGGCCCCGGTGATTGGAATAGCTGCATTCCTTCTGACCCTGTTTAGCAGGTTTGCATTGGATGTTTTTGCAATAGCTGGCCACCAAACAACTGCGCCGTTCAGAAGGATTGGTTCCACTATCGCCGTATAGAGCCATGATACGATTTTGGGTTTCAATCCCCACTTTTCCCCAATGGCTCTTTTGCAGCAGTAGATTGCGCATGCCGCTTTTCGCGTACTTTCTTCTATGTCCACTTTCCACGCGAGCTTGGAGTCCAGAATTAGACCCAAATACTTAGCTTGATGAGACGGTATGAGGCTTATCTCATCGAGTTTAGGTGGGAGAAATCGTGGAATTTTGTGCCTTTTTGCGAAGAGCACAAATTTCGTTTTCTGCGGATTAATCTTCAGACCGCACTCTTTGCCCCACTTGGTAAGATTACCCAGGGCAAAGTTAAGTCTTTTAGATAGGATGTTGACAAATTTGCCCGATATTGCTATTGCAACATCGTCTGCATAGGCTACGACTTTGCAGCCAGTCGCTTCTATTGTTGACAGGAGTTTGTCCACCACTAAGTTCTATAGAAGGAGTGATAGCACCCCACCTTTCGGGGTGCCTCTACACGTCCTCCTTCTTAGGGTACTGTCTCCTAGTGTGGAGTTAATGCTCTTGGTGCTTAGCAGTTGTGCGATAAACCTAATCAGGTTATCATATACGTTGTTTTCCTCGAGTGCCCTCTCAATAGCCTTGTGGCTGATATTGTTGAAAGCTCCTTTAATGTCTAGAAAAACCGCTTGCGTATATTCTTTGACGCTTAGGGATTTTTCAATGTAAGCTGGTGAGCGAGTGAAGAGCTGTTTCAACCTATCTTCCTTCTGTATAGGCGTGCTGCCCATTAGAGTTTCAGATTAGCTCTCAAATGAATCTCTATCAGCCGTTCGAGAGTTTTCAGCAGAAAAGAGGTGAGGCTGATGGGTCTATAGTCCCTAGGTGAAAGAGTGGGATGTCTTGACCGCTTTGGGTATGAAAACTATTTTAGCTTCTTTCCATCGCTGTGGAATGTAAGCTATCTGTAGACATGCTTTAAAGATGGCTTTTAGCCATGGTAGCGCTATATTGATTCCCTGCTGAATCTCAACGGGTGGAATGTTGTCCATTCCAGGGGATTTAAAAGGTTGAAATGAGCTGATTGCCCAGCGTAGAAGCCTGTCATCTACAGGCACAGCGGCTGACAGGCAGTTCGGGGCCGTATTTAAGCATATGTTTTACCAAATTAAAACAATAAATTCCAAAACCATATCAGTAACGTGTCGGGAAACCCTTCTGCTTTACAACCTCTTGTAGGGCATTCGGCATTGTCGTTATAAGTCTCCTGCATCTCTCTACATATATGGACGCCCATGCTTCTTTCACCGCTTGGAACAGTTGGTCCATGTTTGTGAAGTTTTTTTACTTCTATGGTTTGTTTTATGTCCCGCCATAAGTGCTCGATTGGATTTAAGTCCGGACTCGTTGATTACCAGTCTAAAACGTCGACGCTGTTGTCCTCCAGAAACCTCGTTGTGTGTCGTGTCGTATGTTTGGGGTCGTTGTCTTGCTTCTGTATAATAGGAAAATTCTCCCCAGCCCATGGCAACAAGATGTCTAAGATTCTTTCTATACGATGTATTGGGTTTAACACCAAAACCACGAGAAACATCCCCAAACATTGATGCAGTCACTTCCGTGCCTCAAAGCAGTTGAAGTGTAGCAAGGGTCAATTTTTTACTCCTTGGTTGTCTTACTTATCTCCTTCCATTAGAGCCTATGCAATTTATGCTTGTTTCGTCGCTCCAAAGGAACAATTTCCACTTATTTTTCCACGTTAAATGTTTCCGTGCGAAGTTCATTCTTTTCTTCCGATTAGTTGCCGGTACCAGGGGCTTGTTCCTGGCTATCCTACCATGTAATCCAGCTTCCACAAGACGTTTTCTGACTGTTCTCACCGAAATATCGGTACATTGCCCGAAAAGTCGGTGATGAACTTCGACAACTGATCTTTTTGAGTTCCGTTTCGACGTGTGGACTATTTGTCTATCCATACTATGAGTTGTCTTCGGGATCTTTTAACCCGGAAAATATTTTGGACAGCCCTACGGCTTTCCACGTGTTCTGGGCTTCGTAAACCATTTTTATGGAATTTGTCGATATGACGAGCCTAACTCTCTCAAGTTTACAATTTTTTGTCTGACTATAAGAGCGCAATTTCTAGCATTTCCTATCGTTATTGAAATTTAAATCATTTTTAAAAATTTTCAAAATCACGTTTATACTGTAGCGAACTGGCTTTTTGAAACTGATCATAATGAATTTACACGCCATCCTATTTATAATGAATACAGTGTTTTAAAATCCGTGTCCGCTCCAAGTCTTGGGTTTTCCAGGACTTTGTTGTCCTTTCGTCCATATAGAGATAGCCAACTCTTTGCCTCTCACAATTGTAATTGAATCAGGTAAAAAGCAAACCTAAGGCGAATGAGTTATATCGAAGGATTCATTGACAAGTTGGGTTTTCTCAGTAAGCTACAAGTGTTTCTTATTATATGTCCGCAGCTGTACGTAATTTATTTAGTTAATGATGGAAATAATTTCTTACTTTTTCTAATGGAAACAATTATTTGAGAGACAATTTTATTGACAAGCTTGTAATAGACTATTGAATAAAACATGTATACACAATGAATAAGATTACTTATCAATGTTGAGAAATCGAGCTTATTGATTGGTATCTAACTTTTTAGAACAAAGATGCGGAGTACAGGACCGATGTATTCAATTTGAGAGCTTACCTGACGAGCAGTGCATGTTCTCTGGTTTGACCACCTTGCTCGAATCCTGTTTCAAATTCACCCCGCGTAGCGTCTACTACCAAAAGCGCTACATCAGCCTGTGTAGCGCCTGATATCATATTAGGGATAAAGTCCTTATGGCCGGGAGCATCTAGCAATGTTACCTGAAATTAAGTTTAGAAAATACATTTCCAATATGCTATATCAGTTGTACTGTTAGTAGTTCAAACAGCATTTGATATCGATTTCTACTTACAATTTTTGAGCTTGTCTCAATCCTTGAACTACCAACATCCATCGTGATACCACGCGTCCTCTCCTCACCAGTTTCGTCCAGAACCCACGCATACATGAAACTCTGCTTTCCCATTTTCTTACTTTCCTGCTCGTGCTTATGCATAACGCGTTGCGATACGTTTCCTGTGTCGTACAACAAGTGTCCCATCAATGTACTCTTTCCGGCGTCCACATGCCCAATTACCACCATGTGTAAATGTTTCTTCTCGTTGCCTCGCTCCTTTGTATACATTTGCTGTGCATTGCGATTTTGCTGATCCTTTGAACGAACCGATTTGGAGGATTCTTCCAAAGGAGAGATTTGCTCGGGTGTATTGCGCCCAGACACGGCGGGCGATAATGTTTTTGGCGAGCAAATTTCAAATCCTTTTCGAATCGATTTTTCGGGCAGTTGTGCCGTAACTACTGTTGTAACTGGAAGGGTTTTCATCTGTCTTGGTTCTATGATTTTTGGTCCAACTGAGTAGAAAGCATTTCCATTTAGTGATGTTTCTTTTATTTTCAATTAAAATCTTGATTACAATATAAGTTACAAGACTTGATTTAGTCTAAACACTAAATGTTTGTACAATTTACGACTTTTTTGATTTTGGTGTGCAAATGGTTTACTTTGAAATACGTCAGACGAAAGATGAAACATTCCGGTTTATTTGTTGTTTTTTTGCATGGCTAAACTAAAGGCAAAACGAAGAATGTGTTTTTTGTTTTTTGTCGACTATTGTTATTTTCTAAACTAAATATTACTTAGTGGCTAGTATTATTTTTAAATCAAAGAGAGAGTCATAATAACTCATAGAGTCTATATTTAATATACCATTTTAACATATCGGGATAGCGAATAGTTGATTATGCCAAAGATTTCCAAGTTAAAGTAATTTTACTTATTTTTATTTGATAGATGTTTCCGCACCTAAGACAGCTAACGGAGAGTCAAAAAAAACGCATGAGTTGTGTTGAAATATATGACGTTGATATGGCGGAAATTTTGAGATGATTTTTTAAGTTTAGTTGGAAAGAACGACTCTACTGAATCAAAAGTTCGCTGGTTGGATTTCACCACATTAGCGCCACATGTCGCATTTCGATTGCTTGGAAAACTATAGATGAACGAAAACTTTGAATGTGCAAAGAAGACATTAATATCTGGCATTGATGTGCGTCCAAAATATAGTATATATACGAGGTGAGGGGTGTTAGGAAGGGGATAGACATGTCAAATATTCGTCAAGTCAAAAAACGGAAACTATCCGTAGAGGTCAGAGTAATGTTACAATGTAAGAGAAAGTTTTGAATCATGCAAGCTATACTGTGTTTTCGGTGAACTAAAAGGCATATCAATCAACGCGACATCGCATGGTCTGGCAATGAACGTGTTAAAGACAACCAGCAGCAATGAAGAAGTGTATGAAATTGACGAGCAATGGATCAAGAATGGCGTAAATCCAAAAAAATATGTGGAGACTGTAGGCCCAATTTATGGACAATACGTTGTCATGAACCCGAGTCGTTGGCTGCCATAAAAAGTCGTCTAAAATTCGAGAAAGAGTCGTGTTTAAGAGCCAAGACTGTCGCTAAAGAACTAACGAAGCAAACATCGAGATTGTTTGAAATAGTATAGAGGCTGATAAACGAATAACCCTTCAGGAAATCACCCAGAAATTGGACATTTATTTTGGAAGTGATCCAAAGATAATGACGGTCTGCAGCAAATAGCGAAATATGCGGTGGTGATGCCGGCGGCCGATATGGGACTCAGCGCTGGAGTCACTTAGAAGCCCTTAGCGGCACAGTAACTGAAAGATTTTTCTTTTTCGAATAGCAACGATACCAGTATTGGGTGTTCTGAAAAGAAATATATATATATATATATATATATATATATATATATATATATATATATATATATATATATATATATATATATATAATCAAAGTAAAATAAATACATAAACTGTTCTCATCGGTACCCTTGTCCAAACTTTCTATATATGTGGATTTGAGAAAGAGGGTGAATCATTTTTGAATCATTTTTCACGTCGATTTTTTCCTTGATCGATGTACAGTTGATGTGCAATATTTTTGCCATTTAGTGGATGCCGCAAAATTGTGCTATCGAAGGAAAAGATAAACGCAATCTTCCACAAATGGCTTTTTGCTTCATGAAAACGCCAGGTTTCACACAGCTAGGTTGGGGAACTTGTCATCATGTGACTTTTACCTTTTTGCGACCGTCAAAGAAGCGATGGGAGGGCAGCATTTCGACGATACCAGGTGGAGTTTGTGCACCAATGCGCAATTTGCCAGTCTCTACTATGAAGGGATTTAAAAGCTGATGGTAATTTGATTGATGCTTTTGCTATGATTATTAGGAAAGCGTTGGAAGCAAAATATTTACGAAGGAAAAATGCGTGAATTTTGCGTGACGAATTTTATGGATAACCTTCTTATGATTGCAACTGGCAAGCAGCGGCATAAGCCATCTTTCTATATTGAAACAGAACCAGTAGCACACATTTTTAGGACGTTAGTAATACGGCAGCATGTGTAGATTCATTTTTAAGAGTATCAGGAAATTAATATTTTCTATACAGTAGAGTATTTAGACGTTTTTCAAATGCCGTGCAACTATCTGCCGAATCGCTAGTAGTGTGGATGCAGTCTGCTCCGTCCAAACCAAGCAAACATTTTGTAGTTCCTTCGGGTATGGCTACATTACTCATATTAGAGGATACGAGCAAGTCAAATGCGTCTCTGATGCTGACGCATTAATTTTTTTTAAATATCCCAAATCATTATCATAAGCGCTGTGACTGTTAGTAAAAACTAAAATGAGCGCTTGTCTACGAGTATTAAGATCGGATCGTTTTTTCTTTGTTCGTGTTTTAAGTTAAGGGATTTCTAGCATTTCTGAAAGGAATACAAAACTTGCGCGCATTTGAAAAAATGAAATTCGTAGGCATTTGATTAGCACATTTTTTGAACTTTAAGAAAAAGATGGGCAGCATGAAAGACAATGCTCATAAAGTAGCTGTGTGAAAAAATAATTAGAACGTTTACCAAATTTCTCGTTTTGCCTAGTCAGCTATTGTCATGACGACACTACACTTTCGCCCACGAACAGGTGAGAACGAAGTATGGCCACGGTTTTTGGGTTCAGTGTGGCTTTGTGACGTGGAGGCATCAGGGCTAACAACGCATTATCTAATTAGATTCGGTTTTGAAACAGAAAAAAGTAGTTACATTGGTTCACTCTTTAACGTGTGCATTTTGGATAGGTTCTTAGGGCAGCAGAAAACTGTAAATTCGTCAAATTTGCCTGACACTCACCATGTATATATATATAAAAAAACTAGCCAGCCCTTCGCAACATATTGGACTGTACATTAACGTTCAACACAAATTTGGTAATTTGGTTCCACTATACATTTTACTGCTCCAATTCGAATCACTGGTTAATTTCTGAGTCGTAAATGAATGTGGATTTACCTATATCAATTTTGTTGTTTTTGTTTGTTTTGTTCAAACAATACAAAATGAAGATCAGTGCTCATGCATTTACCTTATGCTATGTATCAGTTACGGACGCTAGTACAAAATATTCAACTATCGAATGACATGAAAAACAAATATATAAATATCTAAGGAATAGTAAGGAATAAAAAAATAAACAAAATGAACCCTCACCACTTACAGTTACAGACGTTTAAATCAAGTTTTATTTTTATTCAAATGATTCAAAATTATTTCATCGGGTGAACGTGTTTTGAATGGAAAACGCACAACCGGATATTTCGTCTTGAACGAATGCACTACGTAGGGGATGGATCGGCACTTATACTTTAACACCATCACCTTTCCAAAGTTGGTGGGCTTCTTAGTAATCGTTGTGATATTCTCTTGTAGTACGCCAGAGATGTCTGGTGTACAAAAATCATCAATATCGGGTCCCGCCGTGGGTCGATATTTATCACAGTCTATCGATGGAACATAACAGCTATCTTCAGATACGACTGACTTACTTAAATTTTCATTCCTATCCCGATCGGATGGTAGAGTAGAGTTTGCCATTAACGCTTCGGTTAAATCTATGAAAAAGGGGCTTTCGTTCGTGATCGATTCACAGTCAGTGGAATCGCCCAGGTTCAGTTGCTCCTTAAAGTTAGCGTTCAACTCTTGCACTTCTACAGACTTCAGTTTTTTACTTTCCATGATTTTTTTAAGTAAAATGTCATGGCTCGAGGAGCTATTCAACTGCAAAGGGGAGGTCGATTGATCTGTTAGGGAGGAACTCAATTTGGGTAGATTGAAAATGTTCTTAGGCTGCAAACTGACTGCGGAATGAATATTGTTTTGAATTAATTGACCTAGTTTGGGGCTTCCCGACTCTAGATTATTCAATGATTTCAGTTGTGGCACTATAAAAACCGGTTTTGTAGCCAACATATTCGCATTTGGATGTTGGAAGCCTCGCTTTATGTATTCATCGATTATTTCGTGGCTTTCTTCACCCCGGGACACTAAAGCATTTCCTTGGCTAGGCTTAAGCGTAGGTATTTTCAACTGTAAACTACTTAATGCTAAGTTCGCTTTAACGTCTTACCTTGCGAAATTCAATCAAGAATAATTGACATCGATCAGAAGTTCGTCACAATTCCAAACATGAAACGAAAAAGAATCGAAAGATATTCTCTGAGTGTATTCGTCACATTGAAAGCAAAAGCTGGCGAACTGAATTTACCTTTTTCGCTTGCATCCCTCCCAGGCCGTGGTATTTGTCGTTGCCCATTGCTCTTTGAGGGACTGTTCAGTACATGGTCCAATGCTTTGGCAACGTCATAGTCGAACCTCATTGCAGCTTCTACAATTTGCCGATCCGACACGGAATCGCCGACAACATTCCGAATCTCGTCCATGCACGACATGAGTTTTGCTTGAGCGATGTCGTCCAGAACGGGCATTTGGAAGTTTTCCGAGTCACGTCGTTTTTTGTCGTAGTTGGTTTCTCCATTCTCGCGGGTTTCCGATTCATCCTCCTCCTCGATGTCTTCATTGTTGGCCATGAACGCCGAAATACTTTGCTGTCCTTTGGCACGATCGTAGATCCACTGCGACGCATCGGACGGTGAGATGCAGCTGTCGTCGTCTACGGAATGACCGTAAACATCGTCGTAGCCATCGTATTCTGTGGAGGAAAGATTTGAGGCTTGTTGAACGCAATGGAAACTGAGCGAGACTTAAATTCGGTTGCCTTACGTAGTTTTGAACGAATTCTGTGCTTGGAACTTTTTTCGATATGAATTTGTTTAATCAAAGTATTTTAATTAATTATTTTGTACAATTCTCGTTTCTGTATGTTTGAATGTTTAAAAAATAAAAGACTTTATATATCGAAAATTAGGTACTGTCCCTTATACCGATCTTTATCGTCTGGGAAGTGCCAAGCATTTTTTAAAAATATGAATGGATAAATAAATAGTTCTATTGTCTTGGATACACTGCCTAGAAGGACACGGAGGTGGGTTTAGTTGGTAGAAATCCGGCATATTGTGAGGCTGGAGCCGATCGGTATCTTTTGAAGATTCCCACCTTCCAACGACGAAACAAAAACCAATGAGTTTTTGTTACTCATGGAATTGACTCCTTGAAAAACCATACGGCTCCAGGTCCTGATGGTATTGGCATCGACGACATCAAAGCAATCAAAGAAAATATAGCTGATACCCTTGTGTCTCTAATAAACAAAAGCTTCACCGAACGAAAATTTCCGGAGCACTCGACAATAAAACCGATTTTCAAAGGGGGTGATGAAACGGATCCAAACAATTTTAGACCTATCTCACTTTTAAACTCATTAAGTAAAGTAATAGAAAAAATTTTGGACTCCCGTATCAAAAAGTTCCTACTGCAGAATGATATCCTGATTAGAAACCAATATGGGTTTCAGGAGAGTAAAGGTACAAAAGATGCCATCGTGGATGCGATTAGCTTCATAAATATGCTTTTAGATATAAGTCTATATGTTGCTGCTGTTTTCGTGGATCTCAAAAAAGTCTTTGACACCGTAATTTTTAAAACTATAATGACTAGACTAGGAGAATATGGAATTGTGGGAAAAGCAAGAGATCTGGCGCTGGCTACTACAAAAAAGACTATCAATCAACTATACAAAAACAAAATACATCCTTTTTAAACAGAAAAATAAAGCCGACATACATCCACTGATCAAAATGAATCATACAACTCTTCAGAGGGCTGAGCAAATGAAATACTTGGGACTCACAATTGATGAAAAACTTACATGGACGCTTCATATAAACGATCTTAGAAAAAAACAGCGGCTCTCGTAGGTCTCCTGCGTCGATTCAACTTCTTCCCGACTAGCAGTAAAATTCAAATTGTACATGCGCATATTCTTTCGAAAGTTACTTACGGTCTGCTGACATGGAGTCAGACTTCCAAAAGTAACATTACAGCCATCTCCAGACTCATAAGCAAGGCTTATAAAAATATATATAATCTCCCTATGCTAACCGCTACGGTCGAGGTATACGAAACAGCTAAAGAGCTTAGCATAGAAAGCCTAATTAATATGGAGAGAGCTACATTCATCTATAAACATCTACACTCAAAAGGCTTTTACAATATTTTACCAAACTACATAAAGGACATACCAAACTTCAGCACGTTTAAAATGACGCTAAAAAAGTATCTCATACATGAACAAAACCGGAAGTGAATACATCAGCTCCATCTTTACTCAAAGCTTTTGCATAACGAAATCAAACAGAAACAACAAAACAACATGAATGATAAAATAAAATGAATGATCCTAAATTTTGATAGTTAGGTGCTATCCCTTATCCGATCTACATCGTCTGGGAAGCACCAAGGCACGACAATTAATAAGAACGAAAATGAATGATTGATGGAGAGAGTGATCAGGAGGAGGAGGTGGTTTTAGTCGGTAAAAGTCCGGCATGTCGAGAGGCGGGAGCTGATCGGCTTCTTTTGAAGATTTCCACCTCCCAACGTTGAAAAAAAATAGTTAAGTTGCCGAATAGAGAATGGTGCAGGTGCTGGTGATCACATGAGAAGGAAATAAAATCAATGTATGATTTAAAAACATCCAAACAAGCTATTTCAAGTATTTCGGGAATCATTTGCACAATAACATCAACTTGACATACCGTCATTGTAGTCCATGGACCGCACAATCCTGTGACGCGACATTTTCGCGGTGGCTCCTTTTTTATTCGTTCACAATGTCCCAGAAACACTACAAGCGCTGCCTAGACTGCATTTAAACTGACACAACACTTATTTTTCTTGGTTAAAACCTAAAAATATTTACAAATGTTAGCACAAAGCGTAATATTTTCGGATTTAATGTTGACGCTGCCGTGTGACGTTCGAATGCTTATGAAAATGAAATGTCACAGCGCACTCAGCTGCTCTTGACAATTTCCCAAATTTGAAGAGTTGCTTGTCATACTCAGCTGTAGAGTACGCTAGTTGGTTTTGAAATGTGATAATAAATTTTAACCCCTTCCGCATATTTTTTTATTTTTTAGTAAAAAAATATGTCGTGTGAAAAAATAAATAAAAGAACACGTATTTTTGGAACTATTAATATATTCAAAAAAAGATAAGATTATAAGGGTTTTCTACTCTGGTTCATATATGGCACATTATGAACAAATTACAAATAATTTTACTTATTTTGACTATAGTGTATGAAAAAGCAGAAAACAATTTCTTTTGTCATTCAAGCACAAGTGAACTTTACATTTCCTCCATTCGATGTGGGATCGACCGCTACAGTCTGGTAGTTTACAGCGCTGCCGGGATGTCCAGATAAGATAGGTAAGTGGTCCATTTGGTCTAAACGTAGATCCTGAGATGGCAGATCTACTTTTGGTCGGTATAATCCGTTCATCAATAGCCAAATATTGTTCTTTAAGAACAGTCAATAACCTTTCTCTTGCTTGGTTAAGAAGTGGCCTCAGTTTATGGATAGGATCATAGCCAGATTGACCTTTGGGAACTTGGGTAGAATTGCCGTTGAAATGTATGAAACGTTTTATCTCTTCAAAGCGGTTACAGGACATTACTGTATTTATTTTAGGGTGCCCCAACACTGAGCTCCAATAGTCTCTGGTAGCAGGCAGCTGAATAATGGACATCATCAAACATATGCCCACAAATTGCTCGATTTCGTTACTTTTAACTCTCATTGACTTTTCAGGACGCTTTTCAATTGCATATCTCAGTGTTTCTTATGTTATATGTTGAAACATATAATCAGTAAACAAGTACTTGAAAAATTGCAGGGGTGTTTCCAATTCCATGATATTAGCAGGTAAGCTCGTTTCGCCAGAAAATTCAATTTCCGTTTCTGTTTTCTGTAGAACCATCCCTCCACCTAGGCTTCGCATTTCTTACAGCTCGTGAGCTCGTGCTGGCAATCTCCGAAAGTGGACCATTGTCTTCTGATTCATCTGCTTCTGGTACTACTATTGGAGGTCGATTTCTCAACGATCTTGCGTAATTCTCATCATCGGAAAGATCGTCATCAGTGCTGTCATTGGGAAAATCTGTGGTGATAGAATGTATACCTCCACAATACTTTCTTGGGTCCATGATATATGTTAGAAATTTAAAATTCACTCGAAAAATTCACTATGAAGGATGCGCTCTGATAAAAACTCATAACGAGACTGACTGATCAAAGTCCTGACAGAGTGATCACTTTGTTGACAAAAATTTGTTAACATTATACCTACGAACGAACCAATAAAAAAGGATGAGATGGAATTTTCCCAAAGCTGAAAGTAATAAAAAGTAATAAATTTTTTGGAAATTTCACAGCCATTACATATGAGTCGCAGAACACAGCGCTCGAGTTATGTTTTTTACACAACACAATATTAAAAAAAATGATGAAGTTTTTAACGCGAAACTTTCAGTAAAAACATTTTGTATTAAATAAAAGAAATACTTTATTTGAATAATACTTTTGTCTACAATGGACTTATTTAATCGACCGAATCTTAAACTTGACTTCACTAGACTGCCTGCTCGAGATTCTTCTCGCGGTACTTATACTAATTCCTTATCTGTATTTTCCCATGGCTTGATTTAATTAAAGATTCATATTTTGCATTGATGCAATATTCATGTCTAGAATTGCGGATGCAGATGTGCGAGTCAGCAATTCTTTTGTGGGTGGCCAAGAGTTATTAAATTCTTAAGATAAACAAATTTGGATATTGAAAGGAAGTGGATGCGATAAGGGCATCCGTTATTAAGTTTACTGGGTGGTCTGGTCGAAAGACATTGTTGTCGTGATTTTGTTATCGAAACATCTTGCGGATGTGGGTATAACTAGCGCGAGAGTTATGTACTTTGCGTACATTAAACTTAAAAAATAATTTTTAGTCTCTACGCGAAACCGTGTTAAATAAAACCACTGATTTAAAATGCTAACACACTTCATTTGATTCCTTCAAATACTCTATTATTCAAACTGATCTTGAATTGAACTGCACTTGAGATTGATCTGAATTACGACTGAACTTACTTAGCCTAGTGCCCAATGCTTTTATACTGAGTCCTTATCGCTAAATTCTCATGCAGATTCGCTGAATTCAGATAACGATTCTTGCGGATGCAAGCGTTGTCATTAAGATAAGCAATTTGCTGTGGATGCAAATCTTTATTGACGAATGATTTTGAAACGGATGCAATTCTGCATTTAATGAGATTGGATATGAGATAAGCGATTAAAGTATTTTTGGGTGGTCTTGTTATCTTCTGATCTTATCTGAATTCATATGTGGTATTGTTAATGACTTTCTTGTTGGGTCTTGTTGAATGAAAGTATTTTTGATATGTCTTTGTTTGGGCGATTTGTGGGGGTGGGTATAACTCGCGGCCTTGAGACATGAAAGGATCAGGGACCACCATAAAAGTGTACATG
This sequence comes from Oxycera nigricornis, assembly GCA_963942545.1. NCBI lineage: Eukaryota > Metazoa > Arthropoda > Insecta > Diptera > Stratiomyidae > Oxycera > Oxycera nigricornis. Next base: position 39,485,725 of record OZ012659.1, read on the forward strand.
TGGTACATCTTCACGCAGACGATTGGCTGAAGTTTGCGCAAAACATTTTATTGGTTGAGAGTTATTGAACAATGATAGAGCATAAGGTTGCAATGAATTCGAGAATTGATAGTTAGTTTGGAGTCGTCCTGTTTTTTCAACAATATCTGACACAATATAAAGTGTATCCAACAGAAATTATGAATAAGTGATGTGGTAGGCATCATAACATCCCGGGTGGCATCAAAAATTTGCAGATTATACAAATATGTGCTCCAGAACGGAGCAACTAAATGAAAAGCACAGTCTGCTAACGCATGATGTGCCATATAAGGACCAAGGTTGAAATGCATATTTTTGCATATTGGATCAAATTTAGACCATACCTAAAACTAACATTTTATGTACGTTATACTTCTAAAAGCAATAAACCCTTACCTTTTCTGAATAAATAGAAGTATTTCCTAATCAAAACGTATTTTTTGTGACGATGTTGAGGAAAAAATAATTTTTTCAACAATTTTGAAAACACAACTTCGCTGCGCCACATGTCAAAATTTTTTGGTTACCTTGTAACTATGTTTTAGTTACCGAGCGGGCTCAGAAATTGCGCTGCCAGTGGAAGTCTACGTGCCGTTTATGATCCGATATGCAGAAAACTTAAATATATTCGAGACAAATTGGAAATATGGTTCATACTTAGACCGTTATGCGGTAAAGGTTTAAAGATGTTGCAAATCGTTTGTTCATTATTAAAAAAGGTTATTCGTGTTAAATATGGAAGTAACACTGAGTTTAAAGGATCGATATTATTCAACTAATAGTAAGACGCTGAAACGACGTCAAAACCAGAAATCGTTGCCAATACAAATGCATGGACGAACGGATTATTTTCGGAGTATTTAAAAGACGCCTGAGTAAAACCAATAGTCTAAGAACAAGGATATACAGCTGTGGACATACAATTAGAAACCTTTTTAACTTCCTAAGAAAACCTCAATTCGTCAACGTATTCTTCGATATGCATAACTCATTCGCCTCAGGTTTATTAACTTCCCAGTATATGGGAAGTTCTTGTAATCGCCTCGAAAATCGAAATTGAAATTTTCAACATTTCTTTACGTTTTGAGGTCTATAGAGTACATATAAAGTGTTTTTAGAAAGGGAGACGTATGTGTGTGTGTGTGTGTACGTACGTACGTCTGTACGTTCGTGGACACTTTTTTCTACGAGCATAACTCACGTAAACAAAGTCATATCGAGTTAGTTAAGGTGTCAATCGAAGCGTCTTTGCAATCTTAAGAGCTGATTAGTTTCTGGCATACTTCGGTCGGGGGGATTTGCTGTTTTGGCCGTTTGAAGGTCATTTCTGTCATGCGTTATATCTCATGAACCAAACGTACGATTTGCTTTATCAAGTTGTCAATCGAAGAGTATTTACATTTACGTGAATCTATCAAGTTTTCAAAAAAATCGTTGGAGCCGTTTTTTAATTTAAGAGAAAAAAGTGCAAAAAATTAGGTTTTTTTTCATAAACAATAAATTTTTAATCTTATTTTCAATATGAAGTAACTAATGTTTATATAATTTATATACGCCAAACAATGTTTGTGAAAACTACATCAAAACTTTTTCTCATGATTACGTAAAAAACAAGCCGCGAGGTGCGACCCTTGAGGTCCACACGGTCAACTTCCCAGTAATATCTAGATAGACATTAAAAATATCGAACACAATAATAATTTTGAAAATAATACTATTTTAAATAATAATAATGAGAGGTATTCATAGCAGTAACAGGAATAAGTTAATATTAATCATATCATCAACGGAAGGTTTTTTTGGATTTCCAACATTCAACCATAAAAAAAATTAGCACTAAAACACTGTAGAAACTATTAAAAATCTGCTCAAATTATGCAAATATTATAAAACTCGGATTGAATTTACAACAATTTCCTTAGAATAAAAGATATAAAGTAATATCATTCGTATGAACCCATGTACATCATAACTTTGAATGATTTTTTATTTTTAATTTAGTTTTTTTATAATCATGGAATATGGTTTCGCTGGTTTTTCTTCAAAAACCTATAAGAATGTAGAAATTTTATAAACATTTATTACTGTGCTGTGCAAATCAGGTTGAAAAATATTTTTTATGTAAAAACCCTAAAACCCTAACAGCTTATGAAAGTTTATGAAAAAAATCGATTTTTTGAATTTTCTTCTATTAAATTAAAAAGCGGCTTGTTACAATTTTTATATAATGTTTAAAAAATTGTAACAAGCCGCGAGGTGCGACCCTTGAGGACCACACGGTCAACTTCCCAGTAATATTTACATAAATATTAAAAATACTAAACAAAATAATAATTATGAAAATAATACTACTTTAAATAATAATAATGTACCTCTCATAACAGTAACTGGAATGACTTAATATTAATCGTATCATCTACGGGAGCGTCAATTGATTACGTTAGGTTTTTGGTCGATGGGGACAGATTGATTTGATTGGATATTCACGCGGATCAATGGGGGGGGGGGGGGTTCTACGTTATTCGTTATTTTCATATTGATGAAAGCTTTTTTTATAGCATATGATCTAGCAAAGTATTGACTACGAAACATTTTACCATTGAAAGCGTTCATTGCCACAAATGCAAACTTGATTATTTTTTTTTGATTTTCAAAATTTAAGCAGTTTTGATATAAAAATTAAAACACGGTGCTATGAAGACTATTAAAAATCTGCTTAAATTATGCAAATATTAATAAACTGTGATTGGCTTAACAACAATGTCTTCAGAATAAGAGTAGTCGGGTAAAATCATTCATATGAACACTTTTTACATGGCGACTTTGAATGATTTTTTATTTTTAATTTAATTTTTTTAAACATCATGGAAAAGCGTTTTGCTGGTTTGCCTCCAAAAATTGATAAGGATTTATAAATTTTATAAACATTTATTACCGTGTTGTGCGAATCTGGTTAACAAATTTATTTTTTATGAAAAAATCCTAAATTTTGCATTTCTTTTGTTACATTAAAAAACGCCTCCAACGATTTTTTTAAATATAAAAACATTATAAAAATGTTAATACACGTCGATTGACACCTAAGTGATGCAAATATTATGTTTGGTTTGTGAGATATAGTGAATGGCAGAAATGACCTTGAAATCATGATGACTTTTAATGATTGTTGATTTTTAATTTAATTTTTTTTGTAATCATGAGAAAAAAATTTGTTGGTTTTTACACAAAAACTGTTTGGAGTATATAAATTTTATAAATATTGATTACTGTGTTTCGAAAGTAAGGTTAAAAATTTACTGTTTATGAAAAAAACCTAATTTTTTGCACTTTTTTCAAAAAAATTAAAAAACGCCTTTTGATTTTTTTTAAAAACTTGATAGAATCACATAAATGTTAATACGCGTCGATTGACACCTTAATGATGAAAATCGCATGTTTTGTTCGGGAGATATAACGCATGACAGAAATGACCTTCAAATGGGCAAAACAGTAAACTCCCCCGACCGAAGTTTCCCAAAAACTAATCAGCTCTTATGATTGCAAAGACGCTTCGATTGACACCTTAACGAAGTCGATAGGACTTTTTTTACGTGAGTTATGCTCGTAGAAAAACTGTCCACGAACGCACATACGTACGTACGGACGTACGTACATACACACACACACACACATACATACTTCTTTCTAAAAACATTTAAAATATACTCGTAAGACCTCAAAACGTAAAGAAATGTTGAAAATTTCAATTTCGATTTTCGAGGCGATTACAAGAACTTCCCATATACTGGGAAGTTAAAAATGTTAATACACGTCTATTGACCCCTTAATGATGCAAATATTATACCTGGTTCGTGAGATATAGAGAATGATAAAAATGACCTTGAAAATCATGATGACTTTTAATGATTTTTTATTTTTAATTTAATTTTTTACGTATTCATGACAAAAACTTTTGATGATGTTTTCACAAACATTGTTTGGAGTATATAAATTTTATAAACATTCATTACTATATTTCGCAAATCAGATTAAAAATTTATTGTTTATGAAAAAAATCCAAATTTTTTGCACTTTTTCTCTGAAATTAAAAAACGCCTCCAAGAATTTTTTAAAAACTTGATAGAATCACATAAATGTCAATACGCGTCGATTGACACCTTGATCAAGGAAATCGTATGTATGGTTCGTGAGATATAACGCATGACAGAAATGACCTTCAAACGGACAAAACAGCAAACCCCCCCGACCGAAGTTTCCCAAAAACTAATCAGCTCTTAAGATTGCAAAGACGCTTCGGTTGACACCTTAGCGAAGTCGATACGACGTTATTTATGTGAGTTATGCTCGTAGAAAAAACTGTCCACGAACGCACGTACGTACGTACACACACACACACATACATACTTCTTTCTAAAAACACTTTATATATACTCTATAGACCTCAAAACGTAAAGAAATGTTGAAAATTTCAATTTCGATTTTCGAGGCGATTACAAGAACTTCCCATATACTGGGAAGTTAATTAAATTAAAAATAAAAATTCATTAAAAGTCATCATGATTTTCAAGGTCATTTTTATCATTCACTATATCTCACGAACCAGATATAATATTTGCATCATTAACATGTCAATAGTCGTGTATAAGAATTTTTGCGATTTTTTAAACATTATATAAAAATTGTTTCAGCCACTTTTTAATTTAATAAAAGAAAATGCAAAAAATTAGTCTTTTATGGTTTTAGGGTTTTTTTTCATAAAAAACATTATTTTTTAACCTGATTTGCACAGCACAGTAATAAATGGTTATGAAATTTATACATTCTTATCAGTTTTTGAAGAGAAACCAGCAAAACCATATTTCATGATTATAAAAAAACTTAATTAAAAATATAAAATCATTCAAAGTTATCATGTATAGAAGGTTCATACGAATGATATTACTTTATATCTTTTATTCTAAGGAAATTGTTGTAAATTCAATCCAAGTTTTATAATATTTTCATAATTTGAGCAGATGTTTAATAGTTTCTTCAGTGTTTTAGTGTTAATGTTTTTTGTGCTTAAATGTTGGAAATCCAAAAAAAAAACTTCCGTAGATGATATGATTAATATTAACTCATTCCTGGCACTGCTCTCATTATTATTATTTAAAGTAGTAATATTTCCAAAATTATTATTGTGTTTAATGTTTTTGATGTTTATGTAGATATTACTGGGAAGTTGCCCGTGTGAACCTCAAGGGTCGCACCTCGCAGCTTGTTAATTATGTGTCCGTAGCTGTAATTTAAATTGTGCAGTCAAGCTAGGTGAATTGTTTCAGCAAATCCACTGTAATGTGTGAAATGCAAATAATACAGTAATTTCAATTGCTAAGACAGAGCGCCAATAAAAAACTTCCAAATAAATAAAGAATCTAGCTTCTACAATATGCTACCAAGCAATCATAAAGATGTTACATTATTTTCATAATTATTATTGTGTTCAATATTTTTATGTAGACATTACTGGGAAGTTGACCGTGTGGACCTCAAGGTCCGCACCTTGCGGCTTGTTGTATTCATGTGTAGGACCATCTCAACAATACTCTCTGTTGAAAATTTTCTTCCTGGAAGCCAAATTGATTTTCATCCAATATATAGATCTGTTTCAAAAAGATTTCATTTCTAGAAGCTCATATTTTTTTAACCATTATTTTACTTTTATTTTTTACAGGGTGTTAAGAAGTGTTATTGGACGATAGTTACTGGGGCCGTTTCTAATCCACCTTTGATTATAGGTATAACTATAGCTTTTTTCAGAAGCCCTTATTATTGTACACTAGCACGGTCTACTATCACTGATCTATCGATCATTTTTAAATCTATGCATCTATTAATCGACACATATACACGAACCCTCAATGTTTTTAGTCGCTCTACGACTCAACTTAGAATTTACTGAGTCCACGACATTCAACATGTCCGCCGCGCGTTTCATCTCTATAGAAGTTCTCACAGTTCTATGGCAGCACCATTGAACGATCGTCCAAATATAGACTATTGTGAATATGTATTTTGACATTCTTGAAAATAAAGATCACTTCTGTCTTAGACACCAACTCGTGCAGTTTGTCACTCGATAGAAAAGCTAAATTAGTATATGTGCTCCACGGCACAGGCCGAGCAGCCATATTGGTGACCCCGACTTTTCAACAAAAGACCATTTGAGAACCCCGAATTCGCAGAAACAAACGACTTCAGACCCGCTTCTTCAATTGCTGCGATCCAGGCATCCACAGGAGCCATTTTGCGGATCCAACGTTGCCGAGGCCAACGTGGTTTTCTGAATTTTCGGACGTACAAATTTCAAGTAAGTTTTCTTCGTATTCAAAATGTCTGACAGCGTGGATCACGGCATTGGCGCAAGCACGGCACAGCCTACGAATAGCTCGCCATCAGCCGAAACTCCATACATTGCTGGTATAAACGACATCGCACAAATAAAATTACCGCCATTTTGGCGTACGCGACCATCGTTATGGTTCGCACGCATCGAGGCGCAAGTACGTCTGTGTAGAACTCGGACGGACGCTGCAAAATTCGACAAAGTAGTTGCTGAGCTTGACTGCGCTACACTCGAGGCAGTCGCCGACATCGTTGAAGCCCCTCCACTAGAGGGTAAATACGACGCTTTAAAAGCCCGCATTTTGAGCGTTTTTTCCCTGTCGGACGACGCACAAATCCGAAACCTTCGGGCTGGTTTGGAGCTGGGTGACAGCAAACCATCGCAGCTCCTGCGGAGCATGACCCAAGCCGCCGGCAGCAGAGTTAGCGATAAGTTTTTAAAATATTTGTGGATACAGCGACTTCCTACTCGGATACAGTCCATCATCGCTGTCTCAGAGACAACGAATCTCACTAAGCTGGCAGAGATGGCAGATCGAATCGCGGAAGTAAAGGATCCACACGAAATTCGTGAGGTTTCCCAAGTCAGTCGCGAACAAACTGCGGATACTACAGCCAGCTTAGAAACACAGGTTAACGAGATTAGAAGGGTGCTTAGTCGCCTGGAACGCAACGTGGCGGAAAGGACTCAGCCCAATCGCACGGCAGACCACGCCCGACGTATCTGTTTCTACCACAAAAAATTCGGCCACGCCGCACGCACATGTAAACCTCCATGTGATTTCATTCAACAACAGGTACAGGGAAACGAATAGGGTCGCTGTCTGACCAGACGCCAAACAGCGACATGAGCCTTACCCATCTATTTGTTTACGATAAGCTAACGAGCACACGATTTCTTGTGGACACAGGTGCCGATATTTCGGTCATTCCTCGCCCACCTCTCGCGAACTTCAAACCGTCTAGCCTGAAACTTTTCGCGGCAAACAAAACGCGCATCAACACTTACGGCGACAAGCTCCTTACCATCAACCTTGGTCTACGCCGTTCATTCACATGGCGTTTTCGCATCGCGGATGTCAATCAAGCAATCCTAGGAGCTGACTTTCTCAGGCAGTTTAAACTACTCGTCGATCTGAACAGCAGACGACTCATCGACACCAATACCAAAGCGTCAACTCGTGGACATATCTCTACTCTTCCTATACCGTCCATAAACACAGTGAGCGATGACTCCCCGTACCACACTCTACTCAAAAAGTTCCCGCAAGTAACAAATCCTTCTGTAGCAAAGAGTGCACCGCACGGAATCAAGCACCACATACAGACCGAGGGACCCGCGGTTTTTGAGCGTCCTAGGAGGCTCTCCCCGGAAAAACTTGACATAGCCAAGAAAGAGTTTCAATACCTGATTGATAAAGGGTATTGTCGACAGTCAGCGAGCTCATGGGCAAGTCCTCTGCATCTTACACGGAAGAAAGATAATTCTTGGCGTCCATGTGGGGACTACCGTAAGCTAAACAAAATAACAAGGCCGGATAGGTATCCAATTAGACACATGCAGGACATCACTGCAGGCCTACAAGGAAAGCGAATCTTCTCAAAAATTGATCTGGTACGAGTTTTCCACCAGATACCAATAGCGAAAGAGGACGTACCCAAAACGGCCATAACCACGACGTTTGGGCTATATGAATTTACAGTGATGACATTCGGGCTGAGGAACGCTGCCAATCGTTCCAGAGATTCATGGACCAAGTTCTGAGAGGGCTCGATTTTTGTGCGTGTTACATAGATGACATACTCGTCATGTCGCAAACACCAGAGCAGCATATGGATCACTTACGAACCGTGTTCAATCGCCTTAGCAAATATGGAGTCGTAATCAACGTGGACAAGTGTGAATTCGGAGTCACGGAAACCGAATACCTAGGACACAAAATTACAGCGAAGGGTGTTCAACCACCAGAATCTCGTGTGCAGGCAATACGCAACTTCAAAAAACCTGAACGCATCAAAGACCTGCAGAGATTTCTTGGTGTTATTAACTTTTACCGCAGATTCATCAAGAGTGCGGCGGATTTGCAGGCGCCGTTACATGAACTACTACGTGGAACTAAAACGAAAAATGACATCATAGTATGGACTCAGCAATCCAAAAAGGCGTTTGATGCCTGTCGAGAAAGAATCGCCAACGCTACGTTGCTCGTACACTTTCAACATGGAAAACCATTGAGACTCGTCACCGACGCTTCTGACAAAGCGGTGGGCGCGGTACTAGAGCAACTTCAATCGGAACAATGGTTGCCACTAGCTTATTTCCAGAGGAAGCTGTCTATCACTGAAACACGATACAATACATACGACAGGGAACTCCTCGCAATATATACTAGCATTAAACACTTCCGTCATCTCTTAGAGGGCTCAGACTTTACGATCGTAACCGATCACAAGCCTTTGATTTACGCGTTCAGCCAACGGACTGACAAGGCCTCGCCTCGTCAACTACGTCAACTAAACTTCGTCTCTGAATTCTCGACTAACATTGTTCATATTCGAGGCGATTCGAATGTTGTTGCGGACGCACTCTCACGAGTATACGAAATCACTACTCCTGCGGCATTTTCCGTAGAACAGCTGATTGAGGAACAGCAGAAGGACTCGGAACTCAATGAACTTTTACAAAACAATACGACATCATTGAAATTGCAGTCCATCGCATTCAACGGTCACGGAACCCTCTTTTGCAACACGTCAACGGCAGACGTACGCCCATACTTACCCAAGTCGCTGCGAGAGGAAATCTTTGCGATATATCACAACCCAGCACATCCAAGCGGTCGCGCAACTAGCCGAGAGATTAGGCGTAAATTCTTTTCGCCCAGCATGAACAAAGACATCGCTGAAATGGCACGCAACTGCATCCCGTGCCAGAGATCCAAGATCAACAGGCACACTCACAGCCCCGTGTAGGAGTTCGTGAGTACAGACAAAAGGTTTCAGCATATACACGTCGACATTGTCGGACCACTGCGACCATATCAAGGATTCAAGTACTGTCTCACGGTAGTCGACCGTGTCTCCCGCTGGCCCGAGGCATTTCCAATGGTGGATCAAACAGCCGAATCGGCAGCAAAAATATTGTATGCAAACTGGATCTCCAGGTTTGGAACACCACATACTATAACAACCGATCAAGGTACTCAGTTCGAGTCCTCCTTGTTTAAAGCACTGTGCAGACTACTCGGGAGCCATGGAGTCCGGACGACGCCGTATCACCCCGCAGCAAACGGAATGGTAGAGCGCTGGCACCGCTCGCTCAAAGCAGCGATCATGTGCCATGAAAACGACAACTGGATGGATACCTTACCCACTGTACTTCTCGGTCTCCGCAACGCCTTCAAAGAGGACCTGAAAGGATCATGCGCGGAGATGGTCTATGGCACGACCCTGCATATTCCGGGTGACATATTCATGAACAGCAATCATGATTGCAATGCGCCACTCCTTGAAGACCAGCTGCGAGAAAAAATGCGAGACTTACGTCCGCAACCCACATCGAACCATTCGTCCAGGGCCAGCTTCGTCCACGAAGACATGCAGAAATGCACCCACGTTTTCGTGCGCAGGGATGGAGTACGGAAATCCTTAACGCAACCTTATTCCGGTCCCCACCGAGTGCTGCAACGAATTTCAACCACCGTTTTCACCGTCGAAGTCAATGGGAAGCGAACTAACGTTTCCACCAATCGCCTGAAACCAGCGTATGTCGTCCAAGATCATCGAAGCGAACACGATCCCACTTCGCTAGTCTCAACGCGTAGAACTTCAGCAGCGGAGGCATCCCACAGCAGCCAACGACCAGTCATTCGGCAGCCAATCAATCCGCTACCTCAAACCATAACAAAAGTCTACCCACCAGCAAGTCGGCGAAACGTCAACACTTGACGTTATTGAAGAGGGAGTACTGTGGCAGCACCATTGAACGATCGTCCAATTCTATCGTCTATTGTGAATATGTATTTTGACATTCTTGAAAAAAATAGTTCTGGCAGACTTTAGCCCGATTGCATGTTTGGTTTCATTTATTCGAATCATTCATGATATTTTCATTCAAATTATAAAATTATGCACTTGACGTGTGAAAGAACCTACACTGTATTTGTAGACTTCCTTGGAACCGTAAAGTGTATATGCATGTTTGCAAGTACATATATTGAAACGCCTTCAATACCTACAGGCAAGAAAAGAAAGCAACTAATGAAGTAAATGCCGTGGGAAAGTGAAACTGTCACTAAGCACAGACAGAATATTATCGTAATCAGGGCTGGCTAAGCTTGTTTGCAGCCCATGCAGGGAAGCAACTCTGCGCTCTCAAGCAAATTTCTCGTCATTTCCACGTAACGCATGAGGTAGACTTTTTGTACGCGTTTTTTTAATGAGGTGTCCCCAATAGGCCTAATCCTCAGATTACAAATCATATGACAAAATAAAAACAATACATTTTTTGAGGGTTCTGATCAAAGATGGAAAGAAACATTCAAAAATATAACTGTTGCTACTAAGCTATGGGTGCGAATTAAATAAATTATACTTTTCTGGAATTTGACTACGAAAACTTTCAATCAGGTGACCATATTCTAATGTTCCTACGAACCCTATATCTATATATAAAATTGCTAGACTTCATACAATAAGTAAAAGAAAACGGCACACACGGATCCAATTTGTGCAAATTATGCACGTATCACCCCTAGGTGAGGTCTCTAAAGCACCATTGGCCGTAAATCAGGCCCATATGGGTTTTACTGTGAAATAGATGAAAGATCTAATTGCGTAGAGATACTGAATCTCACTCAACTCCCACGTTCCAGAGTGTCTCGGCGAATAATTGTTAAAGTGGGTAACTTAGTGGTTATTGCTAGTTCAAGGCTCCTTGTCGACAAATAGTTTTCGGGAATGAGATTTGATGCCACACTATCATTTCACTCAGCTGTGAATGAGAACCTGAATCAAATCAGGGTAATAATCACGGGTGAGCGTGTTCCTGACCACTTAACATCCTAATGTTCCGTTAGTCAAGTAAATGAAATAACTCTAATATTGCCTGAAGGCCCAATTTTGGCGGCTGCGCCATTGATTATTATTTTTACCAACCTCTTGCCAGGCAGTGACGAAGCCTTATGTAAATATGCTTGAGAAATATAATCCATAACATTCGAATCTTCGAATTTTTTAAATTTACGCGAGGTGATCAAAGTTTTAAAATGCCGATAATGATACAAACTTAGTATTCAAAACTCATCTAAAGTAACGGTGAGAAACAGTGTAAAATGGGATTTAAATTTTATGTCCAAGCATAAAACAGAACACTTCGCCGGATAAAATTATAGTGAAATATCTAAACGACGATTTTTTTTCATTAGCTCATTTAACACATCTTCTGTAGATCGAGTGAGATCTCTATGAATATTTAGAAGTGCCAATTCATTTAGCCGTTCATTGCTGGTGGAATTTCGCAAGTATGTTGTCGTAATGTTGAAAATGATCGTTCGTTTGTACACGTAGATACTGGGAGAACAGCCAATATTTCTAGCAGTTTCGATATATTCGGCAAAACGTTTGAATTACACATGCTTAACCCATCTATGGCCGTTTTTGGGCGGTTTACTATTCCAAGATGCCCTATCTTTCTGTACCACAGAGTCAACTCAGCATTCAATTCTTCTTGAAGGGGGGGGGGGTTTGAACCCGTAAATCCCCCCCGCCCTTGGGTACGCCACTGATGTGCTGGGTTGTGATATATCGCAAAGATTTCCTCTCGCAGCGACTTGGGTAAGTATGGGCGTACGTCTGCCGTTGACGTGTCGCAAAAGAGGGTTCCGTGACCATTGAAAGCGATGGACTGCAATTTCAGTGATGTCGTATTGTTTTGCAAGAGTTGATCTCTAAGAGATGACGGAAGTGTTTAATGCTAGTATATATTGCGAGGAGTTCCCTGTCGTATGTACTGTATCGTGTTTCAGTGATGGACAGCTTCCTCTGGAAATAAGCTAGTGGCAACCATTGCTCCGATTGAAGTTGCTCTAGTACCGCGCCCACCGCTTTGTCAGAAGCGTCGGTGACAAGTCTCAATGGTTTTCCATGTTGAAAGTGTACGAGCAACGTAGCGTTGGCGATTCTTTCTCGACAGGCATCAAACGCCTTTTTGGATTGCTGAGTCCATACTATGATGTCATTTTTCGTTTTAGTTCCACGTAGTAGTTCATGTAACGGCGCCTGCAAATCCGCCGCACTCTTGATGAATCTGCGGTAAAAGTTAATAACACCAAGGAATCTCTGCAGGTCTTTGATGCGTTCAGGTTTTTTGAAGTTGCGTATAGCCTGCACACGAGATTCTGGTGGTTGAACACCCTTCGCTGTAATTTTGTGTCCTAGGTATTCGGTTTCCGTGACTCCGAATTCACACTTGTCCACGTTGATTACGACTCCATATTTGCTAAGGCAATTGAATACGGTTCGTAAGTGATCCATATGCTGCTCTGGTGTTTGCGACATGACGAGTATGTCATCTATGTAACACGCACAAAAATCGAGCCCTCTCAGAACTTGGTCCATGAATCTCTGGCACGATTGGGCAGCGTTCCTCAGCCCGAATGTCATCACTGTAAATTCATATAGCCCAAACGTCGTGGTTATGGCCGTTTTGGGTACGTCCTCTTTCGCTATTGGTATCTGGTGGAAAGCTCGCACCAGATCAATTTTTGAGAAGATTCGCTTTCCTTGTAGGCCTGCAGTGATGTCCTGCATGTGTCCAATTGGATACCTATCCGGCCTCGTTATTTTGTTTAGCTTACGGTAGTCCCCACATGGACGCCAAGAATTATCTTTCTTCCGTGTGTGTGTGCCCATGAGCTCGCTGACTGCCGACAATACCCTTTATCAATCAGGTATTGAAACTCTTTCTTGGCTATGTCAAGTTTTTCCGGGGAGAGCCTCCTAGGACGCTCAAAAACCGCGGGTCCCTCGGTCTGTATGTGGTGCTTGATTCCGTGCGGTGCACTCTTTGCTACAGAAGGATTTGTTACTTGCGGGAACTTTTTGAGTAGAGTGTGGTACGGGGAGTCATCGCTCACTGTGTTTATGGACGGTATAGGAAGAGTAGAGATATGTCCACGAGTTGACGCTTTGGTATTGGTGTCGATGAGTCGTCTGCTGTTCAGATCGACGAGTAGTTTAAACTGCCTGAGAAAGTCAGCTCCTAGGATTGCTTGATTGACATCCGCGATGCGAAAACGCCATGTGAATGAACGGCGTAGACCAAGGTTGATGGTAAGGAGCTTGTCGCCGTAAGTGTTGATGCGCGTTTTGTTTGCCGCGAAAAGTTTCAGGCTAGACGGTTTGAAGTTCGCGAGAGGTGGGCGAGGAATGACCGAAATATCGGCACCTGTGTCCACAAGGAATCGTGTGCTCGTTAGCTTATCGTAAACAAATAGATGGGTAAGGCTCATGTCGCTGTTTGGCGTCTGGTCAGACAGCGACCCTATTCGTTTCCCTGTACCTGTTGTTGAATGAAATCACATGGAGGTTTACATGTGCGTGCGGCGTGGCCGAATTTTTTGTGGTAGAAACAGATACGTCGGGCGTGGTCTGCCGTGCGATTGGGCTGAGTCCTTTCCGCCACGTTGCGTTCCAGGCGACTAAGCACCCTCCTAATCTCGTTAACCTGTGTTTCTAAGCTGGCTGTAGTATCCGCAGTTTGTTCGCGACTGACTTGGGAAACCTCACGAATTTCGTGTGGATCCTTTACTTCCGCGATTCGATCTGCCATCTCTGCCAGCTTAGTGAGATTCGTTGTCTCTGAGACAGCGATGATGGACTGTATCCGAGTAGGAAGTCGCTGTATCCACAAATATTTTAAAAACTTATCGCTGACTCTGGTGCCGGCGGCTTGGGTCATACTCCGCAGGAGCTGCGATGGTTTGCTGTCACCCAGCTCCAAACCAGTCAGAAGGTTTCGAATTTGTGCGTCATCCGACAGGGAAAAAACGCTCAAAATGCGGGCTTTTAAAGCGTCGTATTTACCCTCTAGTGGAGGGGCTTCAACGATGTCGGCGACTGCCTCGAGTGTAGCGCAATCAAGCTCAGCAACTACTTTGTCGAATTTTGCAGCGTCCGTCCGAGTTCTACACAGACGTATTTGCGCCTCGATGCGTGCGAACCATAACGATGGTCGCGTACGGCAAAATGGCGGTAATTTTATTTGTGCGATGTCGTTTATACCAGCAATGTATGAGGTTTCGGCTGATAGCGTGCTATTCGTAGGCTGTGCCGTGCTTGCGCCAATGCCGTGATCCACGCTGTAAGACATTTTGAATACGGAGAAAACTTACTCGAAATTTGATACGTCCGAAATTCAGAAAACCACGTTGGCCTCGGCAACGTTGGATCCGCAAAATGGCTCCTGTGGATGCCTGGATCGCAGCACTTGAAGAAGCTGGTCTGAAGTCGTGTTTTTCTACGAATTCGGGGTTCTCAAATTGCTTTTTTGTTGAGAAGTCGGGGTCACCAATATGGCTGCTCGGCCTGTGCCGGGGAGCACATATACTAATTGAGCTTTTCTATCGAGTGACAAACTGCACGAGTTGGTGTCTAAGACAGAAGTGATCTTTATTTTCAAGAATGTCAAAAATACATATTCACAATAGTCTATATTTGGACGATCGTTCAATGGTGCTGCCACAACTTCTTAAATTGAAATGAAAACAAACACATTTGGTTGCATACCCTTCGGCGCAGTTAGCATTCAATTCAAAGATCAAACAATAATAAAAATACTTGAAGTGGCTAGGCCAACGGCCCTCGGACGATGACCACTACTAACCATTGTAACAAAAGCTCAATATATTCGGCTATGATTTAAAGGGGTGGTAGTTTATTACTATTCTGGTCAGTATTCATATACAAATTGGATGTTCAAATACATTTTGGGTAGTAAAATATGAGCGGCAAAGTATATGAAAACGAGGAGTAACATATCTTCATATGAACAGCTCAATAAATGATTGAGTGCATGAAAATCCAAATGGGCAGTGAAATGAATAGTTGGGCAGTTACGCGCGAGATGTTTTTAAATCAAAATTGGGCAGTAAGAAATGCTGCAATGAGTAATTCTATGAATATTCATGGATATATTTTAGTGAAATTGCGCATAGTTGTGGGTGTGTGCATTTACATACATTCGTAGTTATTTCTTTCTCAGAAGATAACTTACGGAAAAGATCGAATTGACTTTGGTATGGTATTAATTGAAGTATATGAACAACTAGATGAGCTGATTGAATTTTGAAATATTTTGGCGTGATCTTTTATTTGTTTTTGCAAATCCAAGGTTACTTCCGCCTTCCACCGTATTATTGGGTTTGGTGCGATGTCAATCGAAGTGGTATTTAAGTTTGCATTATATGGAAAAATTGAGTTGAGTATTGCCGTTTTTGTACTTAATAGCCAAAATTGTTTTTTCAATTTTATTGGCAATTTTAACAATCAGATGCTTCAAAAAGTTCTTATCAAATAAAATTCATAGTTTTTTTTAAATTTCAAAATATATTCGTACAAAACCTAACTGATTCGAATTATGCTTATGATTATCATTAATATTTATGTGTTATTGGTAAATTGTTGGTGTGGACCTTCAGGGTACTACCGTTGGCTTGTTATATTTTGAATTCAAAGCAAAATATCAAATAAAGTCGATGTTATAAAATATTATCAAAGTTGTAAGTACAAGAAACATTGTAAAGACATTTTAACATAAAACTTATTGAATAAAAAAAGCAGGCTTTGCCTTTGATGGTCTGCCCCTTTTCCTTTTTTGGCCGAGGGGAATATTTTTAGCTTCAGCTGGCGCAGTAGCGTATTTTAACCGAACTGCCAATCCAATAATATGCTTGCACTTATACATTTAGAAAAACTTTGGGCATGTACATGTATCTTTTGCCCATTGATATTTATTAGTGGGCAATTTAACTTCCCATTTACTGAAAAATTGTTCATTGCACTCTCAAAGTTTTCGGGAGGGTTTTCAAACACTTTGCATTCCTTTGCTTCTGCACCTGGTACTTCATACTGTGTGAAGTTTTCATCTTTTCGAGGTGTCACTAGAATTTCGTTTGGCAGCTTTGCCCAATCTACATCGCTTTCAACTCGCGACTTGATTTGGATTTTAGTATGGGCCAAGCACATACGCACTACGGAATCTTCAAATTTTTCTCGAAATGCATTTTGGATATTTTTTGCACCGTCAGTAACCAATATAGTTGGCTTGAAAGGACTTGAAAACAGTAAATAGATTTTCTCTTTCATGCTCTTGAAAATCAGTTGAAAATCATCATTTTGCTCTGTAGTAGAAACAGACATACATAGAGCATGAAATTTTCTTTGCATGTCTGTAGTCTTCAGATATTTCCTACTTTGAACAGACTTTACTTTCATGATCATGATCAACATTTGTTCTATACAAAAATACGGCATCTGAGGTTGAATCATAGAGGAGATACCTTTTAGCTGAACACTGACATCCTCATTTTTTCACTTTATTACATCTGTAATATGTTTTCTTGCCCTCTTCTGATTGATTTAAATAGTGGATAGACCAAATATTTTCTTTCTTCAAAACTTCAAGAGCTTGAATAGCTGTGTCAAATTTATGTACGAAAATCCAAGTAAAAACCTGGCGTTTCTTTTTAGAGACACTCTATTTTTCTTGCTCACCATCGCTGCTATCAGTGTCCGATTGGAACAATGGCACCAAATTGTTGTCTGTTTGCAATGATATGGTTTCAGTGGCGTACCCAAGGGGGGGGGTTTACGGGTTCAAACCCCCCCCCTTGAAGAAGAATTGAATGCTGAGTTGACTCTGTGGTACAGGAAGATAGGGCATCTTTAAATAGTAAACCGCCCAAAAACAGCCATAGATGGGTTAAGCATGTGTAATTCAAACATTATACCGAATATATCGAAATCGCTAGAAATATAAGCTGTTCTCCCAGTATCTACGTTTACAAACGAAAGATCATTTTCAACATACGACGACTAAAAACATACTTGCGAAATTCCACCAGCAATGAACGGCTAAATCGATTGGCACTTCTAAATATTCATAAAAATCTCACTCCATCTACAGAAGATGCGTTAAATGAGCTAATGAAAAAAAAATCGTCGTTTAGATATTTCACTATAATTTTATCCGGCGAAGCGTTCTGTTTTATGCTTGGACATAAAATTTAAATCCCATTTTACACTGTTTCTCACCGTTACTGTACAAGCAGATGAGTTTTGAATACTAAGTTTGTATCATTATCGGCATTTTAAAACTTTGATCACCTCGCGTAAATTTAAAAAATTCGAAGATTCGAATGTTATGGATTATATATCTCAAGCATATTTTTTTTTCAATGTTGGGAGGTGGAAATCTTCAAAAGATACCGATCAGCTCCTGCCTCTCGGCATGCCGGATTTCTACCGACTAAAACCACTTCCGTTTCCTACAATCATTCTCTCCATCAAAATTTAGTAATTCTCCGTATTTAAAATTTTAGGACATAGTACTTCCCAGACGATAAGAATCGGTATAAGGGATAGTACCAAGTCTGTAAATTTTAGTGCCATTTTATTTAGATTAATAGTTCAGACTATATGTTTATGAATTATTTCCTGTTGATTACACGGAAAGAAAAAATTTTCTAAATCGCAAGAAATGAATTTCTTATATTAAGAAAATCACATTTTAAGTAAACATTTCGCATTTCAATCCCTGAACGATTAACTCAATTCGAAAAATATCATATCAAGTATTCTATACTTAAAGCTAGAAAATCATCATTTTCTTATGATAAGAACTTATGTCGCATTTCCAGAATTTTGAATTCTATAGAGAAAACGAGAGTCCCATGATGGTGAAATAGTGATTTTCTAGTTATTTTCTAGTAGTCAGAAAATCATCGCTGGCATCAAGAAAATATTTTTTGTCATTTTCTGAGAACCAGAAAATATTTCTAATCATTTGTGAAAACTAGAAATAGCATTCATCCGTACAATAGAATAATTTTCTACAGTTCGTTCGGTTTAGTTCACTTTGTTGAGCCTTTGGTGACAGTAGTGCTTGTGATAGTAAAATATATAGTGTACTCAAACGCAGCAATTTTTTGCAACTGTTCGGATTTAAAGAGGTAAGTAAAATAAATTTTGTGCTGTAGCCTTTCCGAAAATTCAGTATTCAGTCTTTCAAGGTACCAGAAGTATCATTCCACGAAATTCTCCAAAAATAGGCTAGCGTATACTAAGCAAAATGGGGATAGACTGGTAACTTTCTGTTTTATTTTAATTTACAAGTAAACTTATTGTTTTAATTTTAGATCGACATTGACTTCGAAGCCAATTTTCCAAATTGCAATAGCCTTCTAAAGGAGTGGCAGTCATTTGCGGAAAAAATTATCCCATCCATCCATCGAAAAACAATTAAAAGAAACACACCGGGCCACACTATTATCACTCGAAAAAGGTATTTAATTAAAAAGTATTTTTTTTTAAATTTTGCTAATTGAATCTATTTTCATCCACATTTTTTCCGTTGGCTACGAAATCAACAAGCACAACTTATTCATATTAGACGTACTACATCAGTTTCTCGTGCCTACCGGGCAAACTAAAGGCAAAAACAAAAAAGATTGGAAATACAGCATTGCAGACAGCTAAGACGCCTTCATATTGAAGATCAATACTGTCTCAGACTTAGGAAGAGCTATGAAATTGCGTAAAGAAAAATATTCAAAATTTTCCCAATTAAAATTTCAGCCATTTATTGACGTTGTTATTTGTTCTGACACCGATATTTTGAATGCTTACTCGGTAGTTGATGACCATATGTATGAATAAATTAAGTATGTATGAATAAATTAAGAATATGTTTCTTACTATCAAGAAATAAATACTTATTCCATGCGCAATTTTCTTATTTTAATTTACTGGATATAAGAAGAATAAGGAATGAGATGATCTTTGATTTCTATGACTAAGAAAATTAGCACTTATATGAGAATCATACATCTAGCAAAGTATTTTCTCGATTTATGCTCCAACCACTTGAAATGATCTGTTTATCACGTGGACGAGAATCGTTCCCTATTTTCTTGAATTGATAGTCTATTCGATTGAGTTTTAGAACATTTTTCTTTCCGTGTACATGTTTGGTTTTGAGTTTAGTGGAGCTGATTGTACTTGTAACTTACTTCGAATGTTGGTCCTGAAGGAGATATTTTTTTAGTGTCGTTTTAAAGGAAGTTCGGTTCGCTATGTTTTTAATTTTGTCTGGTAGTGCATTGAAAATGCTGGCTGCTTTGTTGAAGGGGTCTTCTTTTAGCCGATCAGTTCTGGCAAATGCTATAGCTATATTATTCATGTTTCTCATTCTGTAAGTGTTTTCCCCTCAATTCTATCTAATTTCACAGTGGTGTACTCATTACGGTGTAAATTCTTATGTATGAATTTAGCTGTTTCCATGGAAATCATGCCTTGCAAATTCAATTCTTTGGCTGTTTTGTAAACTTCGCTCGTTGGAGTTAGCATAGTGAGATTGCAAATGATCTTATACGCCTTGGTTACTAATCTGAAGATGATCATGAGGTTACCTTTAGAAGTTTGGCTCCAATTCAAGATGCCGTAAGAAATTTTGGAAAGGAGATGCGCATACATAATTTGGATTTTTTTTTCTTTGGAAAGAAGTAGAAGCGACGTAGAAGACCAATGAAGACAGCAAGTTTTTTCCTTAGATCATTTATATGTGGAGTCCATAAGGCTTCGTCATTGCCTGGGAAGAGGTTGGTAAAAACAATAATCGATGGCGCAACCGCCAAAATTGGGCCTTCAGGCAATATTAGAGTTATTTCATTTACTTGACCAATGGAACATTAGGATGTGAAGTGGTCAGGAACACGCTCACCCGTGATTATTACCCTCATTTGATTCAGGTTCTCATTCACAGCTGAGTGAAATGATAGTGCGGCATCAAATCTTGTTTTTGTATTTGTCGACAAGGAGCCTTGAACTAGCGTTAACCACTAAGCCACCCACTTTAACAATTATTCGCCGAGACACTCTGGAACGTGGGAGTTGAGTGAGATTCAGTATCTCAACGCAACTAGATCTTTCATCTATTTCACAGTAAAACCCATATTGGCCTGATTTACGGCCTATGGTGCTTTAGAGATCTCACCTAGGAGTGATACGGGCATAATTTGCACAAATTGGATCCGTGTGTGCCGTTATCTTTTACTTATTGTATGAAGCCTAGCAATTTTATAAATAGATAAAAAGTTGGCAGGAACATTAGAATATGGTCACCTGATTGAAAGTTTTCGAAGTAAAATTCCAGAAAAGTGTAATTTATTTAATTCGCACCCATATCTTAGTAGCAACAGTTATATTTTTGAATGTTTCTTTCTGTCTTTGATCAGAACCCTCAAAAAATGAATTGTTTTATTTTGTCATATGATTTGTAATCTGAGGATTAGGCCACCTCATTAAAAAAACGCGTACAAAAAGTCTACCTCATGCGTTACATGGAAATGACGACAAATTTGCTTGATAGCGCAGAGTTGCTTCTCTGCATGGGCTGCAAACAAGCTTAGCCAGCCCTGATTACGATAATACTCTGCCTGTGCTTAGTGACAGTTCACTTTCCCACGGCATTTACTTTATTAGTTGCTTTCTTTTCTGGCCTGTAGGTATTGAAGGCGTTTCAATATATGTACTTGCAAACATGCATATACACTTTACGGTTCCAAGGAAGTATACAGATACAGTGTAGATTCTTTCACACATCAAGCGCATAATTTTATAATTTGAATAAAAATATCATGAATGATTCAAGTAAATGAAACCAGCATGCAATCGGGCTAAAGTCTGCCAGAATTATTTTTGGAGGACTCCAACTTTGACTGGTGAAAAAGTATGATTAAGTGTGATTACATAATTATATCTTCATATCTACACCGAAGGACCAGCAAACGTACCTAGTCAAGACTTCAAAAATATAACCCCCCCCTTATCAAAATCCTGGGTACGCTACTGTATGGTTTTCGTTCTACACAAGAAGAAAAATCATTTAATATTTTTTAATAATGGAGAAGCAAAAAAATTAATAATTATTCAACACGGAGTAATGATGAATTAAAGCAACAATTACCCTTTTTTTATTTTAATGTAAGGTTTATATTGGTAATAAAAACATATCATTACCCAAGAACAATGCTAGTAAGATGTTCAACAGGACCTGTAAAGTCACTTACTGTCTGAAACTCAACAGACGCAGACTGAAAAAATTCAGAAATGATAACAGGTCGTGAACATCTGAGAAGTCACCAGGTACTTCTGCAAATAGTGAATGATCCATAGTGTACCAAATGTGCAGAAGATGAGGAAACAACGGCCCACTATGTGGGCTACTGTCCAGCGTTTTTTAGACACAGATACAAAATGATTGGCTCAACATAGAGGACAAGAAGTTTCATACCATAGCCTTGGCTAACCTGATGAGTTTCATCATCTCTTCCGGGAGGTTTAGAATGTAGTAATTAATCCTAAAAGAATCTTGAGGATGGTACAATCGACAAGAAGGTCACAATCCTAGGGTTGCAAGGCCCTCCTCCATGTTTGGACGACGACTATGATAGTATTTGATTGTATTTCATTTCAACTGGAAGGAAATTTAAGCCGGGCATTTTGATGCTTATAGAAACACATTTCTCAACAACTTTCATGTGTGAAAATTTACAAACGGGAATCACACACTATTTTTTGATACTGCGATTGGATTTAAAACAAGCCGTGAGGTGCGACCTTTGCGGTCCACACGGTCAACTTCCCAGTAATATCTACATAAACATCAACAACATTGAACAAAATAATAATTTTGAAAATAATACTACTTTAAGTAATAACAATGAGGGGTATTCATAGCAGTAACAGGAATGAGTTAATATGAATCATATAGTCTACGGGAGTGTCCATTGATTACGTAAGGTTTTTGGTCGATGAGGACAGATTGAATATTCACGCGGATCAATCGGTGGGGGGCCTTTTTGGTCTTGAAATTTTTTGTTGGTTTTCAAAATTTAAGCATTTTTTTAAATTAAAAGACTATAAAAACTATTAAAAATCTGCTCAAATTATGCAATATTTTAAAACTTTGATTGAATTTACAACATTTTTTTTAGAATAAAAGATATAAAGTAATAGCATTCGTATGAACCCTCTTTACACGGTAACTTTGAATGATTTTTTATTTTTTATTTAGTTTTTTTCATAATCATACAAGAAAATTTTGCCGGTTTCTCTTCAAAACCTGATAAGAATGTATAAATTTTATAAACTGGTATTACTGTGCTGTGCAAATCAGGTTAAAAAATATTTTTTATGAAAAAAAAATATTTTTTTGCATTTTCTTCTATTAAATTAAAAAAAGGCTGTAACGAATTTTTATAATGTTAAAAACTTCACAAAGATGTTAATACACGTCTACTGACATCTTAATGATGCAAATATTATATCTGGTTCGTGAGATATAGTGAATGATAAAAATGACCTTGAAAATCATGATGATTTTTAATAATTTTTTATTTTTAATTTAATTTTTTACATTTTCATGAGAAAAGGTTTTGATGGTGTTTCTACAAACATTGTTTGGAGTATATAAATTTTATAAACATTGATTACTATATTTCGCAAATCAGCTTCAAAATTTATTGTTTATGAAAAAACCTAATTTTTTGCACTTGTTTTTTCTTAAATTAAAAAACGGCTCCAACGATTTTTTTAAAAATGCGACAAATTTACAAAAATACTAATACGCGTTCATTGACTCCTAAATAATGCAAATCCTATGTTTGGCTCGCGAGGTATAACGCATGTCAGAAATGACCTTGAAGATCATGATGACTGTTAATGATTTTTTATTTTTTATTTGATTTTTTTCGTAGTCATGAGAAAAAATTTTGATGACATTTTCTGAAAAACTGTTTGGAGTATATAAATTATATAAAGATTGATTACTTGGACGTGACAATAAGGTTAAAAATTTATTGTTTTTGAAAAAAATCACAATTTTTTTCACTTTATTTAAAAAATTAAAAAAACGGCTCCAACGATTTTTTTCAAAATTTGATAGATTCACTCAAATGCTAATACGCGTCGATTTACACTATGACCATGCAAATTGTATGTTTGGTTCGCGAGATATGGATAACGCACCACAGAAATGACCTTGAAAATCATGATGCCTGTTATTTGATTTTTTATTTTTTATTTAATTTTTTACGTAATCATGAGAAAATGTTTTGATGTTGTTTTTACAAGCATTGCTTGGACTATATAAACTTCACAAAAATTGAATACTGTCTTTCGTGAACCAGGTTAAAAATGTATTGTTTATAAAAAAACCCTAATTTTTTGCACTTTTTTTTCTTAAATTAAAAAACGGCTCCAACGATTTTTCTCAAAATTTGATAGATTTACAAAAATGCTAATACGCGTCGATTGACATCTTAATCTTGCAAATCGTATGTTTGGTTCGCGAGATATAACGCATGACAGAAATGACCTTCAAAGGGTCAAAACAGCAAACCCCCCCAACCGAAGTGTCCCAAAAACTAATCAGCTCTTAAGATTGCAAAGACGCTTTGATTGACACCTTAACGAACTCGATATGACTTTGTTTACGTGAGTTATGCTCGTAGAAAAAAGTGTCCACGTACGTACGTACACACACACACACACACATACGTCTCCCTTTCTAAAAACACTTTATATATACTCTATAGACCTCAAAACGTAAAGAAATGTTGAAAATTTCAATTTCGATTTTCGAGGCGATTACAAGAACTTCCCATATACTGGGAAGTTAAAAAATATTAGAGTCAACAAACAAAATCATGATATACGGTTGAAAGGTAGCATTTTTTTGGATTTGGTATTTGTAAACAAAAGGCCTCAGCAGAAGCTGGAACATATAAAATAGGAATATGCAGGAACAGCTTCAACAGTATGCTAAAAAAAGGCTTTTGCAAGGAAAAGAATGCAAAAATTAGAAAAAAGTCAACGGAATTCACAAAATTGTCTACCTTAAGTGTAGAAAAGGCAACTTTGTCCAAACTAAGAGCTGACATGAAATAGTAATACAGTCAGAGTTCGTGCAACTCATTACGTGTACTAGTATTATGAATTCACTATTATAATTATTTCATTATACGAAAAGACCTATGCATCACTTCTTTATTTATATTTAAGGTTATAATGTGGTAGCAAAATATCTCAATGAATCGATTGAAGATTAATGTGAAATCGTTTCTAATGCTGAAATTGTAAAATATAATTATAAGGCAGCAAGCCATTGCTCATTTACGAAAAATCTGCTCTCTTCGAAACTTCGAACTTTGAAAAACACAGCACTGTTGATCGCTCATGCTAGAATGTCTCATGATCATCGCCCATTTTCATGCAAGTGTGCCGCTTTTCTCACCAAAAAGAACGCTCAACTTTTACCGAGCCCCGAGAACTGGCCAAGTATTTATCTAACTGCCCAATCAATAATTTTACTGCCCAATCAGTCATTTTACTGCCCAAATAATAATTCCACTGCACATTTATTTATTCTACCGCTGGAGTGACTTTCGAACCGCCATTATAGATATAAATAACGTACCAAATTCTATTATATTACTGGCTTCATTTTACCGCCAGAAATGATTTAATTACTGCACAAAAAATTTCATACTGCCAATATGAATTATTAACTGCTCAGTGCATCTGCCCAACTGTTTAAAAAACTGCTAAAATAATTAATTCCCAATAGATTAGGCATTAGGTCATTATTGAGTCTATACGATATGTACTAAGTAAATGCCATCGGGGAATCGAAGTTTTTCGTGGGAACCAATGCTCAGCGCGTATGATTGGTCGTAGTCAGTGGCGTACCCAAGGTGGGATGTTATGTGTTCAACCCCCCCCCTTTAAGAAGAATCAAATGCTGTGTAAAGAAAGATAGGGCATCTTGAAATAGTAAACCGCCCAAAAACGGCCATAGATGGGTTAAGCATGTGTAATTAAAACATTATGCCGAATATATCGAAATTGGTAGAAATATTGGCTGTTCTCCCAGTATCTAGGTGTACAAACGAACGATCATTTTCAACATTACGACGACTAAAAACATACTTGCGAAATTCCACCAGCAATGAACGGCTAAATAGATTGGCACTTCTAAATATTCATAGAGATCTCACTTCATCTACAGAACATGTGCTAAATGAGCTAATGGAAAAAAATCGTCGTTTAGATCATTCCCTATAATTTTATCCGGCGAAGGGTTCTGTTTTATGCTTGGACATAAAATTTAAATCCCATTTTACACTGTTTCTCACCGTTACTTCAGATGAGTTTTGAATACTAAGTTTGTATCATTATCGGCATTTTGAAACTTTGATCACCTCGCGTAAATTTAAAAAATTCGAAGATTCGAATGTTATGGATTATATATCTTAAGCATATTTACACAAGGCTTCGTCATTGCCTGGGAAGAGGTTGGTAAAAATAATAATAATCGATGGCGCAACCGCCAAAATTGGGCTTTCAGGCAATATTAGAGTTATTTTATTTACTTGACTAACGGAGCATTAGGATGTGAAGTGGTCAGGAACACGCTCACCCGTGATTATTACCCTGATTTGATTCAGGTTCTCATTCACAGCTGAGTGAA
This sequence comes from Oxycera nigricornis, assembly GCA_963942545.1. Classification (NCBI taxonomy): domain Eukaryota; kingdom Metazoa; phylum Arthropoda; class Insecta; order Diptera; family Stratiomyidae; genus Oxycera; species Oxycera nigricornis. The sequence goes on from OZ012659.1 coordinate 39,511,940, forward strand.
ATGATAGTGTGGCATCAAATCTCATTCCCGAAAACTATTTGTCGACAAGGAGCCTTGAACTAGCAATAACCACTAAGTTACCCACTTTAACAATTATTCGCCGAGACACTCTGGAACGTGGGAGTTGAGTGAGATTCAGTATCTCTACGCAATTAGATCTTTTCATCTATTTCACAGTAAAACCCATATGGGCCTTATTTACGGCCAATGATGCTTTAGAGACCTCACCTAGGGGTGATACGGGCATAGTTTGCACAAATTGGATCCGTGTGTGCCGTTATCTTTCACTTATTGTATGAAGCCAAGTAATTTTATATATAGATAAAGAGTTGGTAGGAACATTAGAATATGGTCACCTGATTGAAAGTTTTCGAAGTAAAGTTCCAGAAAAGTGTAATTTATTTAATTCGCACCCATATATCATATATTACTAGCAACAGTTATATTTTTGAATGTTTCTTTCTATCTTTGATCAGAACCCTCAAAAAATGGATTGTTTTTATTTTTTCATATGATTTGTAATCTAAGGATTAGGCCTATTGGGGACACCTCATTAAAAAAACGCGTACAAAAAGTCTACCTCATGAAAATGACGACAAATTTGCTTGAGAGCGCAGAGTTGCTTCCATGCATGGGCTGCAAACAAGCTTAGCCAGCCCTGATTACGATAATACTCTGTCTGTGCTTAGTGACAGTTTCACTTTCCCACGGCATTTACTTCATAGTTGCTTTCTTTTCTGACCTGTAGGTATTGAAGGCGTTTCAATATATGTACTTGCAAACATGCATATACACTTTACGGTTCCAAGGAAGTCTACAAATACAGTGTAGATTCTTTCACACGTCAAGCGCATAATTTTATAATTTGAATGAAAATATCATGAATGATTCAAGTAAATGAAAACCGACATGCAATCGGGCTAAAGTCTGCCAGAATTATTTTTGGAGGACTCCAACTTTGACCGGTGAAAAAGTATGATTAAGTATGATTACATAATTATATCTTCATATCTACACCGAAGCACTAGCAAACGTTCCTAGTTAAGACTTCAAAAATACGACCCCCCTTATCAAAATCCTGCGTACGCTACTGGTCGTAGTTAACTAATTGTAAATTTAGAGGAGGGATTGTTATGTATTCAGAATTAAGAATTTTGAGAATAAAAGAACGGACGGAGCTGAGGCTCGCCCTCATTAGTTTTGGTGAATTCTAACTGTTGCTTTAATTAATCAGCAACATTGCCTTCTTTCGGCAATAGGATTTCTCCCTCAAAACACTAGAGCATTAGTCCGCCTAACATATCGGCAGACTTTGAATTGCCTCCAATATCGGCAACTCAGAAAGGGAATTAGAAATATCGGCTGCCTGTCTTGACGGATTGCGCCAAAGATCGGCATTTAAACAGATGCCTGTAGGTGATAAATAAATCGTCCTTATACCTTTCTATCTTAATTTGACTTCCCCTCAGCAGCAACAAGAAGGTCATTCCATTGGAGGAATATCGAAGGAGAAGAAACTGTGTCACGGCGAAGAAAAGGATTTTGGAGGACGATCCAGCCTGCCTACAGCATATCTTGCATAACGATCAAATTTTACCTCACTTATACAAACAACGGATTGTGCACGAAAGATAAATAATTGGTATGTTTTGAAAATTTCCACCTCCTCCAACGACAAAAATATAAGAATATTAAATGCTTCATATTTTAGCTGAAAGCTATCGTTAATATGCAAGAGGCATCTTACTACAGTATAAATTCCTATTTTAGCAATTGAGGTCAGTGGTAAGGGAATGAAATGAACGTGTTCAGGTTTCCTCAGCATCAGACCGGCGTCAACTCCTACGGCTGTCGTAGAGTATCTGATTTGAATCATGTTTCACAATTCTTTGTTATAATGGATGTACTTTATGTAGGTATTGCGAATTTCAAGCAGTGATTTCTGTTCACTTGTGTTAACTGATTTTATACTTTCTTTTGGGCTATTTTAATCTTCCAATTATCCTTAGCTTGCAGCTAATTGTTACAATACATACCACCAGTGGCGGCTTGTGGGAGTTAACTATGGTGGTGCTACTGGTACGAATTTTTCTATCACCAATATAAGTTCTTATGTGAGTTTCCACTCCACCCAAGAGGTACCACATGTGGAGCGTTCACCGATTTTGGGTGATCGGTTTCCCCAAAAGTAGATTCGCTGGCAATCAAAGATATATTCCTAGTATCGTGTTTTGAATAAGATTTGAAGCTTTAATAAAAGTTCAGTGCACTCTGAATAAAAAAAAATGTTTAAAAACATTTGAATTCTTCCAACGAAACAACTTTTACGCCTATCGCACTATTCAAAATAAATAATTTCTCTACTAAAATAAATGCAACAAAAACAACAATAACCATCGAAAAAACTAGTAATAAATAAATTCAACAAAAACAACAATAACAAGAGCAAAACCCATCAATAAATAAATTCAGCAAAAACAGTTTTACATTGTATATAGTTCTTCAATCAACATTAACAACAAAAGCAAATTCTTTTATCTAGACGTTTTATTTGTATAAATATTCAGCACGTCGATTTTTTTGTTGAGCAAACAAGTCAATCACCTTTTCATTCATTTTGGGTATTGTTTTAATGAATTTATTACAAACAGAGAGTACTGCAAGCTCATTGAAACGACTTTGGTCCATGGTGCTCGATTTGTAACGACTCGACTCGACTCTGCAGTAGTAAGCGGCATTGTTAAAACTATTCCTATTAACTTACTTGTTTCTTGGCAAGACGAACAAAGGTTATTATCTTTGAAAAAACTGTAAAGCTGAACAATGGAAGACATATTTTGAAACATTTCGTACGAATAGCGTAATATTAATATTAATTAAATTTTCTACCGAATTCATATTTTGAAAATAACGATTTTTTTTACTAAAATTGAAATTCAAACTTCTAGCAAGTTTTAACACATGTAAGCAAAATCTTGTTAATTATTTATATAATCAAAGTCATAAATACCATAACCTGAAAAGCCCTTTTCTGAAACAAACTTTAATCACTACTTTAAAAAATACCAAACACTACGAAGGCACACTAAGTACTAATACCATGCACTACACTGATGAGACTACTTTTGCATTAACAGTCATCACCTTCTACCCCTTCGGCCCATCATAAAAAATTGTTGCTCATGCCTGCTCACAAGTATTATCCAGACCATGCCAAGACTAAACGTTGTCGAAGCACTGAACGAGCTGCATATGATTAGCCCGCCCACGATGTATACACATGTTATTTCAAACACGCACACTCCCGCCGCTTCAGCATAGAATTCACGCAGCCATTCAAATCGAAATACTCTTTTTCGGGGCAAAATCCATCCAATCCGTTCCACGTAGTTAAGGTGGAAAATTGTCAAGAAGAAAATAAGTTTGAATTTTACTCCCAGCTTTTATTCGGTGCAGGCACAACGAAGCGAGTCGAAGAGAAAAACGAATTGTTTTACAGTGCGTGGCAAGAAGACTATGTGAAAGTAAATTACACCATGGGCGAAAAAAATGATACATAATAATAATATGGTGAATCTGGTATTTTATTCGGACTTGAAACATCTCGTGATTTCATCATATCCGAAATTGAATATTGAAGTTAACAAATTGCCTCACATTGGCTTAAAGGACGTTCAGTTCTGAGATGGCGCAAAGAAACGTTGCATGACGTACAGATAAGTTTGTTCGGTTTTGAAAGGCTAGAAAGTTGGACATAGCAGGCCAGGTCAGTTCGGGGAGTACACAGTCGCGGTTCGCTAGTTCAATCGGTGCTTGTAATTATGTTTGAAAGAAGTTTAAATACTGTACGTTATGCCTAGTAAGTGTCCAATCAAAATTACTAGACACAACGTACAGTATTTGATCTTCTTTTAAACATAATTACAAGCACTGATTTAATGATAAATATCAAAGACTTAATCGCGTCAAAGATGCCTCAGTGCACACGTTGGGAACTAGCGAACCACGACTGTGTACCCACCGAACTGATCTGGCTTGGTATGTCCAACTTTCTAGCCTTTCAAAACCGAACAAACTTATCTGGACGTCATGCAACGTTCCTTGCTCCGTTTTAAGACTGAACGTCCTTCAAGCCAATGTGAGGCAAGCCAATTGCGATTGCGCCAATAAAAACTTTAGTGTCTTTATTTTTTAGTGTAATAATTATTAATAAACTTAAAGCGACGTTTGACAAAAATAGTTATGTAAACTATTTTTATTTGAAAGCTCTCCTTAGGGTGCTTTGATTTTCTTCGATGCATATGTATATGAGGTAAAAAATAACAGAAAAACAACACATATTAGACGGCAAAATTTACTTTTCAAGCACTGTTTTCATTCTAAGCAATTTTACATCTCATAAAACACAGAAGCACAACTAATCAACGTTAATCCTTTATGTGATAAATATATATAATATGTTGCTCAGCAACTGTTCGAGGGAGTTGTGGGATGGTAGCTTTTCTTTTCATTACTGTTACACAGGCAATGCCGATAGAGCTCGTGAAGTTTTTGCAATGGTTTTCCATACGCTGGGCTGCCATCTATCACATCACTTTCATTTAGATTTCTTACAATTTTCCCATGTCATTTGATAGATATTTGAAGGAAAAGGAACATTCATGGAGAAAAATAAAATTAAATTTAGCTGGTGGTCCAGATTCAGGTGTGATTAGACAATAAAAAGCGTAACAGACTGTAATTTTTGAAAACTTCATTGATTTTTTAGGAACTTATGTTGTATTTTTAAAAAACTTATATTGTGTACGCTAGATACAACAAATGGTAAAGTAAAATTATTCAAGTGAACATTAAACCTTTTGGAGAGAAAACTAAAACTTAGTTCAACAGTAAATCCAAAATAAGTTTTTGATAATGTGGACATTATAGTATTTTCTCTTGAGTGTCTTCTAAGTAAGTGATCCAACGTCGTATTCCTTCTTTTTAAATTAAAAGCTATTGTTGCAAATCCAATAAGCCACGTCGATTTAAAATAGGCAATAATGTTTGCAAGTTTTTCTTGGTCCTTTCATTACTATACAGCACATTCCTTGCTAGTTTCGATCTCTCATCGTCCATAAGTAAACAATTAATGGATGGCGTTTCGTCGTTCATCATCAAGGGCTGCGATATAATAATTGTGTAAAGAGCTATAAAAACAAGGATACAAAATCAGTAAATATTTCTAATGTTAATACACTTCAGCGTCTACCATAAAAAGACGTTTCCAAATATTCTATCCAAAGCTCTCGAAGTGTTGGTACCTTTCCGCTGTATTTCAAATCCTTTAATGTATCTGTGAGTTGTTGGTAATAAAAGTAGACAAAGTCCTCGATATTATGCAGTCGAAGTTCGTCAGTCAATGATGTGTTCAGGAAGTAGTGGAGATCAATAGTTGATGATGCCCAACAACTGAACTGAAAGTCCAGGAGGATAACATCGATTGGTTCGTTTTCATCATTATATTTAAACATAGTGTTGTTGTTCCACAAATCACCGTGCGTGAGAACATTGAAGTAGTGCGGTTTTGGATCCATCGACTGCACTCCATACTCAATGAAATGTGGTAGCAGTTTTAACATTTTCTCACCATATTCTTCATATCCTTTCCAACTGCTCACTTTGCGAGCACACATCTCGAAATTGGCATTGAAAAACACATCGAAAGCTTTCGAATGCCTGTTAAAAATACCACGATTATAGTTTTTGAAGATTCCCGGAGTTCGTGAATTGGCAAGCACCGATGCAGCATGCAATTTAGCAAGTTTTTCCAGGATCATTTGAGCGTGCTTCATGTCTAATCCTTTTTTGACATCAAGCATTTGATAGTCTGATAATGTGAGATCTTCAAAAATGATAGCTTGATGCTCGTAATCAACTTTAATAGTTTGCGGAACCAGATCCTTGTTATATCCACCACTTGCAAGTATATCCTTGTACTTGTTAAATACTTTTCCGTACATTTCCAATTCATGATCATACACACCGTAGCTATTAAAAGCAGCTTTCGTTTCGGAGTTACGCTCGCCATCAAGAGTGGCTTTCACTACTAACTGTCCCGACTGAATATCCTTGCACTTGTTCGTGGTATATTGGACAAGCACTCTCAACATAACACACACATAGTTGTCACCTTTGGCTGATCCCGGGCTTGATTGGTACTTCACAACCGCTAAGGAATCATCCTTGTGATATGCTTGTAACGCCCTTTGGAAGTAGTCCTTGTTCAACCAGGCTGGCGTATCTATATTTTCTGCTGGAGATGATTCAGGCATTGTGGGTGAAAAGAATTTCAAGTCTAAATTACTGGTATAGCCGAGCTCGTTTCGAAAACTTCGAGACTGCAATTAAAGTGCTTTAAATAGTTTGGCTGCTGCTCCTGAGACTTTATGTATCTTTAATCTTGAAGCTTTGCTGAAGATTTATATGTGTTAAAATATTCAACACTCGCGTTTATTGTTTCGGCCATAAATTTATTTATTTTGGCTTGAATGAAATGAGTTGTGACTTAAATAGAAGCGATAAAAGTGGATCGCGCTCAGCTGCGAATTAAATATCTTGAAATAACTGAACAGGAAGAAATAAGGTACTAAAACATCGTCCTATATTTCAAAAACTATTCAATCTTAAAAGTTAATATTTGGTTCTTTCAGTTGATCTTATCTGAGTATTAATTTAATGCTCGAATTTACTGAGAAGCCAGTGTCAGCTAAATCACATACCTAACATATACTGTAATGAATGCAATTTGATAATTTTTTGCAAGTCAGATACGAACATCTGAACTTTGGATAAGCTTCTACAGATAAGAGACTTTTCCTTAGCTGATATCTTGATTTGATAATAATACGTGTAATGATGACTTAGCAGTCAGTTAGCTGAGATTTCTTAAGGTAAATAACGAAGTTCGAATAAAACTTTAATCAGATTAGTAAATATAATGATAAGCTCGGAAATTCGTCCCACTAAACCCGGACCGATAATTTTGGACTAAATTGAAGAAGATCGCTTCTAGAATAATTAGACCAAAAATTGACAATAACAGGAATTAAGGCGATTCAACAACGTTGGGTGAAGATTGTTTGAAAGAGTTATTTTTTTTTGAAATGCATAGAAAAAAATTGAAGGCATCTATCAAATTAATTTTTCTTGTGATAGCAAGGTAATATATTTATAATAAACCAGCCGCGAGGTGCTGCCCTTGAGGTCCACACGGTCAACTTCCCAGTAATATTTACATAGATATTAAAAATATTGAACACAAAAATTATAAAGAAAACAATGCTAGTTTAAATAATAATAATGAGAGGTACTCATAACAGTAATTGGAATGAGTTTAAGATTTTGGTGGGAGAAGGAATATTCACGCTGATCAATCGGAGGGGGCCAGCTAGAAAACCTTTTCTACGTTATTTTTTATTTTCATATTGACGCTTGAAAGACAAAAGGTCGCTAGCAAAAATGAATGCCGTTTTTTTATTAAGCCGACTGAAGATAGAATGATGGCCATTTAAAATAGTTACGTTTATAATTTCCAAAACTTGGGCATAATCAATGAATTTGTTTATTTTCATGATTTTACATCAATCAGACTAATCATTATTTCTTATTTTCAGTTGGCCTTGAAAAAAAAGGGTTTGCAGTCAATAATCAGTTTAATTGCATGTAAAAAATAAAAAGTATTACAAATGATGTGGGAGGAAGTAATTGAAATCTTACGAACACTAAAGAACAAAACTACTAAAACTACAATTTTTTTGATGAAAGCCTTTTAAAGCAGATCATAATCTTGCAAAGTGTTGACTACAAAACACAGCGTTGGGGACCACAAATGCAAATTTGATTGAATTTTTTCTTCAAAATTTAAGCAGTTGTTTTTAGTAAAATAAAAAACACGGTGCTGTGAAAACTATTGAAAATCTGCTCAAACGATACAAATATTAATAAGCTTTGATTGACTTATCATCAATGTCTTTAGAATAAGAGATTTCAGGTTTCGTATGCATCCTTTTTACATTGTGACTTTTAATGATTTTATTTATAATCATGGAAAAAATCTTGCTAGTGCTTACATAAACACATAAACAATGATCACTGTGTTGTGTAAATTAGATGAAAAACTTATTGCTTATGAAAAATACCTAATTTTTTGCACTTTTTTTTTTACTAAATTACAAAACGGCTTCAACGATTTGTTTTACGAATTTCAAAACATCACAAAAATGTTATAACGTCAATTGATACCGCAATGATGCAAATATTAAATTTGGTTCCCGAGATACAGTGCATGACGGAAATGGGGTCAAAACAAACCACCCCCCACCCACTGAAGTTTTCCAAAACTAATCAGCTCTTAAAATTGCAAAGAGCCTTCGATTGACACCTGAATGAAATCGATACGACTTTGTTTACGTGAGTTATGCTCGTAGAAAAAACTGTACGCGATCGTACGTCCTTACACACACACACACACACACACACACACACACACACACACATACTTTCTAATAACACTTTAATAGCGTTGACACATTGTACCATCATCAGGACGAAAACCGTCATCAGCACGAAACTGCAAATGACGGGGTGACACACACGTTTTCGTCATTGGTGCTGTCATTATCATTCGGTCGTTGGTGGCATTTCGATTTCAAACGGCAATTGTCCGCGATAGCACGTCAGATTTGGTTCGAAGCTGATATAAATAATGTCAAATTTCATACACGGCAGATGGTTTCTCATTATTCTACCCAAACATAGATGGCAGTTTTTCGTACTTATCGAGATAAGTATGGTCTTTTTTCGTGCTTATCTCACCGTCATTATGATGGGGTTTTTTGTGCTGATGATGGTTTTCGTACTGATGATGGGTCAGTGTGTCAACGCTATAAATATACTCTGAAGACCTCAAAACGTAAAGATATGTTGAAAATTTCAGTTTCGGTTTTCAAGGCGATTACAAGAATTTCCCATATACAGTGGTACCCCGATATACGAGTGCAATAATATAAGAGTGTTTTGTGATACAAGCCGCCGAGCGACACCAACATTTATTTATTTATTTATTTATTCCAGCACATTTAACAGAGTTTAACTCCAATTACAAAATGTAAAGAAAGAAAACAAAGTAAATAAAAATCATAAAAAGTAATTAAATGATTAAGTAAAAAAGTGAAATAAATCCATTAGCTAAATATTACATTTGCTAAGTTACGCTTAAATGATGCAAGAGAAGGTGGAAAAGGTCCAAGCTGTAGACTATAATAAGTTCGTGGTAAACGGAGTAATGTAGAATTGAAGTAAACTTCAGTTCTAGCAAATGGTACAGCAAAATTATTCGGAACACGAGATGGTCTGGAGCGTTGCCTTAACGAAATAAGGTTGGATATATCTATTTCAATGTAGCCGTGACACAACTTATAGAGAAAGCATTGGTCAAGATATATCCTTCTAGAAGCCAATGGAGAAATATGAAGAAACAGAAGACGTTCATTGTAAGGCAAATAAGGGATTTTAAATTTACAAAAGAGAAAGCGTGTAAACTTACGCTGAACAGATTCAAGTAGGGCAATTAAATAGACAAAATGAGGTGACCAAATTTGTGAAGAATATTCAAGCAGTGAACGTACGATGCTCACAAATAATTGCACCGCAGAATGAGGATTAGAGAATATACGGCAATGCCTCAGTACAAAACCCGAAAGCTTTGGGGCCCTGGTAACAACACTGAAAATGTGAGCATCAAACTTTAGTCTAGGATCAAAGATCACCCCCAGATCCTTCACTTGATCAACCACATTCAATATAATGGAGTCAATGGAGTAATCGAAGGAAGTGGGCGTAGACTTAAGGGAAAAGGACATTGCATGCCACTTAGGAATATTAAGGAAGAGAGAGTTTGCTTCACACCAAGAACAAAGAGTGATTAAATCCTTTTGAAGAACTTTGCAGTCGTCAAGAGATCTAATCACTCTAAATAGCTTGAGATCATCAGCATAAAGAAGGCAGGAAGAGTCAAACAGAGAAGGAAGATCATTAATGAAGAGAATGAATAGTAAAGGTCCAAGAATGGAACCTTGAGGGACACCAGATCGGGGATAGAATGGAGCGAAATAGCTACCACAAACGGAAACACGACAGGCTCTATAGGACAAGTAGGAAGATATCCATAATAGAAAGGAACCGGAAACCCCAAACAACTCAAGCTTACGACATAGTATCGAATGGTCAACAGTGCTGAAAGCTTTGCAAAAATCCGTGTATATGGCATCAACCTGAAGATGATTATCAAGAGCGACAGCAATAGAATTAGACATGACCAGTAGGTTGGAGGTCGTGGAGCAGTTCGGAAGGAAGCCATGTTGCTGCGGAACTATAAAATGACCCAAGGCAGTGTAGAGACATGAATGGACAATACGCTCAAGGATTTTAGGAAAAGCAGAGAGACGGGATATGGGACGTAGTTTGTAACGGAAGAAGGATCACCAGATTTGAGAACAGGTAAAATATAAGCCATCCTCCAACATTGAGGGAAAGTACCAGTAGATAAGCTCAGATTAAATATGAAGGAAAGAGGAAAACACAGTGAAGATGATAATGATTTCATGAAAAAAATTGGGATGCCGTCAGGACCAGCACCAACATTGGAGTCTAAGGAGTCAATAACAGTGCTTATTAAGAGATGATCAACTGTAATTGAAGAGATCACTTCATTGTGTGAGGCTGCATTGGGAATGAAGGGGGCAAGGACACTAGAAGAAAAAGTTGACGAGAAGTAAGAAGCAAACAGATCATTGATGCTAACAGCAGAGGAGGCAACGGAATCATTCCAGTGGACCGTATTAGGAATAGACGAGGAAGACCTTAGAGATCTTATATAGGACCAGAAAGGCTTGGTCTGATTGGAGAGGAACGCGTCTTCAATGGATGAATGGTAAGTACGAATAGCCCGACGAATTTCCATCTTAGCGCAGGACCGAAGCCTTCGAAACTCGAGTTGCGTTTCAAGTAAGTCAGACCTTTTCATCTTTTGGTGAGCCCTGTCTTTAAGCTTAATGGCATTGAGAGCCGTAATAGTGAGCCATGGAGGATCCGTTCTTCTAGAAGAACGACGACGGGGGGTGAAGTGGGCAATCAGATTGGAAAGCAGTTGGTAAAATTTGTTTACGGATTCCTCACAATTGAGATTTGAGAAGAATGCGAACCAATCAACTGATGATAACTCACGAGATAAGGAGAGATAGTCAGCTTTAAAGAAATTGTAAGCAGCCGGGAAAAAAAAGTCAGGTTGCCTGGTCATTGGCAAAGTCACCAAGATATTAAGAGGAGGATGATGCGGGTCAATAGGAACATACGGAAAATTTGAGTTAGCGACAGAAACAAGAGAAGATGGAAAATTAGTCATGACTAGATCGAGAAACCGGCCATTTATGTTAGGGAATGAATTATGCTGGAACAGGGAAAAATGTGAAAGAAAAGAGGAAAGGAGGATGGAAAGACTGTTAGACGATTTGGTGATTGAAGAAGGATACGAAAACCATTCAACCGAGGGACAGTTGAAATCACCACATAACAATAGATGTGGATTATTTTTAAGGGAGTTAAGGTAAGTTGACATTTCATCAAAAAAGGTTTCAAAGACCGACAAAGGAGAGTTACACGGAATATAGACCGAGCAAACCAGTATATGGGAGCTGCTAGAAGTTGATACTCTCACTAAGACAGATTCAATCGGATGAGATGACTGAAATTGTTGACAAAGGGAGGACGGAATGGATTTCGTAACGGCAACCAGCACACCACCACCATCAGATTTCCCAAAAAGAGAGAAATCACGATCACGCCGGTAAAATACGTAATCCGAAGACAGCTCAGTATCGGAAATAGAATCATTCAACCACGTTTCTGTTAAGCAAATTAAGTCATGGGAAGAAAGAAGGGTTGAAATTTTAAGGTTAGACCTTAAGCCACGAACATTTTGGTAATAAGCAGTAAGACTATTATTAGAATTAGAATTATTACTAAGAGGTCCCACGCTGGATTCACCTGACGAAAAAGAATTTGATTCACTTATTAAAGCTGAGATCGTATCGGATGAGGGCGTTCGAGGCTTACGAGAATCAACTGAATGACGACTGGTGAACGCTTTGACCAATGTTCCACTAGGCCAAAAATCTGATCTGATCTGATCTTCAGTAGAAGGTTGAGCTCCGGAGGCACAGTGAGTTTAAACGAGGCAATAAACTTGTTAGGAATATTGTCCCTCGTCAGCTTTTTACAGTTTATGAAGGAGGGGGGAAATCCAAGCTTAGCGTTAATGTAACCAAGCACGTCCTCCGCGGCTGTGGCATATGCCAGCCGGAAGATAAAAATTTGATGCGGAGGAGCAACCGCTTGAAGCACAAAAGTAGACCTCGAAGATGATGTAGAAGGAAGCGCAGGAAGTCTGGTGGTAACCGGAACATTGGTAGCCACAGTTTCAATCGAAGACTTTGAAACAGCAACGTGTAATGCTGAGGTAGTTGACGGTCCTGGAGGTAACGATGCAGCAACAAATAAAAATGCAGAAGCATTTGATGATGATGCTGAAGTTGAAGTAGAGGTAGCTGTCGACGATGATGTAGTTGAAGGAGTAGTCATCGGCGATGTATGAAGAAATGAAGATGATGAAGACAAGGTGCGACTCCTTTCTTCAATTGGAGACTTGTAAAGACCAGGAGGTGCCGATTTAGGTATAGCACCCTGAGAGGAGAAAGAATCCATATTATCAGGAGCAGTATTTAATGAAGGAAACGTTGAGGCACCAGAAATCACGTCTACTTTTAAGTTGAGAGCGGCGAGCGAGGCAGTATGCTGATGCAATATTTTAATAAAGTCGCTAAGTGTTGTATTTTTACAAGCATCACAACGATAGGAGATATTATTGGGATGCTTGGCAATGATGTCGACGAATATAATATTCACATGGATGCACTTAGCGTGAAACGCCTTGCCACAATAACCATCGCAAAGGATGAAGCGGGAACGTTGCGATTCCGGTAGCTTGCATATGGCACATATTGCACCGAATGGAGGTGAATCCATAACCATTTTAAGACAATTCAGTAAGAGAAAATCGTAAAGTTTTAGAAGTTGAGTTAGTGCCTACTTTTAGGCCGACAAACCACGTAACCAATATCAGAACCTGCAATATATGATCAGAACTTTGGCCCTGAGGCAACAGAAGTTTGAAAAGCCGTTAAACAGAACACAATTCACTCTTAGAAGCACCAGTGAACAAAGAACTTGTTCACTTTTGGAAAAAACACAAGGCAGGGGAAAACAGCGAATGCCGCAATGCTATAGCAAGAGCACAGCGATCGGAACAACGCGGACACTGCAAAATCACAAAAGTACACGGCATAAACAGCGCGAAGTCACCGAAAAGCAGGAGGTCGAACTAAACACGTTCACATTCGGCAAGCACGATCCATTGATTTTGCCTCACATGTTGGTGTCGTGTGCAGGGTCTCACAGTTTCTACTGCTGATGGTGTGGGTGACAGAGAAGCAGCTTCAAGAAGGAGCCAAAGCATCATATGTGAGAAGGCACGAGCGATTTACGGTAATTTGCTGAAGCAGATCCCACATACTTCCACAAACGAGGAATCGGAAGACTCGTTTAAAGTCAATCGGGGCTGGTTTGACAACTTTAAGAAAAGGACCGGCATTCACTCCGTCGTCAGGTATGGTGAGGCAGCAAGTTTGTATGTGAAGGCAGCTGAGGTTTACATCAAAACGTGTTCCGAATTGATAGCAGCCATAGGATACATCCCCCAGCAAGTCTTCAACTGTGACGAGACAGGGCTTTTCTGGAAAAGGATGCCGAATAGGACTTACATAACGGCAGAGGAGAAGACGATGCCAGGCCACAAACCCATGAAGGATAAATTAACTCTAGCACTTTGCGCCAATGCGTGTGGCGACTGCAAAATCAAGCCTCTGCTAGTATACCATTCGGAAAATCCCAGAGCCTTTAAGTCACATATGATTTTAAAAGAAAAACTGCAAGTTATGTGGAGGGCAAATCCGAAGGCGTGGGTCACCAGGAAATTCTTTGTGGAGTGGATAAACCTGGTGCTTGGCCATTCTGTTAAAAAATATCTACAGGAAAACAACCTACCCATGCAAGCCCTTCTCGTCCTCGACAATGCCCCTGCTCACGCACCAAATCTCGAAGATAATTTACTCGAAGAGTTCAGTTTTATAAAGGTTCTCTACCTACCACCCAACACCACTTCTATCCTGCAGCCCATGGATCTGCAGGTGATTTCTAATTTTAAGACGTTGTACACCAAGCACATTTTTTGGCGCTGCTTTGAGGTGACGGAAAACACAAACTTTACGCTTCGAGAGTTCTGGAAGGACCACTTTAACATCGTGATATGCCTAAGAATTATTGATCAGGCCTGGCTTGGTGTTACAACAAGGACCTTAACCTCTGCATGGAAGAAGCTGTGGCCTTAGGCTGTAGTTGAAAGGACCTTCGAAGGATTGGAACCCGAAGTGTCAGTGGTAGAGGAGATTGTTTCTCTGGGAAAATTTATGTATCTGGAGGTGGATGATAGAGATGGGATGGGAACGAACTCGTCGAGGAACAGTCTCAGGAGCTGGCAACCGAGGAGTTACACGATCTATATTCGCAGCAGCATACGGTGGTTCAACGAAAAATTAGTTTTGAAGAGGAGCCAGAGACGGAGGAGGTTATCTCTACAAGAGATATAAAGGAGATCTTGGGAATGTGGGAGGAAGTTGTAGAGCTCGTAAATAAAAATCACTCCGAAAAAGTTGCAACTGGTCGTGTATCGGAGTTGTTCAACGAAACTTGCCTAACTCATTTCCGCAATATCCTGAAAGGGAGGAAGAAACAAGCCTCCTTGGACAGTTTTTTAAACGATGTGCAGGTGAAAATGAGCAAAGCAAGATGAAAAAAGCGAAGACCATTGACGAAAATTAAGCGTTATTTATAAATAAATGGTTCTTCTTGTAAATACATTTTTCTTATTCAAAAACACTTAAGAAAAATAACTGAGGTGGTGTTTTGGGAGCTGGAACGGATTGATGGCTTTTCAATTAGTTTCAATGGGGAAAATTGCTTTGAGATACGAGCAAGGTTACGGAAAGAATTAAACTCGTATGTCGAGGTAAATTTCCCAGTTTTATTAAAACATTCATATGTAGTAAAAAGTTTTCTACGCCATTATAAATATGAATGATTGGCCAATAATTTTTCAAAAGTCATTGATTTCCGAGGATCCGTTAGATTTGAAATAAAATATACGCGACAATATTTTTTTAAAAATATTTTCCATAATTTTATTTTCGAAACATCCTAGCAAATAATTATTTATAATTCAAAAAATAATATAATATAAAATAAACTTATACATTAAATGCAGTAAATTATATATTTCAAAAATATATTACCATTATACAGAAAAATGTTTTAACAAGACAATATACACAAAATATGTATAGATACATATATAGTTAATTATATCATTTTCACTAAAACATCAAATGAGTATAGAATAGGCAAGTAGGCAGGAATCTAAATCCATTTCTTATTTGTAAAGTTCTCTTCATGTTAAAATCAACATCAAATTATTTAAATTCTTTTTAACGTGTTGCATTGCATATGGAAACACACATCTTCAAAGATTCCTACACATGAAACATTTTTTTACGCTTTATTTTGTAACAACACAAAAATACATAGATGCATAACATTACCATATTAAATATGAATATATATATATATATATATATATATATATATATATATATATATATATATATATATATATATCTATATATATATATATCTATATATATATATATATTTATTTATTTGTTTGTTTTAATTAATTATTGATGAGAATATTTCACACAAATTAAACAGCCATTTTATATAATACAGGCAAGAAAAAGGTATTTCTTAACTATCTAGATAATATTACGGTGTATAAATTGATACGAAGTCTAGTATTTTTATTGAATTTTCGAAAGAAAGAGAGGATTTTGCACTAATCAATTGTTTATATGTAAAAAACCTTACAAAAAATTAACAGTAGAGTATCTATCGGCAGCGATTGTTTACAGAAGATATTGTAGCAAAGATTATTATGAATATATACATATTTGTTTTAAGGAAATTTCAATTCAAATTTAATTTGAGCTAATCAGTTTACAAACAAAACTTTTTCATAAATTTTTCTAGTTCAATAACATCGAATAAATATAAACGCAGAAATTTGATAACTCCGTATTTTCACTATATTCGGTTACTCACATACATATGCGTCTGCGGATTTAGAATAAAGGATAACTGAACATTTGAGTACAAACTGGACTTTCTCTCTATCACTAAAACATTAATAACAAATTACAAATTACTATAACTGATTCGATTTTAAATTAAACTTGTAATATGCATAATGGATATATTTTTCTAACTTTCATTTCAATATTCAAATACATTCTGATAAAATAAACACAAACAAAATCAATCAGATTGGCTTAAGAACTACATTTAAATATAGAATAAAAATGGCAGTAAAATGTAAAACTTAAATTTAATTCGCATAATTCGAATCGTATTGCCTAACATCAAAATATGATAAATGAGTAACATGGTAAATAAATTATGTAAAAATATTAAAAACTAACAAATTATTTTGCTAAGCATACAATTTTATATCTAATATCTTTCGTTTGGATTGGGAAATTTGATTTGAATGGAATTATTCACGTTTGACTTGTGGAAAGTGTTTTTCATGTCTCGATTTGAGTTTTATTTTGTTACCAAGATGGTGGCGGTTATTTGTTTCAGTTTGTTTCATTCATTCAATTTTTAAAAAAAATCTGCAATGGATTTTTTAAAAATAAACTATTTAATTCATTATCACAAAATAAATTATTTTATTGATTTGTAAAGTTAACAAAAGCCTAACATAAATGTCATTTCGTTGCCTGCATTCTGTGTTTTCAGGATCGGTGGTTGATTCGATCAACAAGTTTTCCCGATTTTCAGTTGATGCAATCTAGTTTTGACAATGCTCAAATTTTCCATTTGTTATTCAATGTTTGTTTTGGAGGTGTTTACAAAGGAATGTATTGGATCAATCGGCTACAACATAATGTCTACCAAAATTAATATTAATAGTAGGTTTGTCGCAGGGAGTAATGTTAATACTCTGTGGTATTGAATGTGCTGTTGCGAGAATCCTTGTGTGATGATGTAATTAAATGATATTCAAGGATGGAAGAGTATCAAGTCGATAGTTGGCGGGTATTATTGTAACAAGATGTGGCAACTTCTTCATGATTGTGGTTGTATCCATTAATCATTAAAATGTATCACAAAATTGAATGATTTCTTTACTACACTTACATTTGTAACGATTCCAGCCAGAAAATCCTACACCTATTATGATTTTGAAATTCAAATTTTCAATTTCGTACGGAAGAAAATAAATTTTCCTGAAAAACCCAAATATCGAAAGGATGGTAACCGTCTGGAATGAATACATTTTGTTACAGATCATATAAATGGACTTGTTTTTAAGGAATTAGTTTCATCAATTTTGGCAGTTTAAATTTTTGAACCTGACTTATCAATGTGTTTAGGAACTTCACTTATGAGAATAATGGTGAGTAAGGATATTTTTTATAGATCAGGCAGTATTAGTGCTTAGAACGCGGCGTCTAGGCTCAGCTCAGTGCCTGTTTGAAAAACCCCAAAGTGTAAAAGCCGAGTTGCATGAGCCTAAATTGTTGCGTTCAAAGAGTCGAAAGGCGAACTAATGAAGAAGATTCATTTTTCATCATTTTGATAAAAATATTCCGTTTGAGTGCATTCGTTTTCAACGCTTTGAGCCTAACTTGGTGTTGGTATTTTCACATTTCGTCCTATTCGCGTCTATCTATTAGCAAGTAATCCATTGGCAGGTGGTAAACTACCCCCACTTGTGCTGCTTGCACTAATTGGCCTGGCAGGACCCTGGATAGTAGCAGATGACTGAGGCTGGGAATGGCGATTGGCAGTAGATTGAGATTGTTTGCCGCCCTTCACGACATTGCCATTGCTCTTCTGGGCTAAGTGTGTTTGGTAGTGTTTGGCCAAATGAGCCTTTTGCCTGAAACTCTTGCCGCATAGCGAACAAGTGAAGGGTTTTTCTCCCGTGTGTGTTCGTATGTGAACATTTACAGAGTATTTGTCCTTGAATCCTTTCGAGCATATCGAGCAATAGTGCAAGGATCGCTCCTTGCGTTGTCCATTACATTGAGTCGGGCTGTTGTGGTTGCTATTGTTATTTGGCAAGCTGTTGTTGTTATTATTGCTGGAATTGCTAATGGATCGCTTATACTTCTTCGCATTGGACTTGGTGAGCGAGGAAGTGGACGTGGACGAAGGATTGCTACTCGTCGAGACTTCAGGTTGCATGGGTTGTGGCGGCGGTGGAGCACTTTGTTGTTGAGGCTGTGATTGTTGTGTCTGCGATCCCACCGACTGGTGAAGAGATTGCAGGGTTGTTTGGGCAGCCGGCAGAGCTGTTGTTATTTCCATAATGACTTCTGGATAATCACTTGTTGAACAAAACTGTTGTACTTCGTTTGCAATGCGTTTGATTTTCTCGAAATCATCGCTGAAGGCTGTCTCGAGGGATAGGAACATGTCATCGACAACGATACCGGTTGTTGTACTATGCGAAGGGTTTGAGTTGGCGTTGCTGTTAGGGCAGCTGGTACTAGTTGGTGTGTGGGGTGTTTGTGGCGTGGGTGGTTGCTGATGGCTACCAGTTGGTGAGCTGACTATACCTTGAGTATCATCAAACAAAGGCGTTGATAGTGTTGAATCAGCAAAATGTAGAGAGTCCTGGAAATGAATGAGAAGTAAGTTTATACGTGTTCCTTGTCTCTTCATATGATCTTAAAGACTAGTTGATTGGGTTCATATCATTGATCTTTAACAAAATTTTGTTTTGTTTATTCATGAATCTGATAGGCTATTTGCATTTTGCTGAAACCATCTCAAACGTTCATCCTAATAGGATCATAGTAATAATACTTCGAAATTTCTGATTAATAGTTGATGAAATCTTTGTAATTTTCGAAAGAAATTCGTTCGTGACAAAGAATTTTCTTCCAGTTTATTCCACTTTCTGTTCACCACACTTTCAACCTTAAATTCAGGATAATACAATATTTCTGGTAATTTTTCGAAACACTCAAAGGTAAATGCTAAGTGAGTAGATATTATATAGAAGCACTAAAACAATGAAATAACAATATTTCAAATATATCCACATTTAAATTCAATAGACGTCTCAATTGACGATCTATTGGGTGGTAATTGGGTTTCTAATTCGGGCCATGAAACTTTCGTTTGAAAGATGCCCCAATATATCCTTTTTTATTTATTTTTTTCATACATATTAAAACGAGTCTCTCATAAACCAACCAAAATTATTAAAAAAAATTAACTCATTTAAATAGCCAACAGATTCCTGTCAGCATCCAAATAGAGTGTCACGATAAAATATGAACTATTTAGATCAATAAGTACCAAGGTTATTTACTTTTCTGATCAAAATGTGGCGCCTGTATTATAAGAGGTAAGGGCCTCAAGAAAATCCACTTTTTAATTTGCATCTTGATTCAGTACTTTTGTATATGGGAACTTTAGGAAAATTTTTGCTTTTCCTTGGAAATTTAAATGTTATCAAGGATGTGTTGCATCTCTCCTCTTACATTTTGTATCTCCGATTTATTGGGACCGTTGTTTGTTTTCTCTAGCTAGTTAAAGCTTTTCATATTGAGGTATTCAAAATTAGAATAATTTGCTTCCTCTTTCTTTCACTCGTCTTGTGTGGAGTGTGAATCAAAATCTGGAAAGTCGGAGATGGGGGGTGAACTTGAAAATGGTCTGAAGAAATATTGTCCGCAGGGCAGAAATTGATAGGCAAACCTATCAATCCTACGCAAACAAGAATACTCTTGGTAAAGCCCAATAACTAATGACGGCCCAAAGCGAGGTACACCACGAAAGTGGAGTATCATAACATTCAAAGTAATGATGACGATGAGACAGGAATTTCTCCTCTATGATATCAAGATTGACGGTGAGTTTGGTGTATTTTGTAAAAAAACCGTTCCTAAAAAATACTGCAGCTCCTGTTTGCCATTTATGCGATTGAATATTGTCTCTGTGAAGTTATGATATGAATAGAAGTCTAGAGACCTATTAGCTTGCAATTAAGGCATCTAATCGTGTCGCTTTGATGCTAGAGCATAATATATTGGTAGTCTTAATTGAACATCTATTACATCTTCATATTTGGTTTGACATTGACATTATTACCTGATCAGGTGAAAAAAGTGCTCGTCTGAGTTCTTCGTCCTTCACCGAATTCGTGGATGGAATGATGGCTATTCCGTTTTGAAGATGAAGCCCCTTTGAGTAGCCTTTACCTTGTAGGGCGCTTCGAAGCAGCGATTCAGCCGTGTTCTGAAAGAGCAGCATGGAGAATACTGTAGTTGCGTCAACCATCGCATTGTACTTACCTGCTCTGTGGCATTATTATCCGCTATATGCCAATCATTATTGTTATTTTGATATTGTACCATATTTGTACTGTTTGTGGTTCCAACATTTTGTGCGGCTTGTGGTTGTTGGTGCTGCTGTTGTTGCTGATGATGATTGATTTCGTCCTTTGTATTATCCGTACTAAATCCACTATCCTCATAGACAAATTCAGATTTCACGTAGCCTGGAAAGCTACCCAGTAAACTATCCAAATCGAGAGCTGGTGGAATTTGTGCGTCAGGATCACGTTTAAGCCATGGCTCAGTGCCATTTAATACTGTTAGTGTGTAGATCTGACCGTCAGTGTTGCCAATACCACCGACAAGCGATGATGTTTGACTAATTGAACTACCAGCACTAGATGGATTCGTTGATGATGGCTGTTGTGTGTTTGTTTGTGATTGTTGCCAACAGTAGCGGTCGAGATCTTCAAAAATGGCAGTTTCAAGACGATTGTGGTCTTTATCGGAGCCCCAAAACTGAAAATAGATTTTAGTTATCGATTGGAAACAACAACTGATGAGTATGTGATAGAGGTTTTATGCATTTTCTTAAAACATATCCGCTAAAATGATTTAAAGATTACTAAGTGGCCTTCTAGAAATAAATTGCATGTAGAACATTATTGATCTGCAGCACTTGGGGAAAATGCTCAGCATTTCCATAAAACTGTCACAGTATCTGAAAGATAGTCTAACGTCCATAATTTCAACGTTGCTGGCTACTATTCACCTACATCCATTTCTGGAATGCAAGAATGCAACTTTTCCACCAATGCTTTATCGAAACGCTTGCATGGCTCACGACGCCACCATCCTTGCCGTTTTATTGTTATCGTGTAATAACAATCAATTCTGTGTTTCGTACGCAATCAATTATTTTTAGTGGTCAATTGTGTGTAGTATTACAAACAGTTTCGAAATGATTTATAGCCTATTCAGTTGACTATTTTATTGATCATTAGTCGCCTGCGCGAGGGACCAGAAAATTGCAAATAAAACATGCGTACCAACTCCAAGAGTATGCTACGCCACTGTATTTGCTGGTGCTTCTGATTTTATATCTTCGCATCTTTTTTTGGTTTCAGGGGAGAAAGATGTGGTTGAAAATTTCCACCATAAAATTATTGATAGTGGCACATGAGACGAACGCATAAAGTCTAACGAGATTCACTGATTGGCGGCGTACGCTCATAGCAGTCGTTGCGGTAGAGGAGATCTATGGTAGATGGTAGAGTTCACGCAAAAGATTCACCAAAACACTTTCGGTTGCTTCGCTCTTTTTCTGCAATGAAGATACTTTGCGACGTAGTGTATTTCATGCAGTGAATGTACGATTGGCGATCGTTAAAGTACTGCAAAAGGACATCATATTGCACATTTGTGCATCGCTGGTAAAGATAAATGACTTCATCTAACATTGAGTGCTGCACGTTGCACGTACCGCGTAGTGATTTTCATTTTCTGAGATTTCTTTAATGAATGAAACCAGCACATTGTGACCACAGCGGGAAGTGATTTTTATTTAATACATGATTTATTTATTGGTGAAAATTTATTTGTCAATAATCTATCATTAGGCGTTTGGTCATAATAGAAAGGTGAAGATATTGATTTTTTATTTATGGTGTACGTAAAGATTCTAGTTGACGAGTCGAAGCGTTCATTAGATGGTGCAGAAGATTGAACAGTTGCTAGCCACAATAGGTGTTTTTAATGATGAGCATATGAAAATTAATTACTCAAAGCGATGGCTTTCAAATCTAATTGACATTTATATTCAGTAAAATTTATGGTGCAACTACAACATAATAAGTTGAAGTATTTCAAAAGTCACTAAGATTATTTTTCCTTCAAACTAATTTTCTGCATCTTGGATGACTCGAATTGCCACCATAGAAACCATCCAAGGTTAAAAAAGGTCAACAACGTTCTATTTTCGAAAATATTCACAGGTTGATCTTTAGCTTTCACTTAAATTATTTTTCATTGAAGAACTTTCTATTTGATGGTGGTTTGGGTTCAATTTTTTCGTTTACCGTGGATAGCAAAAATTAACGCATTGAATAGATTGGAAATCAATTAGAAAACAGGATCATTTAATAGTCACTATTGAAAACTCAGTCGTAATATGTCTATATTGAATGTGATATAAATGATGGTATCTGGTGAAATGTTTATGGTTGATTTACGTTTGGGTAAATCGGGTCCATAAAGCAGATATTGTCTCATCAGTAACATTAATTATGTTTGTCTTTCAAGCGTCAAACTTTTGCAGATTCCTTGCATAAACTGCAAATCGAATACCAGCAGCAAAAATTTAAATTATTTGGGTTAGACAATTTTGGTGGCCACGTGATAGATGAATTTCCCGAAACAACGGTATAATTGAACGATGAAACTCAAGACAGCAGTTACATCCATATCTTATTCGATTTGGAATTTTACATTTGTTAATAAAAGGCGTGATAGGCTTTGGTTTGGGGAAAGGCGTTTATTTGAAATACTTGATACTAATTAAATAGAGAAGCGTGGTTTCGGGGCGGTGGTTTCGACAAAACATGGAGGTTCAAATCCCATAAATAGAATTGCTACGTATGCATATTATACGGAAAAAAATTGACAGTCGTTATACTGCGCGGATATAAATAATTTATAAAAATAGTTGAAGTATAACGAGCTAAATCCATCAACAAGCCTAATCGTGGTCGTGCTGTCTGGAGACGGATGGTATGAAGAGGACGCCGTCCGTCACCCCGAAACCACGTTTCCCCATTTAATTACGATGGTAGCAGCCAGGAACCAAAAAAAACTCCATTAATGTGCAAAATAGAGTTAGTAAGTTGCTAACCAAAGCAAACTGATGGGCGGTGGTGTCGACTAGACACGGAGGTTCAAATCCCATAAATACTTTATACTACTTATTGAAGAAACCATCTATTCAAAGGGGAGAGCTTGGTCATAAATCGAATGAAGTGCACGCTATGTTATTCAAATTAAATGAAAACGTTGACAGTTCATTTCAATACCTTGTTGGGTTTGACACTGGCTGGCCAAAAGAAAGGCTTGAATAAATTTCACCCGAAACAAAAAACATGGAAAGCTAATGTAAACTTTCACGATGAATAATAGCCACCATTGGTGACTATTTTTGTCGATATTCAAACTGAGGCTCGTAGCGTAAAATAGACTGAAATTATTGGATTATTTATTGTTAACTATGTTTCGTTTGTGTTCATGACTGCATTATAGGAAGAAAAAGGTTGTATGAAGGAAATTATATGTTATACTTAAGAGGTAAGATAATAAATAATAAATTCTTATGAATAGGTTCCATTTACCGAAATTGGATTCAACTAATTTTCACTGTTAATAGGATCTTTCCGACCTAGTCTGCTTGGTGGAATGGATATTTAGAACTATGATCACACTTTAAAAAAAGGACATCAGTTGATTTGTAGAGTTTTCTTTGTGTTCTCAAAATGTTAGGTAGAATATTTTTAAAAGAACCCCTTCAATTAAAGTAAGACTTGTTAGATACCAACCTCGGCAATTTGTGTTTTTCTTCAAAAACAATAAAATTTTGACCTGATTTGCAAACCAAAGTAATCAATGTTTATGAAATTTATATACTCCAAACAGTTTTTGTAAAAATATTAGCAAAACTTTTTCTCTTGAATACAAAAAAAATTAAAAATAAAAAACCATTAAAAGTCATCATGACCCTCAAACCCATATAAGTCATTCAATACCAAATATAATATTTGCATCATTAAGGTGTCATTTTTGTGATGTTTTTAAATTTATAAAAAAATCGTTGCAGTCGTTTTTATAATTTAATAAAAAAATGCGAAAAATTTGGTTTTTTTCATAAAAAATAAATTTTCAACCTGATTTGCAAAACACAACAAACAAACGTGTTTTATTTTAATGAAAAAAGTGCTTATTTTTTTTTAAATATATGTGTTTTTTCAATCAAATTTGCATTTGTTGTTATCAACTGTTTGAATAGTAAAATGTATTGTAGTCAAGACTTTGGAAGCTTTAAAAAGCTTTCCTCAAATAAAAAAATTTGTAGTTTTCAGTAGATTTGTTCTTTTGTGTGCGTTAGATTTCAATTACTTTCTCTCTCATAATTTTTAATACTATTTAGTTTTTACATGCAATTAAACC
This sequence comes from Oxycera nigricornis, assembly GCA_963942545.1. Classification (NCBI taxonomy): domain Eukaryota; kingdom Metazoa; phylum Arthropoda; class Insecta; order Diptera; family Stratiomyidae; genus Oxycera; species Oxycera nigricornis. The sequence goes on from OZ012659.1 coordinate 39,536,776, forward strand.
GATTATTGACTCAACGTTTCTTCAAAACAAGTTCTTTAACCAATAAACGTATTATGTTGTTGAAATTCATACGCCTAATTTCTAATAATCAATGGAGTAACAAAATTGATAACAGAAATATTTTTGATGAAAATACATGTTGTTCGTATTTTTTGTGGTTTTATAAATTTAAACGGGGGTGAACGTAGACTTTTCTATTGAGTTTGTATATGTATTTGCCTTTCAAGGATATCGAGAACTCAGTTTGTTTCTTCTGACACTTCTTCAAAAATTAGCACCAATCCGCTAATGTTTTCGTCAAGACAGTGCTTCAGACTTTTTGAATTTACATGCCGCATAAAATGTCAAATATACTTTTTGCTCAACTGTACGACAAAAATGTGCCTTACAAACAAAGATTATTTCCACATTCATTAAATTTTACAAAAGAGCATCGAATGCTTCAAAAAGAAGTAAGAAATTATCCACCAAAACTGTTTTGTTACCAAACTATTTGACACTCGCTCGTCAGTCAGATCACAGCACTGTCAAATGACAACTAAACATCTTAAAAAATGACGTCACTCCTACCAGTTGACAGTTGAATCGAAATGTTTCAATTTCTTAAATTCTATTCATTTTCCGCGTATCTGTTTAATGGAAATGCTCAACGATTCGAAAATTAACATTAATTCCGCACTGAGATGTCAACATGATAAGTTGTTGAGTCTCCAGCGCGACGAACATTCGATCAAAGTCAATCGTCTTTGACATGTTATGCGGTTGGTTGCTGTTGAGTCAGGTTGGTTCCAATGGGCATACAGTGAAACAAAATTGTTTGATGATTGTCGCTTGGCGTTAGTCTGACCGTTACAAACTTGACATAGCTGTTAGACACTATCCGAAGCACACAACGGAAAAACAATATCATACAGGCACATGAGGTGACGAAGAACACCATGAGCTGTGGTAGTATCGTTGAATAGTCTTTTTCTACCATACTGTTTTTGCACAGCAATTGTTTGATATTGCTTGTAAAATGAGTTGGGGAGCTGCAGCCAACTCCTAGCTAACACGAAATTAATGAGATGGAAAACATGTTTTGCTCCTAGATATTCTATTAAGGTGTCAATTGGTATTTTCGTCACTTTTAGTTTTGATTGTTAGATGTAATATTGTTGCATGTACTTATGCAAATGAACTCAAAATGTTGTGTCCAACTTGTTTTTGGACTTTAAAATTCTTCAGCATTGTGCTACTATTTTGGCAAGGTGTTGGGTATACCAGAAAAGCAGCCGGAAAAGTGTGTTCGCGGCAAATAACCGTACGACGATTTAAAGAGAATTTCTGCAGAGTTATTCAATTTTGACAATTGGAGATAATTTCATTTATTTTTCGTCATCAAAATCAAAGATCTTCAATTTTAAAAGCATAGTTCTCTAATATTTTGAATTTAAATCATTCAGAATTCCCACATTCTTTGCTTAATAAATTACAAAACGTGCAATATTCTCGTAATGAATTTTACGACTTCATTTCGATAACATCTACAGATTGCATGTTCACAATCACGCACAAGATAAATTTTACAGATAACATGCCAAGAAGGATCATTTTTGTGTTTCTATGTATGATGTTTATATTTCCTGATTGTATCTTTCGCAGTCACACTCAATTGAAGCTTCTTATATAATAACAAAATTGGCACGTGGTTCACATCAGAGATTAAATATCAAAGTGTTAATATTCCTGTAAATCTGTGAAATGTATCTTTGTAGCAATCAGCGTTGCTTTCAGGTCATTATTCAATCACAAAATTGTTTGGTGCGTGCACGAGTTGTATTATTTGATTGTAACTTGTGATATTCGTACTATTGAGATTGTCATGGATCGGATTTAATGGATACATTGGGACGAATAAGAATGTAGTTAGGATGAAAATTATGGTTTGATAGTGGTATGATATATGGTTTGATTCAAACACGTAGCAGAGTTAGTTGATAAATTTACACCAAATCATTTAAGGGGGTTATAGGCTTTTACAATTTTAGAAATCGATGTTATTAACTTCCCAGTATATGGGAAGTTCTTGTAATCGCCTCGAAAATCGAAATTGAAATTTTCAACATTTCTTTACGTTTTGAGGTCTATAGAGTATATATAAAGTGTTTTTAGAAAGGGAGATGTATGTGTGTGTGTGTGTGTGTATGTACGTACGTATGTACGTTCGTGGACACTTTTTTCTACGAGCATAACTCACGTAAACAAAGTCGTATCGACTTTGTTGAGGTGTCAATCGAAGCGTCTTTGCAATCTCAAGAGCTGATTAGTTTTTGGGAAACTTCGGTCGGGGGGGTTTGCTGTTTTGCCCGTTTGAAGGTCATTTCTGTCATGCGTTATATCTCGCGAACGTAACGTACGATTTTCTTGAATAAGGTGTCAATCGACGCATATTTACATTTATGTGATTCTATCAAGTTTTTAAAAAATTTTTAACCTTATTTCCAAGTTGCAGTAACCAATGTTTATAAAATTTATATACTCTAAACAGTTTTATTGAAAATGACATCAAAATTTTTTACTAATGATTACAAAAAAAATCAAATAAAAAAAAAATCATTAACAGTCATCATGTTCTTCAAGGCCATTTCTGTCATGCTTTATATCTGACGAACCAAACATACGATTTGCATTGTTAAGGTGCCAATCGACGCGTATCAACATTTTCGTGAATCTGTCAAATTTTTATAAAAACTGTTGGAGCCATTTTTTAATTTAAGAGAATAAAGTGCAAAAAATTAGATTTTTTTTCATAAACAATAAATTTATAACCTGATTTGCGAAATATAGTAATCAGTGTTTATAAAATTTATATACTCCAAACAATATTTGTAGAAACAATTTCAAAACTTTTTCTCATGATTACGTAAAAAATTAAATTACAAATAAAAAATAATTAAAAGTCATCATGATTTCCAAGGTCATTTTTATCATTCACTATATCTCACGAACCAGATATAATATTTGCATCATTAAGGTGTCAATAGACGTTTATTAACATTGCTGCAATTTTTTTAACATTACATAAAAATTGTTTCAGCAGCTTTTTAATTTAATAATAGTCTTAATTAGTCTTTAAGGGTTTTAAGGTTTTTTCATAAAAAATAATTTTTTAACTTGATTTGCACAGCACAGTAATAAATTTTTATAAAATTTATACATTCTTATCAGTTTTTGAAGAGAAACCAGCAAAACCATAATCCATGATTATAAAAAAAAACTAAATAAAAAATAAAAAATCATTCAAAGTTATTATGTATAGAGGGTTCATACGAATGGCATTAATTTATATCTTTTATTCTAAGGAAATTGTTGTAAATTCAATCGAAGTTTTATAATATTTGCATAATTTGAGCAGATTTTTAATAGTTTTTACAGTGTTTTAGTGTTAATAAAAAAACTGCTTAAATGATAGAAGTCCAAAAAACCCTTCCGTAGATGATATGATTAATATCAACTCATTCCTGTTGCTGCTATGAATATCTCTCATTATTATTATTTAAAGTAGTAATATTTTTAAAATTATTATTTTGTATAATATTTTTAATGTTTATCTAGATATTACTGGGAAGTTGACCGTGTGGACCTCAAGGGTCGCCCTTCGCGGCTTGTTTTGTAACTTATTTCGATAGTAAATATTCTCAAAAATATCGTGTTAAGATGTAAGAAAGATCGATTTAATGCTCGCGACCTGTGTATACTCGTAGGCACACGCGGCTCTATAAGTTTCCGCCCCTCTGGATAGTGTTTAGCTCATCTTCGAGTGATACATGAAAACAAGTATATTTACTGTAATATTGAATTCAAAAGGAGAATTTTGGCCTCATAACCTTGCCTAACCGATATTTTGAATACTAGTAACGTTTTGAATTTTGAAGGAAATTTATCTCTCTCAGAATTTTAAATGAATTTTTCTCAAAACCATTTTTTTCATGCCGTGATAACGATTTCTCCGAAACTACAAACCCGATCCTTTTGAAATTTTTACTGTTTTTTGAACATATGTATAGTTATTGTGTTAAACACGGACGTTTCAAAATATAGATTTTTTCTATTTTTTTAAACCCAAAAATCACAAAAAAACTCCAATTTCGAAAAATTATTTTGAACTTTCGGCCATTTTGTTTTTTATTATATCCTGATAATTTTCGTTCCAACAATAGCCACTGGCTTTCCAAATAAAACTTTTCTTGAATTTTTTTTGCGAGACCTTTTCTCGCGTCATAATCATTGTCACAGTTTGCATTTTTTCTATATGGCTAGGAGAATGCCGCCATTTTGTGTAAAATAATGTTAATAATTCAAGCAAACTTTTTTTTTAGTACATTTCGACAGTGTACTTACTGAACCGAAAAAGAATTACATTGATTTCTACTTTGAGAGTCTTGTAGTAAATTCTTAAAAATTGGTCAGTTTTTTTGGATGTATGAAGGCTATAACCCTCGATCGACTAACCAAAAAATAAATTTTGTTTTGTATTAAAAATAATCCCTGCGAAACAAGTAAAGGTGTAGTTGGTTGGTTGGTTGGTTGTAGTGGCAGCCCCTTTTAATCCAAAGGTAGCTCACTTAGGCCATGAGAGGCTTTAAGGGCGGCACTAGAACCTGCGGGATGACGAGAACCATCCAGATTCTCGAATAAAGCCGGCTATGCAGCCAATGTCCAGATCAGCTACTTCCGTGAGGTTGCCTAGGATGGGCGTGCCCAAGGTTTGCATGCGCTTCCTGGACAGCGCCGGACATTCGCACAGAAAGTGTTTAATAGTTTCTTCCTCTTCCTCCGATCTGCAACTTCGGCAGAAATCATTGAAAGGGACACCCAATCTTTCTGCGTGTCTGCTGAACAGACAGTGACCCGTCAGTACGGAAACGACGGAACTCAGGGTTTCGCGGCTTATATTGAGGAGCCGCTTGGTGCATTTGGAGCGCAGTGCGTGCCAAGTTTGCCTGGTTGTGCTGCAGCTTTCTTCGAGCAGCCCTATTCGCAGCCTCCACGTAGTGCTGCTTAAATCCTAGCTTTATGGAAGCTAGAGGTTGGCCGACTTCGGGGTTAAGTGTATATCCCTGAAGCTCGGTGCCAGCTCTCGCTAGGGCATCTGCTTCGCAGTTTCCAGGTATATCACTATGCCCCGGTACCCAACAAAGAATTACTTCACAGTGAAGCGACATCACGTTCAGTTGTGAGCGGCATTCCATAGCTATTTTAGATGAAGTATGCACGCTGGATAATGATTGGATAGCAGCTTGACAGGCAAAAAAGATATTTAAATTTCTTATGGAAATTTTCTGACTTCTCAGCCAGTCAACTGCCTTATAAATCGCAATGACCTCTGCCTGAAAGACGCTGCAGTGGTCAGGTAATCGGGAGGATAGTTTCAGGCCTAGCTGTTCTGAGAACACGCCACAGCCAACTCTTCACTCCATTTTTGATCCATCGGTGTAGATGTCGACCGATTTCTGTATCCCATCTCTTTTTATGTTCCAGTCCTCCCTACTCGGGATAACTGTCCTGAAACCATGGTGAAAACAGGGAATCGGAGGTGCAAGGTCTACTTTCCCTGACGTTGGCCCATCGCTCCGTAGTATTGTGGAGTGACCAAAGTTCTCCTCACGCCAGAGTCGCAGGGCTTTTAATCGAACAGCTGTGCACTTGGCCTGCTGTCTCGTAAGTAGTTCTGTCGGAAGCCAGTTTAATAGCATGAATAATGCCTTTGTCGGGGTAGTCCGTAGAGCTCCGGTGATTGCAATAGCCGCACTACTTCTGACCTTGTTCAGCAGGTTTAAGTTTAATGCTTTCGCCATAGCAGGCCACCAAATAACTGCGCCATACAGAAGGATTGGTTCCACTATCGCCGTATAGAGCCATGATACAATTTTGGGTTTTAATCCCCACCTTTTCCAACAGCTCGTTTGCAGCAGTAGATTGCGCATGCAGCCTAGCGTGCTTTTTCTGCTGTGTTCGCTTTCCATGCGAGTTTAGGTATAGTGCTTAGCAAACTGTATAGAGTTCAAAGTTCATGTTGTTTAATTCATTCATATAAGCTCATCTTAGCTTATATACTTCTCAAAAATATTGGGAGCAATTAATCTAATGGTTATACGATTTGTAAATTTTAAACTATTTTCATTTTCATCTTCAGCTTTAATTACAAGTTTGAATCGGAATGAAAAACTTATTCCTTTTCAGCAATAAAAGAGCATGTTATGTCTTAAAATGGTGCTTTTTCAGAAAAGCTAGATTCAACATTCCGTAATGTATTCCTTTTCGGCATAATAAAACAGCTGTAAAGAGTCTTCAGCAGTTTATTTAAAGCTGAATTTCCGATAGACTTCAAATAAAGGTACACTACCTACTACTAACCATGATTTTATATTTTCGCTCCCTTCCTTTCATTCGATTCGAAAGGTTATCGCTACAATTATTCTTTCTCATAAAAGAGTTCATTCATGCTTTTGTAGATAAACGTCTGTCCATTCCATATCTTGTTAGTGGTGGTTGGTGTAACCAGACACAAGATGTTCGTTTGGGCTAGGAATTAGGAAAGGAAAAAATTAAAGCTAGCAAAGAACCTTCCAGTAGAACAGGAGTTGTGCTCAACATTCATTGAATGAGAAAATCATCGTGCATTGCGCTGTTAGTCATTTAGTCCATCTAAAGAAGCCTCCATCGCCGAAACTTACTCGGCTGTTCTGATGAATGCGAGATCTTTTGAATCTTTAAGCAAGAATAAATTATTTGCCATCACAGGAGAAAAACGAAAGTTGATTAGCGTTTAAATAATAAAATCTTTACTTTACTGTTTTTAGTGTGGAAATTTTGTTCTCCAGTATCAGTTGCTAACACAAAATCAAACTTTTTTGAAAACATCATTGAAGGTTCGCTTTCTTCAATAAAATGCTGCAATTTAAAAGTTTCAGTTGCTAATACTCAGACATGGCCTCTTTTTGCTTCTTGCATGCTAACTGCTTCTTACATATAATCTTTTGGGAATTCCATTAACTGGTCTCATTTAAACACGAGTATATTTGCTGTAAGCTAATGAATAAAAATAAGAATCCTGCATAGTTTTAAAAACTGCTGCACTTGCGTTGAATTAACAAAACGTTCAATTTTTGAAAAAGAGTTGAACGACCAAATTTACCCAAAAGCTACTTTATTGTCTTAATTTTTTTCAAAAACATTACCAAGCTTTTTTTCGATTTCAGGAACATCAGTACAAAATTTTCGTGATTGCATCTTAAACATAGTAAGAAGCTATCGATGGATAATGTCTTTATGAAGACAAACTCGACAAAGTGCGGTTGAAGTGCGGTTCTACTGCACTTCAAGGATTGAAAATATCCCATAAATGAATGGAAAAACGCTGATAAGCGGAAAAAATGTTATCTATAAGTAACTAAGTCATAGGGCTGATCGTTATCTTCCTAATAGCTAAGCAAATAGCTCTGTTGATATTTTTTAATGTTTGACAACAAACTAATTGTTTTGACTTCTTTGGGCACGAAAATGCATATTAACATTTGAGTTTGTTTTTTGAATTCTTATTTGCTACTACTTCAATACACTCATAAATAAATTCAATCTATCCAATGACACGATTCGTCACTCGATTTTAATCTGTTCCTACGATAGCACGAATGTTTAACTCATAAATTCATAAATGGGTCAAGAAATGATCTATTGAAGTATTCAAAACTATTATGCTGAGGCATCTCGCTTGTATCCTGTGAAGTATTATGAAGGATTCCTACATGAGACCTACTGCCACTTGTATATTTTATCTAGTTGTGTTGACATGTGATAACCAAGTGCTTGGTAGGGAAACGATGAATCGTGTGAATAAGTGGATGTTTATACTAGCAAGAGCCATGAATTCTATTTACATGCAGTTTTATGTAAATACATGGAATTTTATGTTCACACGCACGAAAAAAAAGAAAGTAATTTTCAGTATTACACTATATATTAAAAGGCCCGGATAACTGGCAAGAGTTTTTCCTTTAAAAGGTAGGTAATCATACTTCATACCTTTCATAAAGAAAGCGTAAAATCTGTTTTCTAACTTTCTCTCATACTTAAAACCCAGCGACACATTTCTGAGCATAATTTTGCACAGCATGCCACAGAGTTTAATCTAGTGCAATCATAAACAGAAGCTTATTTTTTCTGATGCAAATCAAATAGGATCCTTTCTTTAATGTCAGATTGTATCGTATTTCTCCATAGCAATTATAAGCAGTCTAAGCACGATTCAAGCCATCCTGTTTCACCTGTAAATAAAAAAAAGATGCACAAGCTCTGATGATGATTGTCTCACCCATTCGGGGCTGAGCGTGTAATGTTAGGTTGTAAAGCTTTCCAAATAATTGATTGATGTGTATTTTCAAATTGGTTATTTGATTTGAATAAAATTTATTGCAATCAAGGATTTTTCCTTCACTAAGTATATTTCGAGTTGAAATGTATTCGCGTCTACTATTTTATATGAAAATAATTGCTTAGAATACGACGATTTCATTTAATTTCATTTCGGTTGAATTGCTATATGCTCGTATTCAGATCTTACCATGCAAAATGTTTTACATGTTTGCTAGACAGTGCCGATCAGCTTCAAAGGCACTAGCATTTGAAATATGTCCATATAACAAAACACCGATACAATGTACATGAAAACATCCTGCTTTATTGCCCGTCCCGGGTTCCAGTCAATTTAAATTGTATAAGTACATGTAAAAATCTTTAAAATACTGATTCGAAAGTCTTTTACCTGGTTTGACACGCAAGCTAAATATGTAAGTCTATTCAGTTTATTCAATGGCAATTGAGTAAACTGGAATGGTTTGAAGCGGCTTGATATAAGAGATCGAAAAGAAGACTCTCAGATTTTTTTTAAAATTTCACCCAAAATCGGGAGTTTATATTGAACAAAATACAACCTGTGAGTCTCATGGTGAATAAGGCGACATGTTATTAAATCATGAAGACTGATGTGAAAAAGTTGGATTCACTCAATTTGAGAGCTTTGTGCATAATGTACATCTGCGCAAGTAATAAATATCAGTGTTATTTTTACTTTTAGAAGTATAGATATTAGAATACAGTAAAACCTTTCAATAACGGAATCCCGTGGAGAATTTATTTTTTCCACTATTCACACGAATTCAAGTATTAACAGGTTCCATTATTGCCAGGTATTTGAGTCGAACCAAAATGATTTTCCATTATTGAGAGTAAAATTGAATAAAAAACCAATGCATATTTTCATGGCCATTTAATGATCAAATCCAGTCATATAATGAACGTGAAAAGGAAATTTGTACTGAGATATAACTATTTTTTGATAAATGAATGAAGGAAAAACTGAAAATGAAAAAAGGCAGCGAATGACAAACATTATTATTTAAAGTAATCGGCAATCGAAGATTGTTTTGTTTTGCTTGCAATCAAATCATCCTGTACTAAATTGATGGATTCTATTATTTTATCGAGTGAAAATGTATTTTCAACATTTTGCGATGAAAGGTATTCGTCGATAATTTCTTTTTTGTCTTTAATAACCATGTACACAGCAGACTTGCCACATATGTATTTTTCTTTCGAAATTTCGATTCCAAATTTTGACTTCATGATCTTTTATCAAATTGTACTTTTATTTTAACGTGAGACGTCAACGTTGGATTGGTTTATTATCCCCCATTTTACGATTCATTTTCAATAGCGACAGAAAAATGTGAGAGTAAAGAAATTCTAATTGTGTGGTCAAAGTGTTTTTCGCTCAAGTGCAATTGACAAACTGAACAATCTATGGTCGCACATACCATAATTCATAGCTATCGAATCAGCAAAAAACTGAATTTTGACTTTTTAGAAGTTTTGATTACACGATGCTGTCCAAACAATAAAGAAGTCCAAACAATGACTCGAAGTGAGAAAGTAAACGATACATTTTTTTGCGATGCCAAATTGGCGCAACGAAATGAAACTGTGATTTCAAAACGATTTTTATAATCATTGGTTGTGAAATTGGAAAAAATATAGTTTCAAATAGAAAAAAAAGACGAAAATTTGTTTGTTTCCAAGAATTGATTTTCCACTATTCGGAGTTTTGATTTTCCGTTATTGACAGGTCAATTTGTATGGAAGAGCTCAACGGCCAAATTTTTTTCCCACTATTGACACGAATTCCTATATTAACAGGTTCCGTTATCGACAGGTTTTACTGTAGTAATATTTAGCCCTCAATACTACAGGGACAAACATTTAAACAGTAATAATGGAAAACTATTACCATATACCAGATGTTACTTTCGTCGTTTAATTCTTAACAAATTCTTCACAAAAGAAGTTGGTATCAAGTATGATCCTCAAATTCTATGGGAAAAATATAAAATATTGTCATAAGTAAATTCCCAATGATGAGATATATGTCTGTATCTCTATTAAAGTCAGATATACCTAGTCATATATAGCGCCGCAATGAATTACATCTCTGTTCGCTCAGATAGAGGTCGACATCTCCAAACGTGCTGTCTAAACTATCCGGTTTCAATACCTTACATTGACCCTGTCCGCCAAGGATCAGCCAAACATGCTGCTGCACAGTGTTTGTTTGACCCATAATGACTCTATATAAAAGTCAAATGATTAGTGCGCAGTGATGCAGCACTTTGCCTAGCTTAATGTGCCATCGGCCGAAAGAGTAATTGTCAGCAATTGATCATATGTGAATAATTTTCGATACGTGTGACCGTTACGTGATTGCACCTATCAATCTCCTCATTCTTGGACATTATTGTCTGAAATTGACTTGAAGACTCGACGATGGTCAGTTCTTCTTTCCTTCAACACTGAACACACGTTGGTATGTCCGTCTTGCATGGAGCTTCAATTACCATTTCTCCGATTATCACGACATCGGATACAGTAATAGTGTTGATGAACATTTGTACAAATTGGCCAAATTTACCCACCACTGAATAACATAATTACAACTTACCTGATCGTAGCCTTGCAGAGGCTGATCGTTGGTACCGTTTGTGTCGTTTGACCCAGGCGGTCGATCCCCCACCACACCTATTCCAATGCCCATGTCTGGTGCTGTAACGAAATCAAAGAAGTCCGTTTTTGATAGATCCTCCGGCCGAAATGTTTCGCTAATGTCCATACTAGTCGAGGACATTTCGTCGGAACCAATCATGTAGGCCAGTGTTTTCTGGAAGTCGTCGTGGTGGTGAAGGAACGGAATGGTTGCTGATGGTTAAGATGATGCTGCCAAGAAGAATAGCAGCAGCAGCAACAGCAGCCGTTTGAGCTAGACGACGAGGATCGATTTGATTCGAATGATTGAATGTGACCTCGATTTTTGTAGAGTTGAAGGTTGACTGGATGTTGTTGAGCGATTGGGTCCTGGTTTAAGTTCATCAGGAATTATCTGGAAGAGATGAAACAATTTATTCCACGCTTTACACTTCGTAACATTTGTTAATTTCGATTTCAAACCTTTTTGGTATTGACTATAACTTAGTATAAATATGAGTGTTTGCTGTAGATATTAAAGTTAAGAAAAATTCGTTCAAACGAGCAATTTTCATGTCCATATTTGATTTGAAATATTTTTTTTGTCTGTTAGTCCTCTCAAACGGTTGCCTGAATTTGCTGTATCTGAATCCTTATTTCACATTACAAGATTGAACAATGACATGCTTAAAACTCCAGAAAATTCAAAATTTTGTTTGAATTGAGTAACGCAAACCATTATCACTTTAACACATTTTACAAGCCTAGAAAGTAACCGCTTTTCCCTATTTCAAATTCACATTATTTTTCACTAAAGTAATCGAAGTTTTCTAGTAGGAAATTTCCATTTTGCAAGTTATACTTGAATTGAACTAACTAAACTCGTAAAAATTAATGGAAATTAAGTCTGTATTAGAAGCCTGTTTTTTGTCTTTCACGTCAAGTATATGTACACGGTGACTACTACACTCAGTCAAATCGTTTTAATTAATTAATTAAATGGATAGCATCAACTAGTTGAAGAATTTATGCCTTAACAACGACATTCTAATCGCAAAACGGTTGTGCTTCATTTTATACTCGCAGAAATGTTATGGTGTCGTCAATTAAACTTTTAACCATGGATGTGCTACATAATTGATAGGTTTTTGTTGTTGTTGGTGCAAATGGATTCAATGAATGCATTTAAGCGAAAAGATTTTTAGTTGCATGGCAATGAGGTGTTATCAGAAAAATTGATTGGATACTTGTTATGTTTATGATAGCGAAAAAAATTAGCATCAAATACGTTTGGAATTTAGGTGTTGCCTCAGCTACACAAATGACAGAGTTTTTCTTTTATAAAGATATAGGAGTGCTAGCCAAAGACACGTCTTTCTTTTCGTTCATACCCTGTAAGTTCGAAATAATGCCGGATTTGTGTGGACAGACATTGCATTTTCAATCATTTACGGTAATAGTTGATAGCTGGAATTCATATTGAACCTTTTTGGATGTGTTATAGTATGAAATGCTCACAGTGAGATTTAGATCGTAACTATTCTATGTTTACTAGCTCACAAATAATCTTGAATGAATACTTGACATGAAAATCATAAATTTTAAATGAATGGTCATCAAACATATTCTGACACCACTCAAAAATTCCATGAGTTACACTGGGATCGTTAAAAACTTATTTATAATCGTATAAAAATCTTAGGCCCATGAGTCGAACATTGAGGAACACCAAAATTGGATCAAACATAAGATTAGTACTAAGAGTAGGAAAATTTGGGGATAAAACTCAGGTATTTGCCTACCGATACAAGCCGCGAGGTGCAACCCTTGATGCCCGCACGGTCAATTTTCCAGTAATGTCTACATAAATATTGAAAAATTTAAACACAATAATAATTATGAAAATACTACTACTTTACATAATAATAATTAGAGCTACTCATAACAATAATTGGAAGGAGTTAATACTAATCGTATCATCTACGGAAGCGTCCATTGATTACATGAGGCTTTTGGTGGATGGGGGGGTGGATTGGTTTGATTGAACATTCACGCGAATCAATCGAAGAGGGCAGGTTACAAAGCCTTTTCTACGTTATTTGTTATTTTTATATCGATGCTTGAACGAGAAAAAGGCGCTAGCAAAAATGAATGCAGTTTTTATCATTACGCCCACTGAAGAGATTTTGTCGCGTGGTGGCCATTTTGAATAGTTGCGTTCAAAATTCCCATGATTGCGGCATAATCACTGAATTTGTATTTTTTCACGATTTTACATCGATGAGACTAATAATTCTTTCTTATTTTGCAGTTGGTCTGGAAAAACATTGAATATGCAGTCAATAATCGGTTTAATTGCATGTAAAAAGTAAAATGCGAAATATTACGAACACTAAAGAATAACAAGCCGTGAGGTGCGACCCATGAGGTCCACACGGTCAACTTCCCAGTAATATCTACATAGATATTAAAAATATTAAACACAATAAAAGTTATGGAAATAATACTACTTCAAATAATAAAAATGTACCTCTCATAAAAATTATTGGAATGATTTAATATTAATCGTAACATCTACGGGAGCGTCAATTGATTACGTAAGGATTTTGTTGCATTGGTTTGATTGATTATTCACGCGGATCAATCGGAGGTGGGACAGGTTACAAAGCAGTTTTTTTCATTAAAGTTAAACATGGTGCTGTGAAGACTATTGAAAATCTGCTCAAATTTTGCAAATATTAATAAACTTTGATTGACTTTACAACAATGTCTTTAGAATGAGAGATTTAAGGTATAATGATTCGAATGAACCGTTTTTACATGGTGACTTTGAATGATTTTTTATTTTTAATTTAATTTTTTTTTAATCATGAGAAAAGTTTTTGCTGGTTTCTCTACAAAAATTGATAAAAGTTTATAAGTTCTATAAACATTTATTATTACGATGTGCAAATCAGGTTAAAAATGGAATTTTTTATGAAAAAAACACTACTTTTCTAAAAAAAATTAATAAAACGTAAAAACGCTTTAACAATTTTTTTAAAATATAAAAACATAATGAAGATGTTGATACGCGTCGATTGACACCTTAATGATGGAAAGAATATATTTGGTTCTCGAGAAATAATGAATGACGTAAATGACCTTGAACGTTTAATGATTTTTTATTTTTTATTTAATTTTTTTTGTATACATGAAAAAAACTTTTGCTGATTTTTTCACAAGAACTATTTGGAGTATATAAATAATATAAACATTGATTACTTAGGTTTGAAAATCAGGCTAAAACTTTTGTGTTTTTGAAAAAAACCCTAATTTTTGGCACTTTTTTTAAAAAAATTAAAAAACCGATTCAACGATTTTTTTAAAAATTTGATAGATTCATAAAAATGTTAATACCCGTCGATTGACACCTTATTGATGAAAATCGCATGTTTGGTTCGTGAGATATAGCGCATAACATGGTTGACCTTCAAGGGGTGAAACCAGAAAATTCCCCCGACCGAAGTGTCCCAAAAACTAATTAACTCTTTAAACTGCAAAGACGCTTCGATTGACACCTCAACAAAGTCGATACGACTTTGTTTACGTGAGTTATGCTCGTAGAAAAACTGCCTGCGAACGCACGTACGTACGTACGTACACACACACACACACACACACACATACATACTTCTTTCTAAAAACACTTTATATATACTCTATAGACCTCAAAACGTAAAGAAAAGTTGAAAATTTCAATTTCGATTTTCGAGGCGATTACAAGAACTTCCCATATACTGGGAAGTTAAAACTACTAAAAACTACAATTTATTATTAGATGAAAGCTTTCTAAAACATATAATCTTGCAAAGTGTTGACTACAAAACATTTTACCATTCAAATTTTTTAAAATTTAAGCTGTTTTTTATCAAAATTAAAACACGACACTGTGAAAACTATTCAAAATCTGCTCAAATTATGCAAATATTAATAAACTTTGATTGACTAAATAACAATGTCTTTAGAATTTGAGTTATCAGGTAATATCATTCGTATGAACACTTTTTAAATGGTGACTTTGAATGATTTTTTTTAAATTTCACTTTTTTTGAAATCATGAAGTAAGTTTTGCTGGTTTCTCTACAAAAACTGACATGAGTTTATAAATTTTATAAAAATTTATTACTGTGTTGTGCAAATCAGGTTGAAAACTATTATTTATGGAAAAAAACCCTAATTCTTCTCAAAGTTTTTTTTATTGAATTAAAAAACGGCTCAGACTTTTTTTTTTATAAAAGCAAAAACATTACAAAATGTCAATACGCGTCGATTGACATCTTAGTGATGCAAATATTATATTTGGTCCGCGAGATATAGAGAATGACTTAAATGACCTTGAAGGTTAAGTCAACATAACCTTCAAGGTCATTTATATCTCGAATGCTTTTTTATTTTTTATATAGTGTTTTTTGTAATCATGGAAAAAAATTAAAACTTACAGATTTGGTACTATAGCTTATACCGATTCTTACCGTCTGGGAAGTACTATGTCCAAAATTTTGAATACGGAGAATTACTAAATTTTGATGGAGAGAGTGATTGAAGGAAATGGTCAAAGCCAAACATATAATCAACAGGAAATAATTCATAAACACATAGTCTGAACTATTTACTAATTAAAAGGACATTAAAACTTACAAATTTGGTACTACCCCTTATACCGATTCTTATCGTCTGGGAATTACTATGTACTGTAATTTTTAATACGGAGAATTGCTAATTTTAATGGAGAGAGTGATTGAAGGAAACGGAGGTGGTTTTAATCGCTAGAAATCCAGCATGCCGAGAGGCAGGAGCTTTTTGAAGATTTCCACCTCCCAATGTTGAAAAAAATCATATCTTATTTCTTAAATTGTTCATGGTGTTAAAATCAGAGCAGTTTCCTGGAAGACTCATTATATATGAGAAGTAGTTAAATTATATTCTAAAGTACTCTTTATAATTGAGAGAAAGAAAAAAATGAGTTTTTTACGATGTAATTTTGATATATGCTGAATACCTATAAAATTTAACGGACTAAAACGATGTTCCTCAACTGGCAACATTGCTATAGATTGCTTTACTACTAATCGACGCTGAAATTCCCCATTTGCGTCTGCATGACAAATGCTGATAATTAAAGGATCATCTCAAGATGCCAAAGAGTGAGCTGAAGCTTTTGGTCACAATTTAATTATACAATAACTAATTCAGGACTAACGCCTCTGATCTGTTTTTCATAACGATAAAATTAAGATACGCTACTCAGGTTACTCGCTTAAGTTTTTTGTTTCAAATTGCCTAAATGTTTCCAGTGCAGGATACGATTTGCATAGTTATTGATTCAATCATGAAAAGTACTTCATAATGAAACAAGTCTGTAAAAATGTTTTAGAAAAGTAAAATAAATTGCTAAATCGCGCGAATTTCCAGGCAAACTTTCACTGGCCGTGATGCTACATGCAATTATTATTATTATGCGTGAATTTCTCTGCTCATATGCAACATTTGCACATGCGAAAACTAACGAGATAAATGACGAGCCCCACAGCTCTTCGCATTTATAACTGATAAAATTATACAAGCCAGCGTTTGAACAGATGTTCCCTAGCCATTTCTTGAAGATCTTGGCGTCACATTGACTACCATGCACTATCATATCATTCATCTCGATGTTTATATGTCCGTCGTACTGGCGATAAGAGGTCGTCGCGTTGCATCTTTTAAAGTTTTGCGTCCTATCGAATGGGAATATCGTAACGGTTCCGGTATTGTATCTGATTGATTTATACATGAAAAAGAGATTTTTCACTTGGCTGCAAAGATTTTTCTGCTCTATAATTTACAGATTTATCGCAATTTCAAGATCTAACCCAACGTGCATACATGCACATATGAGTGTGCTGCGGGCACGCTGGACTGCACTGCAAGAAGCGTTATCGCACTTATCGTCGTGGCTAATGTTTGTTGTAGTAGTCACAATGTTTAGGTACATGCGAGATGGTGTGTATATTAAAATTACCTTAATTATTGCCTAGCACACAAGTCCAATCGCATATAAACTGTTTTGAGATATTATGACGAGCAGTATTCAAGATCAAATCCTTATTGCCAACTTGTTGGCCCGCTAATCGTAGCATGTATTAGGCCTGAATAAGTCTATCTTAAGAGTTGCCCGTACGTGCATACGTGCGAATTGCAATAGAATTTCCGAGTGCAATGTTGCCAAGATATGGGTGATGTTAATCTTGCGGATGTGATATTGATATTTGATAAATTTATGCTCATAATGTGTTTCGTGTCTGGAATTAGGAATACATTTTCCAAGCATCGTGTCAGCAATAAATTTTTAGATCGAGATATTTAACGTGGATTGGCGATGGAATAGCACGAAAATGGCACAGGATCTGTTATAGAAGTAGGTTGTGAGAATTGGTCGTAGCTTGTTGATTGGAAGAGTAAAAAACATACGTATAAAGGAAGAGGGAAATTTGTGGACGATATATTCCCTATGCTTTAAGAAACCAATAGTAATTTTATCAAGAAACATTTAGTCAGACAGGTAGACAAGAAGTGATTCTAGATATAATTTAGTTAGAAAAACACGACCTTCACAGGATGTCCTGATCCCCACCAAACACAATCCACCCCGACAAGGTCCTGATCATTGGAAACGAATGATATCTCTCATTAATGATTCGAAGCTTCTTTAAGTTCAGACATGCATAGTTTGGATTCAATCTATTCTTTCGAAATGTCACATTAGAGTCAATTTGAATGTGTAGATAATATCAGCAATATCTTTCACGTTCGGATTGGTTCCCTGTAAATATGTGGCATGATGGGATCCCACGCCTTCATTAGCGCACCGACGACGATCGGCTGAAGAGCTCGTTTGATTCAGCTACTAAGGAACGATTCTACCACGCGGTCACGCTCGGGCAATAATTCATTGAATCTGCATCTAACTGATGTAAGGTCAATAATTTGCGTGTAAATTACAATCAAGCTGTCAATTGTTAAATATAATTGTCAATAAGAACGCCATTAGCATCATCAAGCCATTATCTGTGGAAGCGAGTATGTACCCTCATGATCTCTATGATCAGCTCGATTGCTTGAAAACCAAACATGCATGTCTGCATGCATAGATAGAAGGCATGGTTATCACCGACGGAAGATACTCAGGTAGACATGGTATGAGAACATTTGCAGATGCATGGGGATGTTCACTTGAAGCATCTTAACAAATCTTGCCTAAATGCTATCTGTGTCTGTCTTGGCGTGCTACAAAAGGAAGTACCATTGTATCTGACGGTTATTTATGTGAGCGCGTAAAACAATTGTAAATTATCGGGATGGGTGTTTTGCCAGGCACCCATCACATTAGCAATGTCGGTATGGTATGGTATGCAGCGTGCAAGCATATGAAATAACTCAGCAAATTTTCATGATGGTGAACTGTTCACGATGAAAATTCCTGCATCTGCATTGCGAGCTTGTTGAAGAAAGTACTACTGGAAGTAGTTAAAACTGCAGGTTGCCGTTGGAAGTCATGCCATCTTCGCGGTCAAACGATATCTACTCCTATGTAAAATTCATTGTTGCGAACCATTCAAACCATTCATGATGAATTCAAGTGCTTTGAAAGTCTACAATCAACTCTTTAAAAAGAACGCCAAAAATTTAGCATTGCATTCAATTAGCCCCAAGTAGCTCCATCAAATTGGTAACACCACGACTGCGTTCGCACAAAATCGCCACTATGAAAAGGCTAACATATTTTCAAGGAAAATAATTTCACTTTGCCAGGTTTTCTTCATCGTCTTCAACGTTCACGTGCTGATCAGCAAACATACAGTGTGTTCATGTTATCAACGGATTTGTTGTCGTCACACAACGTTTTTTATAGAGTGTAACATCTTTTGTCACTTTGAAATGTATTACATTTCATGCTGTGCAGACGCGCAGCAATGAAAGAAGTTGTAGAAACTAACGAAGAAGTGTTGCATTGGAAACAGCACTAGATGAAATTACAGTAGCAGGAAAACACTATAAAGAAAATACAAGAAAAGCGTGAATTTTAGATTGTATGACTATTGACTAGGAACACTGCATGTTGTATACATGTGAAAATGAAAAGGTAGATTTAATGTTAAATCACTTGAAATGATGGTTATTTATTGAGTTGAATTTAATTTCCACATGTTGTTTAGTTGATAACAAAGTTGATGCTATTATTGATTTGATTATTTGGTTTCTTTCAATAGGAGATGCGTGATATCTGAATGGAATGAGTGGAAGTACAGAAATTGTTTAATATGCAGAAAATGCTGCAAGAGCTTTAGAGTTGACAAAAATATTGGCGTTTTTTCATAGCAGTTTGCTTAAAATACAAATTTTGTTAAAGGTGGGGGGGGGGGGGGGGGTTAGCATTAAAAGGCATTTTTAAAAACAAAAGAATATTGTGTCAAAACTTCAAAAAATTGAAGAAGTTATGAGTTATGATAAAATTCGCTTATGAACGCTTTATACCAAAATTTTTAGTGTTAAAAACTTTAAAGCGTTTTCCCCACAACTCACGTTATCAAAGTCGGTGCCCCTTATAGCTTCAAAACTACCGCACCGATCCTTTTAAAATTTTGAACATTATCTTTGTACATAATTAACGAGATACCGCTGGAAAGCTTTTTTTAAATTTGCTAATAATTTTTATTTTACAATAACGAATTAGCCGATTTTTTTCGCAAAACATCGCGTTTTTCCCTTCAAAGTGTTTCAAGAAATTGAAAAATTGAAATTTCAAAAAACCCTCCCAGCGTTACCTGGGGAAAACTATTATCTAACGAATGAACTTTGGTTTTTTGATTTCAAACGATCCAGCACCAAGTTATGAGGGGCACCGCAATTCTACTGTTTTTCGAGAGACGTCCGAATAATTGCTGCCATGGCCGTATTTTTTAATATTTCTTCGTGAAAATTTTATACAATATTCTTTGAATGTCATTCTTTAATGTACAAGTTTGAATACAAAGATTTTGACTGTGTCAGCACAAAAAATTCACAAAAACATTTTTTTTGTACGAATTAACCTAACCCCTTCCTTAACTAAATTAAAATATGAATATTATGTTCAAAAAATTTAAGTGGCAAATTTGTTTATCACATTCCAAATCTGTCGGTAAAGTCGTTCGGGATTTTTAAAAGGTAGTTTCAGCTTAGTTACTTGAAATACCCTCTACATTTCATTCCGATGTTTTTTATTAAATTTGAAGATATCGTCGCATTATTATAAATACTTTAAAAGTGAAGAAAGAAAAACATCTGAAATTTTGGATAAATACATAGTATATAATTTCTGCATTATCATTCAATTGCTTTGATATTTTGTATTAAACGCTACCACTAATAAGTGACAAGTTTTGAGACGCGCGTATGCAATAAAAAATAAATTATAGATCCAGGGAAATTTTCGTTTTTTTTTTATACTGAACCATTCACAATCCATCGGCACTCATTCATTATTTATGAGTTAGTAGTAAGAAAGCATTTATTTGCGCAACATTTTAAACTCTTAACTCATATAGTATGAAGGAAAAATTGTGAAAAGAAACTTCGAACAACTAAATAATTTATTTACCAACGTCTATGATTGGTGAAATTTTGAAATTGTTTCCTTTTTCGAAACAATCTCACATTACTTATTCTAGAACACATCCTTATATACGCATTGCATAATTGAAATATCCTCTCAATTGTAATTGATTCCTTGCTTTCAAAACAGTTACATGGGTTGTGTGTTGTGTGCAAGCGACGAGACGTAAAGGCACCAGTAGGACTCATATGAACAACTAAATGCAATGCTATGCTTAAAAAAACATTATTGCTTTGAGTACTTGATAAGTTTGGAGCTTAATCCACGAATTTTTATATGGGTTCAACAGGTGCACTGTTGCCGTAAAAGGTTGATAGCAGTTGATTGTTGACTCACATGAATCATGTGCAGTATAATTATGTTAATAATGTCATTTCCGTGAAATGGTCGCTTCTACATGTAACACTATCTCTAAATTAAAGATGGCGTTCCGGTAAACATTATCCTGTTATATGGCGATCATGTCAATTCAACATTATTACAATTATAAGAAAAAGCTCCCAATTTTTGGCTTTACAATATGAAATCACTGCTTGAAAGTAAAGATTTCTTGTTTCAAGAAAATTTCTTCGGAAAAGAGAGATAATGCAAGATCTATTAGTTTTCACAATCCATTTGAATTAGGAAGGACGATTTGGGGGATGGTTCATGCAAAGCTGGTTACTGAAGTCTATCTTTATTCTTTCGACGATAGCCTAAAAGAACTCACTTACTATGTTTTACTACAAGAAAATTAGTTCTGGGATATAATCTGATCACAAAACGTGAAAATTTCTCTGGAATTTTTCGGTTAGCGATATCTGAATCCAATCTTTCTTCATTTTGTACAATTGTACGGTCAATATCGATAATAATCGATAGAAAACGAACAGTAGCCATTATTCGGTACAATATCAAATATGGAAGAACAGCTCTTCTGCCGTGATTATTTTAAAGATAAGATGAAAGATGATTTTTTTCGATGGAATAAAAAGCTACTTGCAAAAAATTAAGTAGGAAAATATAAAACAAAACCAGACAGAGGTTATCGTTAAAATATTCGTACATTAGCTAAACAGTTTTTGTAAAGGAAACCATTGCAACATATATGACTCAGGAGCGCTATTGAAGTATCTCAATCGCTTAATAACCAAATTAAAGCGTTCCTGCATGAATTTTTACTTCGGCCCAATTGTCGACTTTCGTAGATGTTATTTATGCCAAAACGAACATAATTTCACGGAAAATTTCTTTAACGTCGCTATCTAAATGTTCAAACTGTTGAAAACGCACCTGATTGAAAAAGAAAGTAGCCGATTAAGTTTTATGAAAATTTCCGGTCGTATGCTAATGCTGAACAAGCTCGTCCATCTTCATCTAACGTCGTTCAATATCTATTAGTTGTGATAGATTGTTTTAAAGCTAGTTGGCTAGCTGGAAGCCACTAAGGAATTGCTTGATGACAGTGGTTGGTGAAAATATTTAAACTTTTTCAGGTGTTCGGAGAGAGTCTAAAGTGGAAGAAGTGTTATACCAATGAAACAGGATCCAATATTTTGGAAAACTCACTAATGGAGAGCAATTTCATAAAATTATTATTATGACCACATAATCTACACCTTTAAACAATTCAAATGGCTTGTTGCTGACTTCAGTAGAACATACTTCGAGAAGAGTAAGTAAGTAAGCCATTTTGAGATGGATCGGTTTGTCAATAATCAGAATTACAGAAACTAAGAACATACTGCTCCTTAGTTAATTGATAAGCAAGGATTGCATTCACAAAAATTACTCTATGGTATGCTGGTGGAACTGTTGTGCATTCGTTGTATCAAAAAGAGGAAGACATGCTTGTGACTATTTATGCCGACCATATCCGTTAAATATTTCATATGGTAAAAAGGGAATGAAATGGTTTCACATGTACATAGATACCACCTTTAAATTTTTCCAGTTCTGGGAATTATTAGAAAATTTCTAGATGATTCACGCGGAATACTTGTAGACACAATTCTAGATAAAACATTCAAGAATTAAATGAAGGTAATTAGAATATTTCAACGGTTCGACTATTGAGTAAAGCTTTTTTGAGAAAAATTTATGAAAATATCGGTGAGATGAAGAAAATGCGAACACAACTTAAACACATCTTGAATGTCTATAAATAAATGAATCGAAACAAATGTCCGAAATAACCAAAAAGAAACTCAGTCAAAGTAAAATCTGAAAATGTTTACCAAAGTCTGAATATTAATCGTAAAGAAATTCATTTAGAAACAGAAAAATTTCAGAAAGCCAAAAAAAAATTTAAAATCAAAATCAAAATGAAAAATGAAAACATAGCAATGTTAAATGATTAAAAAAAATTTGTGCATCATTTGAGATTTGAAACAAAATATCTAATTAGATTTTATATGGAAAACATTGATTTTGTAATCAAATAAATTACAAATAATGATCGTTTGAAAATCTTCGAGAAAAAATTCAATGTCGTCCACCTTTTCAATTATCTTATTTAAATTAAATCACAATAATTGTGTGTGTCCATCACAAAGTAAAGGACGTGCTTCCAAAACATTTTTCAAAAGTATTTGACCAAAATGATTATTCTCATTAAATCTAAACATATTAAAAAAAATCAACATAATAGTTTTTATTGGAATTGTATTAGGTAATATTTCGACCGATAAATTAAACCTGGCCTACAAAAAAAGTTAGAATGGTATGGTTTATTGGTGCTGCTACTATATTTAGGATGCATTTTCAAAGAAATTGTCCATTAAAACATTTCTAGAATATCTGTATATTAGACGGTACTTTGTCACGGAAATTTGAATTAAAATTCTGATCACGAACTCATTTTATTCCGAACACAATACAAACAGATAAAACGACGATAATTTTTTTAAAAACGAGAACAATAGTTCCATACAATACAATCCTGAGACATTTTCTTGAACAAATTGTTATAAAAAATTTACAGATGAAAATACAACCGTCAATTGTTAGTTTTCTGTATATTATATGGTGAAATGTTTGTATAAAAAATCTACTTTTTTATATTTTTTCTTTAAAAAATAACAAAAATTCAGAAAAAGCATAAAAATTATGATTTGAAATTTTGTACGTGTAGAAGAGTGTAAAAGAATGTGACTTTTATCTTACCAGAGTGTTCATAAGTTTTTACCATACACTTTGAAGCATTACAAAACTGCATGAGCAGCAAACAACCAGCGAAGCCGAGGCAACAATTTCGAAACAAGTAATGCACATTTAGTTGTAGGATGTAATGCAAAAGCTGACGAACATGCCGCTTAGATGAAGATTGATTGGATGCGTGATTCTAATAATTTAGCGAAAAATTGATTTGATTTCTCCAAACTGCAAACTTGAAATTTGTACACATTATTATTAGAAGTAGTAACAAGGATGCCTCTGAAATACCTTTTGTTCATCAAGGACATTATTATTATTTTGCTCCGCCTAAATATTGCCTGTGGCTATTCAAAATGAGGTGAAATCGATTGGTCACCGTTTACTCCCACAACATTATATTGTGCAAGTTTAGTTTGCGATTGTGTTTGCGTTTATTAATTATAACAGAAAACATATTGCGAAGGCTCTCAGCACAAATGAATTGTGTTCTGTTGAATACTTTATACTGCCCAGATAAAATTTATGTTGGTCTTGGCCCAGATTCTCTATTATCTAAAAAACGATTACAGCTAAATCCTAGACACATGCGTTGAATTTCGTTCTACATGACGACTTGATAAAGCTTTTTGGTTCAAAAATTAAATCTGGCTTGAAGTAAAACGAATACTGACGTAGTTCGGCTGCAAAATGTTAGCGCTAGACTCGACATTTCAGTTGACCCAAATGCAAACTGTAAGCTCCTTGATATTGATAAAACTTAGGCTTCGATTGCACTCTTAATTGCATAACTAATGATTCAGATACAAGATTTTCAGTCACGGTACGCTGTGAGTGTCGAACGCATGAATTATGGCCGCCCAAGTCTTTTTCGAGTTCAATACTGATCTTCCAATGATCGATTGCGTTGCGGACAGTATTTGAGTTGGTACATTTTATGAACCATATAAATATGTATAATTTGCACATGAAACTGAAGCAGAATTCAATATTGATGGCTGCGTTAGCTCGGCTAGCCTGAGGCACAGTTGGAAGGCCCTGATCGTGTCAGGTTGTTCAGTTCTACAACGTAGGATATTGATTAATTTATCGGGGAATATGCCATGAATCACAGCCTAGTTGTTAGTTGTGGCAGACATGTCGAAGGGATATTTGCGAAAAAACCGTTTGGTGTGGTCACGTTTCGCTTTTCGTAGAAATATTGATTTTGTATTGATTAGACCGAATAGGCCAGCAGTGTCGTCGATTTAATCATGGTTCCTAGAAATCAATGTTGTTGGTCGACAGGCCTGTAGATTTTTATTCATTATTGCCCCATTAATCCTCATATCTCCAGGTGCAATCTATGATAAATTTCTATTTGTCCACAGGCTAAGTAGTTGTTCCTAAAGTGGAATATATTTGAACATTTACGTTCTGACTTTTAAGGGTCTAACTCAAATCTCGGTTTCATACACATTGCTAGATCCAGCTATAATAAGTTTAGATGCCATCTGTGGCGCAGAAGACAATTATGAGCACTAACAGACTAGAATTGGTTGAACGCTGCGAAAAAGTTAAGAGTGAAAAATACAAGATCATTTTGTGATGATCCAGTTTCTGAAGTCGCAGCTCCAATCCTCTGGGAGCGATGTTGAAAAGAAGGATAAAAAGTCGGACACCCCCATATCTTGGAAACCATGGCTCCTACAAAAAAGTTGTTTGTGCATACATCACTTTTACATGGTGTCAATAATAAAAGAGTTACTCGCCAAAAAGGATGCTGAAAAGAGGGGATCATCTTTCGAGCTTTAAAAATTCTTTTCTCTTTCTATTTCCGAGAAATACGTTCAGAGTTTATTTTGACAGCTCGGGAGAAGCAGGTGATTTGAATCTTCCAAGCCACGTTTGGACTTAATGGTATACCCAAAGAGTGTGCCATCGAGCTGAATCGTGTGTAAGTGAAAGCAAAGAGTATGAAATTTGTTCTTTGCCATTCATTCAAGAGCATCAATAGATTTATCGAATCCACACCTCTGTAGAGAACAATTCAAAAACGCACACGAAAAGCTGCAAGTACTGCAAAATACGTGTTCATTTCAAATGTAGTCAAAATAGTTTTTCTAAGAAGACATGTGTACGCTATGCTTGAGATATTATATATTTTGTGAGGTGATTGCCTTTTTGGGGGCTGGCACGGATCGAGTGTCGAACTTTATGCTAAAGCGGTTGCCATTTTCTTTTTATATTCTCTTAGCTGTTATCATAAATAACTGCATAAATGTAAGCTACTTCCCTCAATGGTGGAAGCGAGCAAAGATCCTAGCCATTCCTAAGAAGGTGGGTGCTACTGACATCAGTGCCACCCGCCCCATCTCTCTGTTATCTAGCGTCAGCAAACTCCTTGAAAGAGTCATACTCGCCGGAGTCGAGCAATTTGTTGCTGAATCAAGGATCATCCCTGATCGGCAATTTGGTTTCAAAAAAGCTAGCTCAACGACATATGCGCTGTTAGTCTTTCACCGCAAGGTAGCAGATAGTATCAAAAACAAAAAAAAAATCTTGAAACATGTCTAAGGCTCGAATATGTCCTGCTTTTCACAGGATACTCCTGTTTTTTCGACCCAAAACTTGCGAAATTTTCGATCCTGCGTTAACGCCCAAAAACCTGTAAAACTTATAATAATTATAAAAATATAAATTTAACGGCAATTTCATGTACCGAAAATTCAAATTTTATCATTAGAAGAAACAGCGAGAATGAACTATTTTGTTAACGCTGGCAGCACGAGGCGAAATTGCGAAATGTCAATAACATACACACCTAATCTCTCACACATTATATGAACGCTTCATTTGCGCCGCGTCATTTGTTTTCAGCGCAACAGTCTTCGTTTTTTGTCTATTTTTGTGCGAAAATACGAAAATGTCGCCGAAAACAGTTAAAGGCAAATGTGTTTTCAATGAAAAACTAAAATCTACGTATCCGTTTCTTGAACCGACGAAAAACGATCATCAGGTGGCAAATCGGACATTGCACGACATTTGGAAACCAGCAAACATCTCTCCGCTTTGAAGGCAGCGTCCACAAGCCAAAAGATCGATTCGTTCTTTCCGTCGACTTTTGATGCCAAAATCGCAGCGATCGAAGGCACTTGGAAATATCACGTGGTGGATTCTAACCACAGTTTCAAATCATCCGATTGTGCGTCAAAAATTTTCCGAACGTACTTCAAAATGAAATCGTTTACGTGCTCACAGAAGAAGTGTCAAGCCATTATTGTCGTTGACACGTTGTTGACGTGTCTGCAGTTTTATGATTTCATAAAAAGTAAACCTGACAAATTTCATACAAAGAGAAATACACTGTGAGCACCGAAGCTGGGATCGAGCAAATTGAAGACGACTCAGATGTCGAAGCCGACGAGGGAAATGATTCCGAATAAAGAATAACAAACTGATTCATTCATTTTTCGTGTATTTACATTTTTTCATTAATAAAAATGTATCCTGCTTTTATCCTGTTTTTCGAAAAAAAATCCTGTAAAAGACCGAATTGTCGCAGAATTATCCTGTTTTTCAGCGAAAATGAGATACGAGCCTTAAGCATGTCTGATAGATGTTAAGAAAGCCTTTGACTCAGTATGGATCAAAGGTTTGCTTTATAAACTGATGATTTTCAAGTTTCCATCTTCCTTCATTAAAATAATTGGCAGCTTTCTACGGGGCCGTTCTGCCTTCGTTGAGGTAAATGGAGCTATCTCAACTCCCTTTCATATTCATTCTGGTGTTTCTCAAGGTTCTGTTCTAGGCCCAATTCTTTTCAACATATTTAGCGCAGATATTCTTGGAGTAAAGCATGAACTTGCTCTTGACTTTAAGGTCAACTTCTATGTCGATGATCTTCTAGTATGGTGTTCTCAGCATAATTTAAATCATGTTTTGATCCTTTTGTAAAAGTATCTTGATTCACTTTGCGATTATGATCGCGAATGGGGAGTCAAGGCCAATGCTGATAACAGTGAATTAGTTGTGTTTAGAGGACCTATAACGAATCACAAGCGGAAAGCAAAGGGAACTCGAGAGGAAAATGTAAGATCTTCAAACTCTTAAGGTTGGATTCGTTCGTGTTATTTCTTCAGGTCCTGGAAATAAAGGTAAGCTGACTTGATGCACTTGTAATGATATAATTGTAATGATGTAATTTTTCGGATAGTATCTTAATGTAGAAACCAATTACCGCTTCTTTCAGCCTCAATGAAGCGCTTCAGGAGTGTCACCACTCTGAAGCAGTGTACCCACCATCTTGCTGTTGGTCCGTTTTTATCAAAATTGTCTAGAAATAGATTCGAAACGTAAACAAAGTCGTAACGACTTCGTTTAGGTGTCAATCGAAGCGTCTTTGCAATCTTAAGAGCTGATTAGTTTTTGAGACACTTTAGTCGGGGCGCGGAGGAGGGGGGTGTTGTTGTTGGTTTAACCCCTTGAAGGGTATTTCTGTCATGCGCTATATCTCACGAACCAAACATAAGATTTGCATCATTGAGGTGTCAATCGACGCGTCGTAACATTTCCGTGATGTTTTCAAATTGATAAAAAATCGTTGGAGGCGTTTTTAAGTTTAATAATTATTTTTTTGAAAAATCATGGTTTTTTCATAAAAATTTTTTTAACAACACAGTAATAAATGTTTAAATTTATAAAATCTTATCAATTTTTGAAGAGAAACCAGCAGAACCTTTTTTCATGGTTACAAAAAAAAATTAAATTAAAAATAAAAAAATCATTCAAAGTCACCATGTAAAAAGTGTTCATGCGAATGATATTACCTGTTTACTCTTATACTAAAGATATTATTGTTCAATCAATCAAAGTTGATCAATATTTGCATAATTTTGAGCAGATTTTGCAGAGTTTTTACAGTTCCGTGTTTTAATTTTATTATAAAAACTGCTTAAATATTGAAAACCAAAAAATTGATCAAATTTGCGTTTGTGCTAACGAACGCTTTGAATGGTAGAATGTTTTGTAGTCAATACTTTGCAAGATCATATGCTTTAAAAAGCTTTCATCTAATAAAAAAAATATTTTTGGTAGTTTTGTTCTTTAGTGTTTGTAAGATTTCAATTACTACCTCCATCATAATTCGTATTTAGTTTTTACATGCAATTAAACCGATTATTGACTGCATATTCAATGTTTTTCAAGACCAACTGAAAATAAGAAGTAATTACTAGTCTAATTGATTTAAAATCGTGAAAAAATACAAATTCAGCGATTATGCCGGACGCAACTTTTCAAAATGGCCACCATGGGACAAAATATCTTCAGTGGGCGTAATAACGAAAACTGCATTCATTTTTGCTAGCGGTCTCTGGTCCTTGAAGCATTGATATGAAAATTACAAATAACTCCCCCTCAGATTGATCCGCGTGAATATTCAATCAACACCACCAAAATCCTTACGTAATCAATGGACGCTCATCTAGATGATGCGATTAATATTAAGTCATTCCAATTACTGTTATGAGAAGTACATTATTATTATTTAAATTGGCATTATTTTCATAATTACTATTGTGTTTAATAGTTTTATGTAGACATTACTGGAAAGTTGACCGTTTGGACCTCAAGGGTCACACCTCGCGGCTTGATGTATTTGTGTGTAGGGCCATCTCAACAATAGTCTGTGTTGAAAATTTTCTTCCTGGAAGCCAAATTGATTTTCATCCAATATATAGTTCTGTTCCAAGTAGTTTTAATTTCGAAAAGCTCATATTTTTACCACTATTTTACTTTTATTTTTGACAGGCTGTTAAGAAGTGTTATTGGACGATAGTTATTGGGGCCGTTTCCAATCCACCCTTGATTATAGGTATAACTATAGCTTTTTTCAGAAGCTCTTATTATTATACACTAGCACGGTCTACTAACAGTGATCTACCGATCATTTTTAAGTCTATGCATCTATTACTCGCCACATATATACGAAACCTCAATGTTTTTAGTCATTCTAAGTGAAGTGATGGCAATTTTGAACAAAACTTTTCAAAATGGCTACCATGAGACAAAATCTCTTCATTGGGCGTAAGAGCAAAAACTGCATTCATTTTTGTCAGCGCTCTTTGGTCCTTCAAGCATCGATATGAAAATAACAAATAACGTAGAAAAGGCTTTGTAACCTATCCCCCCCTTCGATCAATCCACGTGGATATTCAATCAACACCAAAATTCTTACGTAATCAATGGACTCTCCCGTAGATGATACGATTAATATTAAGCCATTCCAATTACTGTAATGAGTATTTTTTATCCTTATTATTGTGTTTAATATTTGTAGTATTTATGTTTTAGTTGACCGTGTGAACTTGAAGGATGAAGGATTTAAGTTCATTGTATTCAAATTCAACTTGTACTCGCAGATGCGATAATTAGTAGAAGAGGAAAATGATAATTTAGGAAAGACTCCAGGCATCTGGAAAATAATTCAAGGTTAAATAAATACCAACGTCAAGCTCGTCAGTACCATGAAATAAGTCAGAGAACTACAGTAAAGAAATATGAGATGCTATTTTCGTGTATGTCCTTCTAAATTCAAAGGAGAACTTATGACATCTAATCATATTTGGCATCACCAAATTTTCTTTGCGATAAATTGGAACACATATGAAACCCTTAAAATGTGAAACAAAACTCTATTGGCAGTAACGGAAGATAGGCATTAGGGGGAACATAAGATATTGAAAATTTATACGACGAACAGGTACAGGCAACGGATTGGGTTGAACAGAGATAAATACTTCTGCAAAAGATATGAGTGCAAACGTTTCATAGGCGATCAACTAACTCATAGATTGTTGAAGTCACCGTCATACAAAGATAACTATTATTGATATCAGAAATGGTGATGTATAATAGTTGCGGAACTTACAATAAAACTCCATTTATTGACATATCTACATTGATCAGATAGTGTCATCTATACCATATAATATTTCAAATTTGAAACTAATATTGGAGGCCTTCTCCAAGCATCTTTGCTATATGTCAATGATGTAATATGTGTGTTTGACGAGAGAAACTCTCTACACTGTTCTGGTTCCTCAGAATGATGGTGGTCCGGATGGAAGGTTTGGTTGGTATTTGTCTGTTCGCTTGTTAAAAAATTTCCTTTTTTAGCTCTACTATAAGAGTTAGAACGATCAATATTAGTTCATTAATGTCGGATCTGGTTGTTTCGACGTTCATAATTACTGAGCTTACCACCTGTTCGGTATTGTCTACCCATTTTAAGAATTTCTAACTCTCATTGTTAGTAGTTTGTTACGAATGACTGCCGGCTATATTTCAAGTTGACCTCTTGGTGCTTTTTTTAGTTTGGTCAGGAAGGCTATGTTTTTAACCTCATTAATTTTTGTGCCGCTGAACAGTATTTTGTTACTGAAGTATCACGGCGTGCAAATTGCTATTACCTTCCCAGTATATGGGAAGTTCTTGTAATCGCCTCGAAAATTTTCAACATTTCTTTACGTTTTAAGCTCTATAGAGTATATATAAAGTGTTTTTAAAAAGAAGTATGTATGTGTGTGTGTACGTACGTACGTGCGTTCGTGGACAGTTTTTTCTACGAACATAACTCACGTAAATAACGTTGTATTGACTTTGTTGAAATGTCAATCGAAGCGTCTTTGCAATTTTGAGAGTTGATTAGTTATTGGGGCTCTTCGGTCGGGGGAGTTTGTTGTTTTGACCCTTTGAAGGTCATTTCTGTGGTACGCAATATATCGCGAACCAAACATACGATTAGCATAACTAAGGTGTCAATCGACGCGTATTAATATTTTTGTAATTCTGTAAAATTTTGAGAAAAATCTTTGCACTCGTTTTTAATTTATTAAAAAAGTGCTAAAAATTAGGTTTTTCCATAAACAATAAGTTTTAAACCTGATTTGCAAAATGCAGTAATTAATGTATATAAAATTTATATACTCCAAATAGCTTTTATAAGAAAACTAGCAAAACTTTTTTTTCAAGATTACGTACAAAATTAAATTAAAAACAAAAAATCATTAAAAGTTATCATGATTTTCAAGGTCATTTTTATCATTCAATATATCTCACGAAGAAAATATGATATTTGCAGTATTAAGGTGTCAGCCGACGTGTAATAACTTTTTTGTTCTGTTTTTAACTTTATAAAAAAATCGTTTCAGCCGTTTTTTAAATTCAAAAGAGGAAAATGGGAAAAACTAGGATTTCTTTCATAAAAAATAAATTTTTAGCCTGATTTACACAGCTCAATGATAAATGTTTCTAAAATTTATACATTGCTATCAGCTT
This sequence comes from Oxycera nigricornis, assembly GCA_963942545.1. Classification (NCBI taxonomy): domain Eukaryota; kingdom Metazoa; phylum Arthropoda; class Insecta; order Diptera; family Stratiomyidae; genus Oxycera; species Oxycera nigricornis. The sequence goes on from OZ012659.1 coordinate 39,568,958, forward strand.
TTGAAGAGATACCAGCAAATTTTTTTCCCATGATCCTGAAATAAACCAAATTAAAAAAAATCATTTAAAGTTAGCATGTAAAAGGCTTTAGTGTTCGTAAGATTTCAATTACTTCCTCCATCATTATGTTTAAAACATTTTACTTTTAACATGCACTTAAACCGATTTTTGATTGCATATTCAATGTTTTTCAAGATCAACAGAAAATAAGAAATAATTATTAGTTTCTTTGATGTAAAATCGTGAAAAAATATAAATTCAGTGATTATGCCGAAGTGATGGCAATTTTGATCGCAACTATTCAAAATGACCTTCACGCGACAAAATCTCTTCAGTAGGTAAAATAACAAAAACTGCATTCATGTTTGCTAGCGCTCCTTTGTCCTTCGAGCATCGATATGAAAATAACAAATAAAGTAGAATAGGTCCCACCGATTGATCCGCGTCAATTTTCAATCAAATCAATCTGTCCCCATCGACCAAAAACCTTACGTAATCAATGGACCCTCCCATAGACGATATGGTTCATATTAACTCATTCCTGTTACTGCTATGAATACCTCTCATTATTATTATTTAAAGTAGTAATATTTTTAAAATTATTATTGTGTTTGATATTTTTAATATTTATGTAGATATTACTGGGAAGTTGACCGTGTGGACCTCAAGGGTCGCACCTCGCGGCGTGATCTTATTTTGGTGTCCGTTTGATTTATTGTTGTCCTAATTTTTTTCGCCATCCTATAAAGGTGGTTTACGTAGGTCCATATTGAATTAATGACGCTTCTTTAAAATACTAATTTTACGCCTAAGTAGAGCTTGACTTATAGTTAAACGATCAGTACATTAGCGTATTATACGCATGTAGCGCGGTTCTACCGCGTAAAATCAGGATGGAATGATAATCTGAATATCGCGAATTAGGCAAACGAATAACTGTATGGACCTGGAATCGACGACTTGATGTAAGCCGCTAAAAATAACTTTAATTCATTAACTCGCGGTAAAAGCAACTTTAAACGCGTTTTTCTTGAAACTTTGTTTTTCCGTGCGTTAGGCACGATTTCTCGAGAACGAATCGACCGATTTTGCTGAAACTTTGCACAGCTCCCTTTTATAGTATTGACTCGTGCTTGAACGGGGGGATTTTCATGCGGTCGACTCGTTTTTGTTTTATATACCATATATATGTGTAAAAAACGTTGAGAATCGGAAAAATGCTAAAAAGTTTGAGACGAAAATTCATTCAAACCCATCTTAAAACTTTAAATTTCATTTTTTTAAAAATTCTTTCGTTCAAGCCCGAGAAAAAAGGTTGGACGAAAAAAACTGCAGCAAAATTGACAATTTTCAATGTTTTTAGCTGAAATTTTTTCTACAACTTCTTGAAATGCTCAACTTTTATGTGTGTGATATGTGTGTGATAATAAAATAGAGTTTTGCTTTTCAAAATACAGGCAGGCCTCGATTTAAGTCGTTTCGATTTAATTCGTTTCGATTTACGTTGTCTTACTTTTTAATACCCAGTTTCGATTTACGTCGACAAAATTTCAATTTACTTCGGTTAAATAACTATTTTTTGTCACGTTTTTCTGAAATATTGTTATTTTGTATTTACTGTTATTTTTTATGTTGGATTTAATATAAATGTTGCTTTTCGTTAATAAAAAAAAATCGTTGTGCGAGACACGTTGTTCATTTCCATGGGCTACAATTTTTTTTTGCTTCAAGGCCTACGTAACCCCTGAAGTGTGATTTCCAAAATTTGAGAAAGGCTAAGAGTTGCACTCCTCTAGGTAAACAAAAGAGTGTAGACTTGAGACAGTCAGACTATATCATATCGAAAAATTGCCAGCGGTCCAAAGTGTTCCATAAAAATAGTTTACGGAGCACTGAAACACGTGGAAAGCCGTAAGACTGTCCAAGATACTCCCCGGACTAAAAGAGCCCGAAGACAACTCATAGTATGGATAGACAAATTGTGCGCACATTGAAACGGAGCTTGAAAAGATCAGATCGAAATTCACCACCGACTTTTCAATGTTTTAGTCAGAACAATCGGAAGACGTTTTGTGGAAGCCGGACTACATGGCAGGACAGCCAGAAGCCATACACAACTTTCTTGCGAGGGCCATGGTTTCGGAGATATAGGGGTGCCCCACTTTTTGTTTGTTTTCAAGATGGAGCTCAGAGCATGGGGTTGCGACCCCAGAAACTTGGATTTAAGCTGCCAGTAAGGCATACCACACAGTGCACCAAAAATTTGCTTGCCTACCAAAATGCTCTGCGAGTTTCGCAACGGGGGTTTGCCATCAAAAGCCGATTATTTGGCCTAAAAACGGGTTTTTCACGCGACTTTCTCTCCTTTGGGATGAAATAACTCCCGTTAATATGCAGTGATTGCAACAATAAATACCGCAAACGATTTGTGACAAAATTATCTTGGAATAGTATCTCAATGTGTTTCGCGTTAAACGTGAAATTAAAAAAGTTGTGGCGCCCGAAAGATGTTCCCCCCTTTTTGTGTGTGGTTTTGGCTTGTAACTTTTTTATTATTAGCTAAACGTAAAAGTGATGTATGAACGACTTGCTAAACATGTTATTTTACGCAAGTTTGTCATACACCACTTTCTTGTGGGAGCCATGGTTTTGGAGATATGAGGGCGCCCCAACTTCTTTTGTTTTGAAGATGGAGCCCAAAGGACAGGAGCTGCGACCCCAGAAACTTGAACTTAAGCTTTCTATTCCATTGCCCACGCATTGCATTAAAAAAATTTCTGCCTACCCAAAATTCAAGGTCAAACTCCCAATTGACTGGACTAAGAAGGTCAGTACACATTTATAACTATTCATTCCTGATTCTTCACCGCCGAACTTTCTTAATTTGCAATCCAAATTTAATATCACGTGGAACGAACATTTGCTGCAATGGTTTTAGAATTTAAGAAAGATAACAAAAACACATTTACCATGGTCCGAATGTCAACCGCTCAAGTACAATAAATTATCCACCGAATTGACGTTTCAAGTATCTTTTTCCATGTACTCTCCAAAAACGTGAATTTTATTAGGACGCATTTCGAATCGTATCTTCGGATATTTCTAAGAATCTTGAGATGCAGAAATGTTTATCTTTGTTTTCTCCAAGCTATTTGAGAATTTTTGTAATTAAGCTAAGCCTGTCTATTTTCAAAAGCGGTCGGAGACTATACCAAGCTCCCGCTATATTTTAATAAAAAAACATTTTTTTTGTAAACGAGACGTTTTATTCATTACTAAAGGGCAAATATTTGCATGTGGACATCACTAATACATTTTTATCCTTGGATTACAGAAGTTGTTTCTTGTACGTAAAAATTAAGACTTAGTCAGTGGCGAATGTTGCAATCGTGATATCGTTATCCGTTTGGAAATCTGCCGTGCACAGTAGGTATAATACGGGTCTTAACACGCTTCCTTGACGAACTTTCGCATCGAAACGGTACGTATTACTAAGACAGTTGTTGTAAGTGACTTGAAATTTGCTGTTTGCAAGATACAACATACTGTAGAGCTTTGCAGGCAAGAATTTCTTAATATTACTATATGAATAATTTTATCAAACATCTCGCCTACGTCCAATATATGCAATACTGTTTGTTTTGCCGAGTTTCTTCATTTTGTTCAAGGTTTAGTGGTCGTCTCTGAGTTTTGGTTAGTTTTTTGCAGAGATTTAATTAGATTGGGAGTAAGCTTATCGGTATGTATGACCATATATCTTCCCGAGTTTAAGAACGGAGAAGATTGTATCCAATTTTCTACGTTTTTTCGATTTATTTCAAGAGTAGGATTATTTAAAAGGCAAGGGGAATAAAAAACAAGCCGTGGGGTGCGACCCTTGAGGTCCACACGTACAACTTCCCAGTAATATTTACATAAATATTAAAAATATTAAATACAATAATAATTATAGAAATACTACTACTTTTAATAATAAAAATGTACCTCTCATAAAAGTTATTGGAATGACTTAATATTAATCGTAACTTCTACGCGAGCGTCAATTGATTACGTAAAGATTTTCGTGGATTGGTTTGCTTTAATATTCACGTGGATCAATCGGAGGGGGGACAGGTTACAAAGCTTTTTCTACGTTATTTGTTATTTTCATATCGATGCTTGAAGGACAAAACAGCGCTAGCAAAAATGAATGCAGTTTTTGTTATTACGACAACTGAAGAGATTTTGTCGCGTGATGGCCATTTTGAATAGTTGCGGTCAAAACTGCTAGCACTTCGGCATAATCACTGGATTTGTATTTTTTCACGATTTTACATGAATGAAACTCATAATTATTTCTTATTTTCTGTTGATTTTGAGAAACATTGATTATGCAGTCAAAAATAGGTTCAATTACATGTAAAAAGTAAAATATTTGTATTACAAATGATGAAGGAAGTAATTGAAATCTTACGAATACGTAAGAACAAAACTCCTAAAAACTACAATTTTTTATTTGATGAAAGCTTTTCAAAGCATATGATCTTAAAAAGTGTTGACCACAAACATTTTACCATTCAAAACTTGGATTACCACAATTGCAAATTTGATTTGATTTGTATTGGTTTTCAAAATTTAAGCAGTTTTTTTATTAAAGTTAAAACACGGTTCTGAGAAGACTTTTTAAAATCTCCGCAAATTATGCAAATAATAATAAACTTTGATTGACTTTACAACAATGTCTTTAGAATAAGAGATTTAAGGTATACAAATTCGTATGAACCCTTTTTACATGGTGACTTTGAATGATTTTTTTATTTTTTATTCAATTTGTTTTGAAATCATGAGAACATATTTTGCTAGTCTCTACAGAAATTGTTTAAAGTTTATAAATTTTATAAACATTTATTATCACGATGTTAATTTGATTAATTATTAATTAATTTTTTTATGAAAAAAACATTAATTTTCAATATATTTTTTATTAAATTTAAAAAATGGCTTCAAAGATTTTTTTAAAATTTAAAAGCATCATTAAAATGTTAATACGCGTTGATTGACTTAATAATGATGCAAAGATTATATTTGGTTCTCGAGATATAATGATTGACATAAATGACCATGAACGACATGATGACTTTTAATGATTTTTTATTTTTAATTAATTTTTTTTTGTAATCATGAAAAAAAATTTTGGTAATTTTTTCACAACAACTGTTTGGAGTATATAAATTTTATAAATATTGGTTACTGGGACTTGAAAATAAAGTTAAAAATTTGATGTTTTTGAAAAAAACTCCAATTTTTGCACTTTTTTTCAAAACATTAAAAAACCGCTTCAACGATTTTTTTAAAAATTTGATAGAAACACAAAAATGTTAGTACGCGTCGATTGACACCTTGATATAGAAAATCGTACGTTTAGTTCGCGAGATATAGCGCATGACAGGGTTGACCTTCAAGGGGTGAAAACAGCAAACCCCCCGACCGAAGTGTCCCAAAAACTAATCAGCTCTTAAGATTGCAAAGACGCTTCGATTGGCACCTTAACGAAGTCGATATGACTTTGTTTACGTGAGTTATGCTCGTAGAAAAACTGTCCGCGAACGCACGTACGTACATACACACACACACATACAAACTTCTTTCTAAAAACACTTAAAATATACTCGTAAGACCTCAAAACGTAAAGATATGTCGAAAATTTCAATTTCGATTTTCGAGGCGATTACAAGAACTTCCCATATACTGGGAAGTTAATAATATAAACCAAGCAGTTTATCTCAAAATCAAAGCTTTTTTAACAAAATCACAACATTCCAGCCTCCAATTCTCAACAAATCAACTCTGCATCATAACAGAACAGTAGCACAAAAGTTGCCAATTCAATGTTAAACTCAATTCATGTAGAAATTATTTCGATTTCAATAGCCATGTAAAATTCATGAATAAACGCCAGTCAGCAACAAAAACAAAAACTGAAAAAATACTAAGATCCAAGTAAACCAAATCAATACACTATTTGAATAATGCTTCTTCAGCAGCAAACAATCCATGGCTTTTGCTTCTGCTGCTACTGCAAATCTTTTTCCACCGCTACAATCATTACGTCTAATCAGCATTCGATCCGATTGTTACCGTGGAGTTTGTACTTGACTAGCTCAAAACAACGGAAAAAAATAGCATCTAGGAAAATTGAATTTGACTTCTAGTGAAAAGTCTTTAGACTGTGCAAACATAATAATGGTTGCTGGATGTCGTCGTAGTGACTGCTACGAAAGTTAGAGTAGCAGGTTTCGCTGACAAAGTCTCGAGAAGTAGATGGATCATCATTAATCAAAGTACTTCGTGAATGTATTTAAGATTTGAACTCATTTCGAGAAAAGAATTTAACAATAAGTAAATAATGATGATTGAAAATTTAAATAGATGCTGATGATGTTACAAAATCAGAGAACATTTTTTTCTGCGAGCAATAAAAGAGAAATGCAACATTTAAAGCATGAATAGGTTTGATGATGTCAAGATTGAAATGCTTTAGTTGTTTGGCATAAATATTTCTAATCAATAATAATAAATAAATTTTTAACCTGATTTGCACAGCTCAGTTATAAATGTTTATAGAATTTATACATTAATATCATATTTTGAAAAGAAACCAGCAAAAATTTTTTCCAAGATTCTGAAAAAAAAAACTAAATAAAAATTAAAAATTAAAAATCAAAGTTACCATGTAAAAAGGGTTCATACGAATAATATTCCCTTATATCTTTGATTCTAAAAACTTTGTTGTAAAGTCCATCAAAGTTTTATAATATTTGCATATTTTGAGCAGATTTGGAATATTTTTACAGTGTTCTAATTTTAATAAAAAAACTGCTTAAATTTTGAAAACCAACGAAATTTCAATCAAATTTGCATTTGTGGTAATCAACGCTTTGAATGGTAAAATGTTTTAAAGTCAATACTTCGCAAGATCATATGCTTTAAAAAGCTTTCATCAAATAATAAATTGTAGTTTTTAGAAGTTTTTAGTAGTTTTCTTCTTAAGTGTTTGTAAGATTTCAATTACTTCCTCCATCAGTATGTGTAAAACATTTTTTTTACAAGCAATTAAATTGATTATTGATTATTGGGATATTCAATGTTTTTCAAGATCAACTGAAAATAAGGAACAAGCCGTGAGGTGCGACCCTTGAGGTCCACACGGACTTCCCAGTAATATTTACATAAATATTAAAAATATTAAACACAATAATAATTATGGAAATAATACTACTTTTAATAATAAAAATGTACCTCTCATAAAAGTTATTGGAATGAATTAATATTAATCGTAACTTCTACGCGAGCGACAATTGATTACGTAAAGATTTTCGTGGAATGGTTTGATTGAATATTCACGTGGATCAATCGGAGCGGGGACAGGTTACAAAGCCTTTTCTACGTTATTTGTTATTTTCATATCGATGCTTGAAGGACAAAACAGCGCTAGCAAAAATTAATGCAGTTTTTATTATTAAGACAACTGAAGAGATTTTCTCGCGTGATGGCCATTTTGAATAGTTGCGGTCAAAACTGCTAGCACTTCGGCATAATCATTGAATTTGTATTTTTTCACGATTTTACATCAATGAAACTCATAATTATTTCTTCTTCTTGTAATCGCCTCGAACATCGAAATTGAAATTTTCAACTTTTCTTTACGTTTTGAGGTCTATAGAGTATATCTAAAGTGTTTTTAGAAAGAAGGATGTATGTGTGTGTGTGTGTATGTACGTACGTACGTCCGTACGTACGTATGTACGTTCGTGGACACTTTTTTCTACGAGCATAACTCACGTAAACAAAGTCGTATTGACTTTGTTGAGGTGTAAATCGAAGCGCCTTTGCAATCTTAAGAGCTGATTAGTTTTTCAAACATTTCGGTCGGGGGGGGGGTTTGTTGTTTTGCCTCTTTGAAGGTCATTTCTGTCATGCACTATATCTCGCGAACCAACCATACGATTTGCATGCTTAAGGTGTCAATCGACGCGTAATACTATTTGTGTGGGTTTGTAAAATTTAAAAAAAAAATGGTTGTAGCCGTTTTTTTAATTTAAGAGAAAAAATTGCAAAAAATTAGGTTTTTTTTCATAAACAATAAATTTTTAACCTGATTTGCGAAACACAGTAATCAATGTTTATAAAATTTATATACTCCAAACAGTTTTTGTGCGAAAACCAACAAAACTTTTTCTCATGATTACATAAAAAATGAAATTAAAAATAAAAAATCATTAAAAGTCATCATGATTTCAATGTCATTTCTGTGATACACTATATCTCACGAACCAGATATAATATTTGCATCATTAAGGAGTCAATCGCCGTGTATTAACTTTTTTGTTTGTTTTGCATTTTAAAAAAATTGTTGGAGCCGTTTTTTAATTTAATAAAAAAAATGCAAAAAAATTAGGATTTTTTCATAAAAAATTTTTTTAACCAGATTTGCACAACACGGTAATAAATGTTTATAAAATTTATAAATCCTTATCAATTTTTGGAGACAAACCAGCAAAACCTTTTTTCATGATGTCTAAAAAATTAAATTAAAAATAAAAAATCATTCAAAGTCGCCATGTAAAAAGTGTTCATATGAATGATTTTACCTGACTACTCTTATTCTAAAGACAGTGTTGGTAAGCCAATCAAAGTTTTTTAATATTTGCTCAGTTTAAACAAATTTTGAAGAGTTTTTACAGTACCGTGTTTTAATTTTAATATAAAAACTGCTTAAAGTTTGAAAATCAAAAAAAAAATCAAATTTGCATTTGTGGTAATGAGCGCTTTGAATGTTAAAATGTTTTGTAGTCAAAACTTTGCTAGATCATTTGCTTTAAAAAGCTTTCATCGATATAAAAATAACAAATAACGTACAATAGGCTTTGCAACCTGCACCCCTCCAGATTAATCCGCGCAGATGTTCAATCATCCCCCTTACCTACGTAATCAATTGACGCTCTCTTAGATGATACGATTAATATTAAGTCATTCCAATTACTGTTATGAGAGGTACATCTATATAATTAAACGGCTAACATGAATCTTGTGGTACCATTTTAACCGTTGTTTCTGGACCGATTTTCATAAAAAATACATCAATGGAAAGAGAATATCCTGTAGAAGTGCAGAATCGTATTTTTTGTGAAAATCTGTTCGGAAAATATAGAGAGAAAAAAGGAAAATAGATTTTCTTACTAATACATACACAACGTTGAATGTTTACACAGCGATGAATACGAATGGTATACTAACCTTTACTATCAAAATAGAAACTTTAAAATTGTATAGTTTGTGTAGTGCATATGATAATGTTTTGCCCTTGCACGCGGGAGTCCCGAGTTCGTACCTAGGACTGGTCCAAGTGTTTTAGTTTCATTTTTGGAAGCTATTAAATCATCAAATTTCAATACATTTAGCAATATTTGCATTCTCACTTTACACCGTTCATGTTGTATTGTATTTAGCCGTTCACTGGTTCGGTGTTGTGTTATAGCTTGCTCTCTGGGGACCATTCGTGTGTATTGTATTTAGCGTCGCCGCGGTAAACATGAATTGATTTTCGTAAAAAATACATCAATGGAAAGAGAATATCCTGTAGATGTGCTGAATTGTATTTTTTGTGAAAATCTGTTCGGAAAATATAGAAAAAAAATTGAAAATAAATTTTCTTAGCAATCATACACATCGTTGAACGTTCACACAGCGATAAATACCAATGGTATACTAGCCTTCATCACCAAGATAAAACCCTAATCTTCTATAGGCTGTTTAGTGCATGAAGTTGCAATTTGCTCTTGCACGCGGGAGTCCCAGGTTCATATTTAGGACTGTTGCAAGTGTGTAGTTTCTTTTTTGGAAGCTAATCATCAAATTTCACCACATTTAGGAATATTTTCATTCACACTTTATACCGTTCATGTGGATTGTGCGTTCACTGGTTCGGTGCTGTGTGATTGCTTTCTCTCTGAGGATCATTCGTGTGTATAGCGTCGCCGTTCATTAAGCAAATGTATACGTACATTTCATCAATAGTTGGTCATATTTTTTTAGTTTGTTTTGCTGAAGGTCGTCTAACATTCCACAAAAAAGCGTTTTCAGTTGAAGAAAACTTTCAAGATTTAAAAACGATGTTTGATTTTCCTAACATTATTTACAACAACCGGTTTGGTAGATCTCAAGAATGTGAAAATCTAATGATGACATGCGCAAAACGCTTAGCATTGTTATACGTTCGAGACGCATTGAAGCGCCAATAATTGAATAATGATTTTTAAACACTATTAAAACTCATAAACATTATTTAATCACAATAAAAAAACAAATTTAGCCTGCCGTTTTATTATATTGATTGATGATTTAAGTTAAATTCAAAAACCATTTCGTCTGGCACACCCAGACTTCTTCATAACATTCTCGGATATGCACAGGGACTTGAAACGCATGTTAAAAAATACAACATCGAAGTGGTACCAAAGAGCGAAATTCAACTAAAAAATAGCATATCGACGGAAAAAGACAAACTGGAAGGAGGAGAAAAAAGTGGGATATACCAGGTTACATAAGGGAAACTATAGAGATAGAGTAGATAGAGTAGAGTACCTGTAGGGATTAGAATGAATATTAACTTAGAAAATGGAGCAATTAAGCTGATTAAATTTTGCGATGAAAATGTAAAACGTTTGGGATTGAAATAGAAACACAGAACTTAGGGAATTAGTTATACACTGAAGAAGTCTGGGAGTGCCAGAAGAAATGTACATCTGCTTTAAAAGTTTAAATACACGTTTTTAGGGAAATTTTGGAAAAAGGTTTTTGAATTAACTTAAATTTGTGAAAGCGAGATTGATGATTATTCGATCGAATTTCTAGAGTCAGTTATAATAAAATCATCATTGCACTCGAATTTCGAGTGCTGGATTCTGCTAGTTATTATTATTTAAAGTATTATTATTTTCATAATTATTATTTTGTTTAGTATTTTTAATATTTATGTAAATATTACTGGGAAGTTGACCGTGTGGACCTCAAGGGTCGCACCTCGCGGCTTGTTTTCTGTTGATTTTGAGAAACATTGATTATGCAGTCAAAAATAGGTTCAATTGCATGTAAAAAGTAAAATATATGTATTACAAATGATGACGGAAGTAACTGAAATTTTACGAATACTAAATAACAAAACTCCTAAAAACTACAATTTTTTATTTGATGAAAGCTTTTCAAAGCATATGATCTCAAAAAGTGTTGACTACAAAACATTTTACCATTCAAAACGTTGATTATCACAATTGCAAATTTGATTTGATTTGTATTGGTTTTCAAAATTTAAGCAGTTTTTTTATTAAAGTTAAAACACGGTCCTGTGAAGACTATTAAAAATCTCCGCAAGTTATGCAAATAATAATAAACTTTGATTGACTTTACAACAATGTCTTTAGAATAAGAGATTTAAGGTATAAAATTTCGTATGAACCCTTTTTACATGGTGACTGAATGATTTTTTTTATTTTTAATTCAATTTGTTTTGAAATCATGAGAAAATATTTTGCTAGTCTCTACAGAAATTGATAAAAGTTATAAATTTTATAAACATTTATTATCACGATGTTAATTTGATTAATTATTAATTAATTTTTTATGAAAAAAACACTAATTTTCAATATTTTTTTATTAAATTAAAAAAATGGCTTCAAAGATTTTTTTTAAATTTAAAAACAGCATTAAAATGTTAATACGCGTTGATTGACTTAATAATGATGCAAAGATTATATTTGGTTCTCGAGATATAATGATTGACATAAATGACCATGAACGACATGATGACTTTTAATGATTTTTTATTTTTAATTTCTTTTCTTTTGTATTCATGAAAAAAAAATTTGGTGGTTTTTTTACAACAATTGTTTGCAGTATATAAATTTTATAAATATTGATTACTGCGACTTGAAAATAAAGTTACAAATTTGATATTTTTGAAAAAAACTCCAATTTTTTGCACTTTGTGTGAAAAAATTAAAAAACCGCTTCAACGTTTTTTTCAAAATTTGATAGAATCACGAAAATGTTAGTACGTGTCGATTGACACCTTGGTGAATCAAATCGTAAGCTTAGTTCACGAGATATAGCGCATGACAGGGTTGACCTTCAAGGGTTGAAAACAGCAAACCCCCCGACCGAAGTGTCCCAAAAACTAATCAGCTCTTAAGATTGCAAAGACGCTTCGATTGGCACCTTAACGAAGTCGATATGACTTTGTTTACGTGAGTTATGCTCGTAGAAAAACTGTCCGCGAACGCACGTACGTATGTACGTACGTACGTACATAGACATACACACACACATACTTCTTTCTAAAAACACTTAAAATATACTCGTAAGACCTCAAAACGTAAAGATATGTCGAAAATTTCAATTTCGATTTTCGAGGCGATTACAAGAACTTCCCATATACTGGGAAGTTAATAATTGTTAGTGTCATTGATGTAAAATCGTAAAAAAATACAAATTCAATGATTATGCCGAAGTCATGGCAATTTTGAACAAAATTATTTAAAATAGCCACCTCGGAAGATAATCTCTTCAGTGGGCGTAATAACAAAAACTGCATTCATTTTTGCTAGCGCTTATTTGTCCTTCAAGCATCGATATAAAAATAACAAATAACGTAGCCTGCCCCTCTCCGATTGATTCCCGTGAATATTCAATCAATCCAATCCACCCCCATCCACTAAAAGCCTTAAGTGATCAATGAACGCTCTTGTAGAAGATTTCAATTACTGTTAAGAGTACCTCGCATTATTATTATTTAAAGTAGTATTATTTTCATAAATATTTTTGTGTTTAATATTTGCAAGATTTATGTAAATATTACTGGGAAGTTGACCGAGTGGACTTCAAGGGTCGCACCTCGCGGCTTGTTCAGTTTCGAATTTTGTACTCATTAAAAAATATTGATAGTTGAATTTCTAGTTTGTGTCACTTCTGATCGTAATTTTTCCTTGGAAAAACCAAAGATTTAAGCCACTAGCCTGAAATTTATTAATAGTTAGCAATTTGAGAATCCTTCGAAATCGAGTAATGTTCGTGTGGAAATGTGTAGCTTTGAACACTTCATGCAATTATAATTTAGCATTCTAAACGTATTTTTGCCCTAAGTATTTCTATGTGATGGACGTGTAAGCTGCTATTGAAATATGTGAAAGACATCCTACAAAAAACTATTAAGCTTTATGTATAGTTATTTTGTTTGCTAGAAAGTACGTCTGGTCTTTGATTTACGTAGCGAATATCACAAGGTCCATTCATTTGTAACAGTTTCAACACGATTTGTGTGAGACGACGTTATAATAGTCTTCTTATTGCAATTTTTGTTTGTTTGAAACAATGAAAAAGTTGAGTTTAAGGAGGATTACAAAGGATTAAGAAGATAAAAGCAATGAAATAATTTCAATCAGAGGTTGTAAAAAAATATTCAATTCCACGATCATGATACATGAAAATTCATTGCGAGCTTAAAATTTAAATTCAAATTTGATCGCACACATAAATATCAAGAATCATGATGAGTGTGTAATCAGTGAAAATTAAAAATCCTGTAAATCATTTTCAATAGCATTTCCCTTATGCAATATTGAGTAATAGTTCAGATGCTATGTGAAGGGTTGAGTTTCTTGAAGATTTTTAAAGGTCGGATTAGAACACAAAATCGAAATATCTGCGCTCAGATTTTGCTCAAAAATGATATGAACTATATTTTTCATCCTAAAAGGAGATTTTAGGAGTTCAGATTGAAGTTTTTCCCACATTAAAATTTAATACAGTTTGATGAAACTTAATTTTTTTTTAAAAATATTTTGCTTCCAATTAATGAAAAAAATATAATACATGCTAAATCTCACATATTAGAAGTATTCAAAAATTATATTTGTTTCTTTCTAATACCATGTCAAGCTTTTCAATTGAATTCAGGAAAACTCCATATCCTTTTTTAAAGCATGTTCCAAGGGATCTACGTAGTTATTATGAGTTTTAGTTCAACATATATACGTAAGATGACAACCCGCGTTTCAAAACTATCCCGCACTTGATAATGTACTGGAAAACACAATATCGAAGTAAATTATTCACTTTCAGCTTTAAAACACGTCATATATGTACATAAAGCTTGCCAAAAGCATAATAAAATTTTATATTTAGTTACAAACAGCAGATATTCAATGGTTGGTAAGTAAAATATCTAAATTAGCGAGCACAACAGCTAATCACTTAATAACATATGCACATCACCATATGAGCAACTCATTAGCTTCGTGACAAACATAAATACTACACTAAATTTCCTCAATTTCATGAGCTTCCCACTGTGCTGGGAAATATTTTAATGCGTTTTATTTAACGCGGAGTTCAACATATTTTGAAGCGTAAATTCATTAGCATATATCATTAAATAAGTGGATCCCTGTTGAGATGTTTCATTATGTATCATGCAAATTAATTGTGTTGAATTTATTGTATGGAATGTAGTAAGAAACATAAAACGTTGAAAAATCGGCTGGACAATTTTTTTAGCGAACTGTCGGATGCCAGCTTTCATTGCTGGCATTTTAAATCAAAGTAAATGATAAATTTTTGCGAAGAGATTTCAATTAAGGGTAAAAAAACTTCGAGTTGAAATAAATAGACAACACCCACACACCTGTTATTCTATTGTATTTCGAACAAATTTTAAATTTAATATATTGTAATATCAATGAAATATAATATCATTTAAAAGATCATCAAAACTTTATTCGATGGAGATGACTCTGGTGCATAATTTAATGGTTATATCATTCTTTCTTGCTTGTAGATCAGTAAAATTACTATGCTTAATATATTTATTTATTGGCCAAAACAAGGCTTTAAAAACACAATATAAGTACGCACATACTTACATGTCGTCGGGTGTGTGCGAAACCCGCGAATGTGATTTTTGATAGTTTGTACCTGAAAATGCCAATACTTGCAAAAAAGTGTAATCTATGGTCCATCAAAATCACAACCTTCAATACGGAAATTAAATTAAAAGATATGATTTTTACGAATGTGCTAACTACAAACATTGATTATGTTCAGAGCAGCCGAGAATTTGCTCTAAAATCTCGTTTTAAGCTTGAAAAAAAGCTCTATCAAAGTGCAGATATGCTCTCAAAAATAATCATTTAACTGCAAATATTTGATACTGGTAAACTAAATGGGTAGTGTTATTATAGTTATGTGTATGTAAACTAAATTTAATTTAGTAAGCAAAACATAATACTGTCAAAATAAACTTCATAATTCAAACGAAATAAAAATGAAAGTAGGTACTAGTAAAACATGACGAAAAAACTTAATTTAAATTTTTGTTACAAACATTTCCACCAAATTTAAAAAAGAAAACTTGCCAATTGGACGCTTTGGTACATAGAAAAGCTCCTTTCCACATCCAGCTATGATTGAAGCAAATTTAAATGCTAGGGTCTCGTCAACAGAATATTAATTGAGTATTTCCATAGATGCACCATCAAGGTGCAACAGGTGGTCAAATAATTATGTCAACAATAGTTTTGTACAAGCTTGCTTTACTGGGTTCTGTTACAAAAACAAACGCGTGTCAGTGTAAACATAGACAAAACACTTCGGAAAGCAAGAAATGGATGACCTCACCTACGGGACTTTAACCGTCCTTGCAAACAGTTGATTGTACAATTGTGACTCTTGAGCACTGATATACGTCTCTGAGGCCGTTACATAATTTTTTGCTGATAATTTCCTTTTTACCCAAGACGCAAGTTATAAAATTGATATCTATACCATCAAACCAATTGTTTTCCGACATATCTTAAAATAACACAAGCGCTCATGAAATGTTAAACATCTTGATCTGATGGCTTCGATTTTTGGGCTCCTTCGAATATTTTAGTTCCAAGAAACTAGCTTCTTTCAAACTTACGTTATTTGATTAAAAAAAAAATTAGAACTAAAAGATGAATGATTTATTCACAATGAGAGAGAAGACTAGGAATTTGAGAACCATGAGTTGTCTATGCTAAAGTGTTAGTAATAGTTTCAGCGGCAGGGTTGTAAAATTATGAAGTCATCAACGTGAAACAATATTGAACGAAAACGTCGAAGCAAGGCATGCTTTTATTGACTTCCCAGTATATGGTAAGTTCTTGTTAACGCCTCGAAAATCGAAATTGAAATTTTTAACATATCTTCACGTTTTGAGGTCCGCAGAGTATATTTAAAGTAAGTACAGTCAAAACTTCCGAATTTTGACATAAACCGTGCATTTTCGGTAGGCAGAGTTTTTTTGCAATGCGTGGGCAATGGTATAGATAGCTTAAGTTCAAGTTCCTGGGGTCGCAGCTTCTGTCCTTTGGGCTACATCTTCAAAACAAAAAAAGTTGGGCACCCTCCTATTTATGAAACCATGGCTCCCACAAAAAAATTGTGTACGACAAACTTGCGTAAAATAAAATGTTTAGCAAGTCGTTCATACATCACTTTTACGTTGGATCAATAATAAAAAAGTTACAAGCCAAAAACCACACACAAAAAAGGGGGAACATCTTTCGGGCGCCACAACTTTTTTAATTTCAAGTTTAACGCGAAACACATTGAGATACTATTCTAAGATAATTTTGTCACAAATCGTTTGCGGTATTGATTGTTGCAATCACTGCACATTAACGGGAGTTATTCTATCCCAAAAGAGAGAAAGTCGCGTGAAAACCCCGTTTTAGGCCAAATAATCGGCTTTTGATGGCAGCCCCCCGTTGCGAAACTCGCGGAGCATTTTGGTAGGCAAGCAAATTTTTGGTGCAATGTGTGGTATGCCTTAATGGCAGCTTAAATCCAAGTTTCTGGGGTCGCAACCCCATGCTCTGGGCTCCATCTTGAAAACAAACAAAAAATGGGGCACCCCTATATCTCCGAAACCATGGCCCCCGCAAGAAAGTTGTGTATGGCAAACTTGCGTAAAATTGAATTTTTAGCAAGTCGTCCATACATCACTTTCGCGTGGCGTCAATAATTAAAAAGTTATAGGCCTAAAACGACATCCAAAAAGGGGAGGACATCTTTCGAGCGCCACAAATCCATTGTTTTTACTTTAACCCCAAAACACATGGAGAATAACTTTAAGGCAATTTTGTTGCAAGTCGTTTGCGTTATTGATTGTTTTGATCACTGTACAGTGGTGGGAGCTTTTGCATCCCAAAGGGGGAAAACTCACATGAAAAACGCATTTTTAGGCCAAATTGGAAAGAATTATGCATGTGGGTGTGATTACGTATGTACGTTCATGGATAATTTTTTCTACGAGCATCACTTACGCAAACAAAGTTGCATCGACTTTGTTGAGGTGTCAATTGAAGTGTCTTTGCAATCTTTAGAGTTGATTAGTTTTTCGTACACTTCGGTCGGGGGAGTTTGTTGTTTCGACACTTTGAAGGTCTTTTTTGTCTTGCGCTATATCTCGCGAACTAAACATATAATTTGCATTGTTAATTGTTAATTGTTACCATATTTGTGATCTCATCAAATTTTGAAAGCAGTTTTTTAATTTTATAAAAAAGAGCAAACTATTGAAGGTTTTTCATAAAAAAATCAATTTTCAACCTAATTTGCATAAGACGGTAATTAATGTTTATAAAATTTATAAATTCTTATCAGATTTTGTAGAAAAACCAACAAAACTTTTTTTATGAATGCAAAAAGTACACAAAGTCACAATGTAATGGGTTCATGAGAATGAAAATTACCTTCTGAAGATATTTTTCTTAAGTCAATCAAAGTTGATTAATATTTGCATAATTTGAGCAGATTTTGAAAAGTTTTCACAGTACCGAGTTTTTACTATAATAAAAAAAATACTTAAATTTAGAAAACCAAAAATAAAATTAAATTGATTGATCCGCGTGAATATTAAATCATGAAGTATAGTCATGCGTTTATGACTGTTGCTGACGATGTTGGACCCTTTATCAATCGAGATCTCGGGGCAATATCGTCAGTTGGACCCGGCTCTCAACAGGTCTGTTCATGGTGACTGCGGCATTTAAAAAAGTTGTCATTGTTACTGAAAAACTCTTTGGCTGATGTATATGTACATGAGAATTGAAATAATAAACACTAAATGCTATCAAACATAAGTCATTATTAAAATTATCAGTAAAAATAAATCTTCACATTCCCACGAACAGATTATAAATTTAATGGAATTTATTTATCGTGACATTTTATTGCATATTATTATTTTTATCTACAAATGCAAATAAAGTAGCATACATGTGAAACGCATTAAACATTTTGCATTCTTGCATGCATATTTTTGCAAACAATTTTTTATTTGCATTTCAAAGGGAGCTTTGGTTTTTATTGAAATAGAAAATGGTCGATCGGGCCAGATAGCAAACGCTCTTTTTTTAATTTAATCGTTATTGTAAATTTATTGATGGTATCGTTTTGTTTGTGCGATGGAAATATAATCCTTGGGATAACATTTATGATTCTTTTGGGGTGATAGCTTTGAAAACACCGCTTTTCGTCCAAGGAGTATCAGTGAGTCATGTAACTTGCATAAAGTCATCTTATTGCACCATCATGGGAAAATTACATAAACTGTTTACACAGTCCCTCATTCATCTTTTCATTAGCCATTCAAGCATCACGAATTTCCTCGAGTATTGTGTGTTGATATTTGCGGAATTTATGAGCAAGTTCAAAGGTTTTGCGTTCAGCATGAAAAGCAAAATGTCAGGGATAATCCGTGGCAGCATCGATCGCAGTTCAACCATGTCAAGTCAAACCATTCTCGTACTACACCACACAATATACTCGTACCTACCATACTATACCGTGCCAAGCTAGCCTCCATCCCAACACACCTTAGATGCAAGATAAAATTTAATGCCGCCGTGCAGCGGTCCCGCGGAAAATGCCCGGGAAAATCGAAGAAAAAACAGACATACGTGGAGAACTTATTCTGCAACAAATCAGAATATTATAATTTTAACGTATGTATGTCTTTTGTGTCTCTGGCAAGCGTAACATTTACGGAAATCATCGGACATGACTGCAAAAGTGCATGCACACGGCGAGAACAAATTATCATATTCGCGAAGTTATTGTTAACACACGTTGTCATCGTAGTTGTCCTGTTCTTGCGCTAAGACACTGGGTTCGCGGCATAACCGTTGCCGCGCGGAAAATATGGTTAATATCGGTAAATATTTATGGAATGGCAGTCGTGTTTTATCGAAAATTGCTAATTTGTACATAAATAAAAAAAAATCCATGGTAACCGCTGGTAGAATGTGCTCTATGACCAGTTCGCCCGTCATCGACAGCTGGAATGACCACCCATTTTACAGCTACGAGTTGAGTGATAATGGCAGTGAGCCGCAATGGTCTGCACAGATCGTGGCAATTCAAGCGACAGGAAACGATCAACCAGATAAAGATATTTTTCAATATGGCCAAGGTCGTGGTAGCGTGAATTGATAATTGTATGGCATGGGAACTGCTTTAATGAGGCCCATTATGGAATACTACAAGAATCGGGTCTAGCATTGAAAGTGGCGTTGGCAGTTGCTGCCTTAAATTTTGATTTAAGCGCGCACTAGAAGAAGGAAATGATTGCTTTGCATAGCTGCTAATGCGGTATAGAAAATAAAGAAATAATTTTATAATGAACGGGTAAGACTTCTCCTACATAGAAATGTAAAATTTCGATTCTCATGACCTGTGAGCGAATTAATAATGTGTTAAAACAATTCCGTACAAGAATCTCACAACATTATTTTTTACAGTCCGTGTTTGAAGCATTTTTTAAATGGTGGAGCATTTAAATTAAAAGCTTCCATAGGAACACAAAGAAATAGAAAACAAAGCTGTGATCTTGCAAAAGGAAATAATGAGTCGAAAAATACCCGTTTGCTTAAGTAGCTGGAAGCTTTCTTTTGATTATCACTGTTTGGGTAATTCTACGAAAACTGGGCAGCTTAACGGCTCTGGCATGTTGACAAGTGAATACCTTGAATCTTACATTACCTCCATTGTCATAGACGGAAAGAATAATAGATGCAACTGAATCTCCAAAAAAAAAAATCGAATCAATTAAGAATTTGACCATGACAAAAAAATAATCATCATTTATAAAAATATCAGTCCCGCGGTACGTCTTTACCCGAAATTCAGTTAATAAATTTCTATATTTCCAATTTTTTTTTATTTTTAACTTCTCAGTATATGGGAAGTTCTTGTAATCGCCATTAAAATCGAAATTGAAATTTTTAACATTTCTTTACGTTTTGAGGTCTCTAGAGTATATATAGTGTTTTTAGAAAGGGAGATGTATGTGTGTGTGTACGTACGTACGTCTGTACGTTCGTGGACACTTTTTTCTACGAGCATAACTCACGTAAACAAAGTCCTATCGACTACGTTAGGATGTCAATCGAAGCGTCTTTGCAATTTTAGGAGCTGATTAGTTTTTGGGAAACTTTGGTCGGGGGGGTTTGCTGTTTTGCCCGTTTGAAGGTCATTTCTGTCATGCGTTATATCTCGCGAACCAAACGTACGATTTCCTTGAACAAGGTGTCAATCGACGCGTACTGACAGTTATGTAATTCCATAAAGTTTCTGAAAAATTTCTTCGAGCCATTTTTTAGTTTTTTCAAAAACAATAAATTCTTAACCTTATTTTCAAGTCCATGTAATCAATGTTTATAAATTTTATATACTCCAGGCCATGCTTATAGAAAAATCATCAAAACTTTTTTTCATGACTACGTAAAAAATTAAATAAAAAATAAAAAATCATTAAAAGTCATCATGATTTTCGAGGTCATTTTTATCATTCACTATATCTCACGAACCAGATATAATATTTGCACCATTGAGGTGTAAATCGACGTGTACTAACATTTTAGTGATGTTTTTAACATTCTTTTAATTTAATAGAAGAAAATGCGAAAA
This sequence comes from Oxycera nigricornis, assembly GCA_963942545.1. Taxonomy (NCBI): domain Eukaryota; kingdom Metazoa; phylum Arthropoda; class Insecta; order Diptera; family Stratiomyidae; genus Oxycera; species Oxycera nigricornis. The sequence goes on from OZ012659.1 coordinate 39,589,985, forward strand.
ATTATGGTTATTTTCATAAAAAATATTTTTTTTAACTTGATTTACACAGCACAGTGATACCAGTTTATAAAATTTATACATTTTCATCAGTTTTTGAAGAGAAAGCAGCAAAATTTTCTTCCATGCTTGTGAAAAAAAAACTAAATTAAAAATAAAAAATCATTCAAAGTTATCATGCAAAGAGGGTTCATACGAATGATATTACTTTATATCTTTTATTCTAACAAAATTGTTGTAAATTCAATCAAAGTTTTAGAATATTTGCATAATTTGAGCAGATTTTTGATAGTTTTTATAGTCTTTGAATGAAAAAAACTGCTTCAATTTCGAAAACCAACAAAATTTCAATCAAATTTGCATTTGCGGTATCAACGCTCAAAATGGTAAACTGTTTTATAGTCAATACTTTGCAAGATCATATGCTTTGAAAAGCTTTCATCGAATAAAAAATTGTAGTTTTTAGTAGATTCATTCTTTAGTAATCGTAAGATTTCAATAACCATCATCATTTGTAATACATTTTACTTTTTACATGCAATTGAACCTATTTTTGCCAGCATATACAAAATTTTTCAAGACCAAAAAGGCCCCCACCGATTGATCCGCGTGAATATTCAATCTGTCCTCATCGACCAAAAACCTTACGTAATCAATGGACCCTCCCGTAGACGATATGATTCATATTAACTCTTTCCTGTTACTGCTATGAATACCTCTCATTGTTATTCCTTAAAGTAGTAGTATTTTCAAAATTATTATTGTGTTTAATGTTGTTGATGTTTATCTAGATATTACTGGGAAGTTGACCGTGTGGACCTCAAGGGTCGCACCTCGCGGCTTGTTTTTTGGATGTTTCGATGATTAGGACGCTTCGATGAGTTTTTTAACTTACCAGGGAATGGAAGGGAAATTCTTGTTCAGAATTGGAATTTTCAACATATCGCTACGTTTTTAGGTCTTTAGTAAAGTAAAGTTTAAAATTATAACAATAAAAGTAAAGTTTAAGATTAAAATTATAATCTAATAAATATATAATTGTAGGGTGGGCGTAGAAAATATCGAAACAAACGGGTTCCTTCATCACCATAAGAAGTTATGTGGGCTCTCCCACTAAAAAAAAATGGTGCCTATTTTGCCTATTTCTAAAGATCATATAAAACCGTAAAGTTGATCTGCGAAGACCCTAGGGGTCCACACGGTCAACTTCCCAGTAATATCTACATAAATATTAAAAAAGGAAACACAATAATAATTATGAAAATAATACTACTTTAAATAATAATAATTAGAGGTACTCATAACAGTAATTGGAAGGAGGTCATATTAATAGTATCATCTACGGGAGCGTCCATTGATAGTAAGTGGGATGATTGAATATTCACAAGGATTTATAGGAAGGGAGGAGAAGGGGAGGTTACAAAGCCTTTTCTATGTTATTTATCATTTGCAAATCGATGCTTGAAATACAAAAAACGGCTAGCAAAAATGAATGTAGTTTTTGTTATTATGCCCACTGAAGAGATTTTGTCGCGAATTTGTATTTTTTGACGATTTTACATCAATCAGAATAATACTTATTTCTTATTTTCAGTTGGTCTTGAGAAACATTAAATGTTTAATTGCATGTGAAAACTAAAAAGCATTACGAATGATGATGGAGGAAGTGGTAGAAATCTTACGAACACTAAAGAAGAAAACTTCCCAAAAAATACAATTTTTTATTTCATGAAAGGTTTTTAAAGCATATGGTCTAGCAAAGTATTGACTACAAAATATTTTACCATTTAAAGCGTTGATTACCACTATTGCAAATTTGATTGAAATTTTTTTTAGTTCCCAAAATTTAAGCAGTTTTTCAAATAAAATAAAAATAAAATAACAACTATTTAAAATCTGCTCAAATATGCAAATATTTAAAAAAATTGAATTGAAACAATGTCTTAAGAATAAGAGTATTTAAGTAATATCTTTCGTATGAACTATTTTACATGGTGACTTTGAATATTTGTTAGTTTTTAATCAATGTTTTTTTTTGTAATCATGGAAATAGGTTTTGCTGGTTTCTCTTCAAAAAATGATAAGACATTATAGATTTTATAAACATTTATAACTGTGTTGTGAAAATCAGGTTAAAAATTCGTTAAATTAAAAACAGCTCGAAATATTGTTTTTATAAACGTGAAAACACCATGAAAATGTTAAAACTCGTCGAATGACACCTCAATGATGCGAATACTATATTTAGTTCGCGAGATAAAGTGAATGACATGAATGACCTGGAAGGTCATGATGACTTTTAATGACTTTTTATTAACTTCCCAGTATACGGAAAGCTCTTGTAGTCGCCCCGAAAATCGAAATTGAAATTTTCAACATATCTTCACGTTTTGAGGTCCTTAGAGTATATTATAAGTGTTGTTAGAAAGAAGTATGTATGTGTGTGTATATGTACGCACGTACGTAAGTGCGTTCGTCGACATTTTTTTTACGAGCATAACTCACGTAAACAAAGTCGTATGGACTTCGTTAAGATGTCAATCGCAGCGTCTTTACAATTTTAAGAGCTGATTGGTTTTTGGGACACTTCGGTCGGGAGTTTTTTGTTTTGACCCTTTAAAAGTCATTTCTGTCATGCGCTATATCTCGCAAACCAAACAAATGATTTGCATTGTGAAGGCGTCAATCGAAGCGTATTGACATTTGTGTGATTCTATCAAAAATTGTTGGAGCCGTTTTTTAATTTTGTTTAAAACAAGTGGAAAAATAGGGTTTTTGCCACAAACAATAAATTTTTAACCTACTTTGCAAGAGACAGCAATCAATGTTTCTAAGATTTAGATACTCCAAACAGTTTTTGTAAAAAAACCAGCAAAACTTTTCTTGATAACTACAAAAAAATTAAATTACAAATAAAAAAAAGTCATCATGATCTTCCCGGTCATTTCTCATTCATTCGCGAACAAAATATAATATTGGTATCATTAAGGTGTCAATCGACGCATATTAACATTTTTGTGATGTTTTTAAAACTTATTAAAAAATTGTAGAAAATTAATGTTTTTTCAAAAATAAAATAAATTTTTAACCTGATTTGCACATCGCAATTATAAATGTTTATAAAGTTTCTTAACTGTTATTGATTTTCGTAAAAGAACCAGCAAAATTTTCTCTAATGAATACAAAACAAACAAAAAACAAAAAATGAAAAATCATTCAAAGTCACCACTATCACTTATTCTAAAGACATTATTGTTGAATAAATCAAAGTTTATTAATATTTGCATAATTTGAGCAGATTTTCAATAGTTTTTACAGCACCGTATTTCCACTTTAATGAAAAAACTGCTTAAATTTGGAAAACCAATAAAAATCAAATCAAATTTGCATTTGTGATAATCAAAGTTTTGAATGGCAAAATGTTTTGTAGTCAACACTTTCCAAGATCAAATGACTTAGAAAGCTTTCATCAAATTAAAAATTGTAGTTTTCAGTAGTTTTTTTTAGTGTTCGTAAGATTTCAATAACATCGTTCATCATCTATAATACATTTTACTTTTTACATGCAATTAAATCTATTTTTGACTGCATATTCAATGGTTTTCAAGACCAACAGAAAATACGAAATAATGATTAGTCTCATTAATGTAAGTAAAATCGTAAAAAAATACAAATTCAGTGATTATGCTGAAGTGATGGCGATTTTGAACAAAACTATTCAAAATGGCTACCATGAGACAAAATTTCTTCATTGGGCGTAATAGCAAAAACTGCATTCATTTTTGCGAGCGCTTTTTTGTCCTTCAAGCTTCGATATGATAATAATAAATAACGTAGAAAAGGGTTTGTAACCTGTCCCCCTCCGATTGATCCGCGTGAATATTCAATCAACACTTCTTAGAAAATCGTAGTCGATGGACGCTCCAGTAGATGTAATGATTAATATTAAATAATTCCAATAACTTTTATGGGAGGTACAATATTATTATTGAAAGTATTATTATTTTTATAATGATTATTGTATTTAATATTTTTAACATTTATGTAAATATTACTGGGAAGTTGACCGTGTGGACCTCAAGGGTCGCACCTCACGGCTGGTTGTATCTATCAACAATCGATTTTTCCTCGAATTTCAGATGAATAAAGGATTTCACTCTACATGAAGATGTTTTTTAAAGCAGTATTTGTTGCGTTAGTACACCGGTTACACACAGGGGCTTGGCGCACTATCCCGAAAATGGCATCGTTGATGCTGTTAAATTGGCTTTCGATTGAGCTTCCTACGAGACAGCATGCCAAAAGCTCTGTGATTGATTAAAAGCTCTACATCTTTGGCATGAGGGAAACATTGGTCACTCAATCACACTACGGAGGGATGGACCTATGCCAGGAAAAGTAGACGTCGCTTTTCCGGTTCCCTACTTCCACTATGGTTTTACGTCAGTCAGTATGGATAACTGGTGACTGATGGATCAAAATGGATGGAACAGTTGACTATCCTTCCAGCTTCCAGACCACTGCCGTGTTTTTCAGGCAGAGGTCATTGCGATACACAAGGCAGTAAATTGGTTGAGAAACCAAAAATATTCCATTCTAAACGTTTTCTCTGTCAGTCAAGCCGCTATCCTCATCCAAAATTGTAATGGAATGTCGCACACAACGGAACGCGATGTCGCTCCACTGTGAAGTGATTTTTTGCTGGGTGCGGGGTCATAGTGATATACCTGAGAACTGCGAAGCTGATATCCTAGTGAGAGCTGGCACTGAGCTCCAGGATTATACACTAACAATCAAATCGGCCATCGATTGGCTTCCGTCAAGCCAAGTTTCATGCAGTATTATATAGAGTCTGCAAACAGGGCCTGGCTGCTGGAAGAAATCTGCAGGACAACTAGGCAAACTTGGCACGCACTGAGATCCAAACGCACCAAGCAGCTCCTTAACACGAGCCGTGAAACATTAAGTTTCATCATATCCGTATTGACGGAGCATTGTCTGATTGGCAGACATGCAGCAGGATTGGGTATTCCTTTCAACGATTTCTGCCGAAGCTGCAGATCAGAAGAAGAGAAAGAAACGATCCAACATTTTCTGTGCGAATGTCAAGCACTATTCAGGTAACGCATGCAAGTTATGACTTCTGTAACGAGTTTCGGCAAAAATAAAACGACAAATTTGATGATACAATTCTTTGTTTTATCAAGCGACGCTATCTCAATCGCTGCCGCGTACAAAAAGCCTTGATTAATCCTAGGTTCGACAATTTATTATAATAATTCGCACAGGTGATTAAATATTACCTGGGTGCATTGAAATCTATAATTGCAATTGCAGCAACACGTGCCCGACGATCGCCGATGTAAGTGAGAGGCAAGGCTTTGTCATTAATTACTTAGGTCGATCGACCTAACTCACGAAGAAGAAGTGCACACGGCAATGATTTGATGACCTCAATCAAGACGGATGCGCGTGTAGGGAATATAGTGTTAACGTAGGGAATAAAGGTGGATGCGCGTGAAGGAAATATGGTGCTAACTTGCACAGCATAGGCTCGTCTCCTGGATAGCCTCACGGAAGCAGCCAATTCAATTAGATGCATAGCCAGTTTCATACCAGAATCTGGTTCTCATCATCTCGCAGATAGGTTATAGTGCCGCCTAAATCTTGCGGTATCACAATGGACCTATCTTTGCGGGAAACGAGTAAACTCGTCATACCCTTTTATATATAAAACGCGAGAGACGAGTTTACGCGAAGCGGTAAGGAGTGAAAATCTTGTCAAAACAAGAGGCTCTAAACGGGTGGTGGGTCGTGCGTTATCTACAGTCGGTGGTACCCGATTTATCTACCAGTCGATACAATGAGTTTGAGACGAAGACGCTGTGATTTAGCGGGAAAATGCCCGACTATATTGTGTTATCTTTTGATAAAGAGGGCTGCCACTACAAGCAACAAACCCCAAACACATCTGCATTCATGCAGTTCGTCAAGGTCTTCTAATTAAGAAGCGAAATTGAAGAATTTATCAACGTCTTTTAAAATAATTCGAATTTTAGCATAAGTTAAGCCATGCAAGTATGAAAAATGGAGGCCTACGACGGTAGTTGCTACATCAGCATAATTTTCTTACAAACTGTTTTCTGTTTCGGCAATTTTTATTAATAACAGCTAAACTATTTCTTTGCAACAAAAATTCAGTAAAAGCTTCTATTGAAGAAAGGCACTAGCCAAGCTTTAACCGGGCCTCTATGCCGGGCGAAATTATAAGATGGAAGAAAATGCTTTCGGCTTGCGAGAACGTGAAATTTGGGAAGTTCTCCGAATGTGACATATTTATGATTTGAAACGTTATTGCGCCAAGTCCCCACACCACCTCCGTCTGAGTAAAATTGAACCTGAAAAATGTATGATTGATAATCATTAGCACAGTTCCTAAAAGCAGAAATACAGAGTGATTCAAATGATATACAGCGTTTTCAAGAAACAGGTTACTGCGTAAAACCAGGGAATCTTCCTAAAAGGAGAACAGATGATTAAAAATTATATTGAAAGAAAGGAAGAAATTTTTAAAGATCAATAGTCAGTTGGCTTGAAAATTATATATTTACCTCTGTATTTCTACTAAAATAAGTAAAAAGGATTAATTACAAGTTAATTACAGATTAACTATGTTTTGTTCGCATCAATTCATAATTTTTATAGCTATATAAAAAATAAACACTCAATATTAGAATCAATGTGCGCGTCACATGTTTTCTACGAATTCCTTTTTTCATCCTAACATTCAACGGACGATTGCCGACCAAAAATGGCATCTAATCCTACCATGCCTGGGTAACGATTTCAATTTAAAAGCAACACCGTTACGATGCAACGAAGTTAATTCAGCAATTTTATAATTAAAATTTCAAGAATGTTGCATTAGGGTTAGACGTGCTTCGGCCGTTGTAGGTTGTTTTTTTCTAGCCAAAGCTCAATCGAAACGGGCAAACACGCACGAAAAAGGAAAAACATAAAATCTAAAACGCATCATGCATCTTCAATGAACATTTTATCCAGCCAACGATAAAGTAACATACCAAGATCTTAGTTGCAGAAGATGTAAGATTGATACGGGAGGAATTATGTTGAAAAAGAGCTACAACAACCACAAGCTATCCGCTTGAAAAATAAATATTCATTTATGGCTATAGAAGGGAAAAAAATCTTTCGGAAATATTTGAAAAATTAAACAATCCTCAGTGGATAATTTCTCTATTAAATCATGGATGCACGGATCAGATTGACCGGTGGACGGGCAGCCGGATCACTAGTTGGAAGAAGATGGAAAAGCTGTGGAACATGGCGGCAATGATGTTAAATGTGTTAGGCGTCTGCAATTAACGGTGGATGTGGCGCGACATACAAAGATGGCTCTGCAGATAAGTGCTCTGAATACACTTTGATCGGAATGGTGGTGGCCTCATATTTCTCTTGAATGAATAATGCGACTGCCGCGACATTATTATTAGTAGCGCGTAATTGATTTCACATCAAATCTCATCAAGCAGGAGCGATCGGATGAAGTAATGAAGTTACGGTTGTTGCGCGGATGATCGCAATGCCAATCTTTTCCAATAAGCTGGTAAAATCTTCATGGGTTTTCCAATCAGGAGTCGTTTCTATTCGCTGCTCATATTAACTATTTTGTCCATTGCTTATTGCCTGAAAATAATTCAAACATTTATGCGGCTCTAAAGAAAGTTGTTACGTAGAATTCAATCATATCGTAGCGATAAAAAATAAAACGAGCCGCGAGGTGCGACGCTTGAGGTCCACACGGTCAACTTCCCAGGAACATCTACATAAATATTAAAAATATTGGGCACAAAAAAAATATTTATGAAACTAATACTAGTTTAAATAATAATAATGAGAGGCACTCATAACAGTCATTGAAATGAGTTAATATCGAGCGTCCATTGATTACGTAAGGCTTTTGTTGGTTGGGGACTGGATTGGTTTGATTGAATATTCTCGCGGATCTATCGGAAGGGGAGCAGGTTACAAAGCCTTTTCTATGTTATTTGTTATTTTTATATCGATGTTTAAAAGACAAAACAGCGCTAGCAAAAATGAATGCGCTTTTTGTTATTACGCCCACTGACAATTTTCTCGCGAGGTGGCCATTTTGAATAGTTTTGTTTAAAATTGCCATGACCGACATAATCATTGAATTTGTATTTTTTTACGGTTTTACTTCAATGAGACTAATGATTATTTCTTATTTTCAGTTGATTTTGAAAACATTGAATATTCAGTCAATAATCAGTTTTATAGCATGTAAAAAGTAAAATGTTTTACACATAATGATGGAGGAAGTAATTGAAATCTTACGAACACTAAAGCGTTGATTAGCTCAAAAGCAAATTTGATTGAAATTTTGATGGATTTCAAAATTTAAGCAGTTTTTTTGATAAAATTAAAACACTGTAAAAACTATTCAAAATCAGCTCAAATTATACAAATATTATAAAACTTTGATTGACTTTATAAAAAGGTCATTAAAACAAAATATATAAACCCTTTTTACACTTTTAACTTTGATTAATTTTTATAATTTGGTTTACTTTCAGAATTATGCAAAAAAATTTTTGCTGGTTTCTCTTCAAAAGCTGATAGCAATGTATAAATTTTATAAACATTTGTTATTGAGCTGTGTAAATCAGGCTAAATATATATTTTTTATGAAAGAAATGCTAATTTTTTGGATTTTAATTTATTAAATTCAAAAAACGGCTGAAACGATTTTTTTATAAAGTTGAAAACAGCACAAAGATGTAAGTACACGTCAATTGACACCTTAATGATGCAAATATCATATTTGGTTCATGAGATATATTGAATGATAAAAATGACCTTGAAAATCATGATGACTTTTAATGATTTTATATTTTTAATTTATCTTTTTACGTAGTTATGAATAAAAGTTTTGCTGGTTTTCTTACAAAAACTATTTGGAGTATATAAGTTTTATATACTATCATCACTTATTGTTTATGGAAGCCACTTATTGTTTATGGAAAAAAATTAATTTTTAGCCCTTTGTGTTAATAAACTAGAAAACGGTTCGAACGATTGTTTTTAAATTTGATCGAATCACACAATTGTTAATACGCGTCGATTGACATCTTAACTTTGCAAATCGTATGTTTGGTTCTGGAGATATAACGCATGACAGAAATGATTTTCAAAGGGTCAAAACAACAAACCCCCCGATCGAAGTGTTCCAAAAATCAGCTCTTAAAATTTGCAAAGACGCTTCGATTGACACCTCAACAAAGTCGATACGACGTTATTTACGGGAGTTATGCTCGTAGAAAAAACTGTTCACAAACGCACGTACGTACGTACGTACATACACATATGCATACTTCTTTCTAAAAACACTTTATATAAACTCTATAGAGACCTTAAAACGTAAAGAAATGTTAAAAATTTCAATTACGATTTTCGAGGCGATTACAACAAGTTCCCATATACTGGGAAGTTACTAACATTTACGTAACAAAAAACGATGGTATTGTGCATGCGCTATATTGAAAATGATCAAACTTACCAGCTTTCATCTGCTTGATTCATTTAATTTATCTGTTGATTCTATGCGACTATCTGAAAATGAAGGAAAAACCTACAATTAGATATGTTTGAGAAGCACTTAAAATGAAATGGACAAATGAAGTAGTAAGTGCTGCCGCTGAAACATTTCATGACTAAAGCCAATTTAGTAGAAGCAATCGAAATTTTCAAATGTGTGATTTCTTCTATTTTGATACCGAAAGATTAATTCCGCAACATTTAATGAAGGAGAACGGCTTTTAACGGCTTGTTCAAATTACTCAAGAATATCATGAAATCAGTCCACTAGTATCGTGACAGCTGTTTTGAATTTTAATTAAACGACAAAAGTTCGATTTCGCATTAATTATGAGGTCAGTGCAAGTGCTTTGATTCAGATAGATTGAATTTCGTTGTTTAGATTCATCCAATGCTTATGGATACATGATTTTCGCAGAAAGGAGGATGCTGCTATATGTTTGTAGAATTATTTGCCTAGCGCTTGAAGCTTGAACCTGTATTTGCACTCCTAGACTTGCTTGTCATCCCACGGTATATCATCAGAATCAAGATTATGCTACCAACAAAAATCATCGCTTGCAGCACATGTTAGTATCAGGACACACTGTGATGGGGCTAAATTTTTTTGGCGTGAATACTTGTTTCTTCTTCTGTATATGGCTTAAATTTGTAAATATTCAATTCAAGTGAATATATCATTGGGTACTCAATTTCTCCTTTTATTTATCCATTTACACTGAAAAAATATTGTACATAATATCAATCAACACTGTTTGTTGAACAGAATTTTATTGAAACAATCATTTTTTGATTGAAAGTACGCACAGATTTCGGCTGAAAATTATTGAGATATCATGTTTGCATAGACCGTTGAAAATACAATTGAAATTTTTCTGTTCAACTTAATATTTACTCGTAAATATTTTATGCTGTATTTTTACCCATTTTTCGACAAACAAAGTATCCGGTGGAATTTGTGAAATGACTGTATATGTGTTTGCATTCTATTTTTAACTATGTATCTACTTATCCGATAATACAGCAGTCACCAGACAATCACTGCTTAATTCATACATTGCCTCAACGTATTTGTACATTGATTTAATGTACGGAACATTGTGACGACGAACGCCTGCATCATAAGGGATGAGTCTCCTTAGAACAGCTAAACTTGTGATGTTTTTTTCGTTTTTAGTCAGCGCGCGTTAAGTTGTGATTGTGCAAGTGCTTGTGCTAGTGTTTTTCATCAAAATTAATTACGTAACATACAAATTTTCTTACATCACTAGCATTAAATCAAATTTTAATTTTTTCTTCTTTCCACTTTGATATTTTTTACTCAGCGGCAATGCCGGATTAAGCCTTCGTGGGGCCTGGGGCTAAAAGTTAAATGGCGCCCTACGATTACGCAACAGCATCCCAAAAACATTAAGTAACCCACGGAACCTTTCATAACCCAAGTAGTCCAGTAGGAAAGAGAGCTTGAAAGAAGATAAACATCCTAAGTAAATCAGTAGAATAAAGGAACGAGAGTAAAAAAAATAGAACAATTTTTACGTTGCATGAATAGAACAAATAATTTTTATTAAAACAAATTAACAATTAAAAATACTATTTTCTTGATTTCGATTCAGCGAATTCACTTATAACATCATCAAAATTGAGTGATCGGAGAATTTCGCTTTCAATACTAAGTCTGGCTAATGACGACTATCTATAATCAGTCATTGTAGATCTATATTTATTCTTAAGACAGAAAACGATCTCTCCGTTTCGCAGGTAGCAATCGGAATCGTTAATAATAATCTAAAGGCTACGAAAACATTTGGAAAAATTTGATGCATATCAAAATTAACAATCCAATCTAATACCTTTAATGGATCGAGAATATTTCTATTAATTTTAGAGAACTCTGAGCTGGTGAATTTATTTTCCAGTTGATCTTTCAGTAAAGGAACTGCCTAAATTCATCCAATAAATTTCCATCTAAATCCCCATCGTAAATTTTAACTAGCTCATTCGTTTTAATCCGTAGTCCGTCTTCTTTTATCGATAATAACCGTTGTAAAAAACCAAAAATACTAATGATATAACCGTAGGCCTCGCTCCTTTTCTTCAATTCAACCACCAATTTATCTATTATTAAATAAAAAGACTCTACTCTAAATTTATCAGATCCCGATAAAGTACCTTGTTGCGTATTTCCATCTGTTAATTTTTTAATAATTTTTCTTTCCGTTGAGTCTGAATAATCCGATTTCTCAATACTACCAAAATTTTTAGCATTTTCTTCAAATTCGTGGAACTTTTCTCGAAGTTCTTCACGAAAACCACCAATGAATCAAACATTTGACTGGCTGTTATTAAATCAACACCTACTTTTTGTAAATACTGGCTTGAAGTTACTTGAGATACTTGGATTATTTCAAAGACGTGCGGGGCCCCTGGAGTAAGTTGGGACCGGGGCTGTAGCCCCCTTAGCCCCCCTCTTAATCCGGCACTGCTCAGCGGCATTCAAAAATGCAAATGGCCTGTTGAGAAACATATTAGCGCGAACCACAATTGACGCACGAACGGAAGTTTCACGATTCCAAGCATTTTTTGTGTCGAAATTTTCATTTACAAACTAACGAAAAAAATATATTCTAAAATAATTATAGAGTCTATTTGATGATAAGTATGTGATTTTCGTATGTATTTCCATCCTTGAGACCAAAAGGGGTTAAGGGTAAAATAAATGTGAATTTGAAAAGTATTTGCTTCTATTATTTGCATACAGTGGCGAGCAAAACTGGATACATGATTTAAAAATTCTAATGAAAGGCCGCTATTTTGCTAAATTTCAGTAATTTTGAAATAACATTGACATTATATCATAATACAAGAACAATTCATTTTATTACAGAAACATAAAAACACATGAGCTTTCTACAACTAATAATAAAAATAAAACAATATTTTTTTTTCATTTATCCAGTTTTGCACGTTTTCGATTAAAGAGATTTTCAGGAGCTTTTCAATACTTTGTCCATAACCCCTTGTTTTTTAAGACACTCCGCATGCGTGTTGGCATGCTTTTAACTAGCCTCTGAATGGTGTCATGTGGAATTTTTCCCCAATCAGCTTGCACTCGCCTCCAGAGTTCCACCAAATTTTTTGGAGGATTATCATATTGTGCCAGCTTCCTTTAAAATGGCCCACAAATTTTCAATCGGATTTAAATCCGGACTTTGCGCTGGCCGTTTTATTTTCAAGAATTGTTGCTCACCAAGCCAATGTTGCACAATTTTAGCGGTGTGCTTCGGGTCACCATCCTGTTGAAAAATGATCTCTTCAATAGGATAGGCGCACTCATTGATGAAATCTGTTAAATTTGTTTTCAAAATATCAAGATTCTTTTTCATTTTCCATTTATTTTTACCAATGGACCCAGATGCCACCATGTGAAGCAACCCCACACCATTAAACTACCACCTCCATGTTTTAATGTTTGCTTCACTTGATGTTTCTGAAGGCTCTCATTTGGTCGATGCCAATTCATTGCCTTTAGACTGGAATCGATTAATCTTGGATTCATCTGACCAAATTACTCTTTTCCAATCTTCCACTGTCCAGTCTTTATGGCATTTGGCAAATTTGAGCCTCTCTTTGATGTTTTTCTCGGATAGCAATGGTTTTTTAGGCTTGATAGATGCTTTAAAGCCAACTTTTTAGCGCTCTCCTGGCAGTCCACTCGCTAACAGTCTTGTTTATAAGTTGCGCTGCTGTTTTCGGTGTCCTTGCTTCCTTGGAATCTTCAATCCTTAGTAGTCTGCTCATTAATCGCGCGTTTGCATCCGATAGAAGTTTTGGTCGCCCTCCAAGATTTCTTGCGGATGAAATGTTCTTCCTTTTTCTTACTAAAAGCACCGTTCTGTGGCAGATTTTTAACTTCCCAGCAATTTCTCTCGAAGAGTACCCACTTCGGCTCAAAGAAACGATGCTGTTTTCCAAATCCGGTAAAATTTTCCTCATTTTGACTATATGTTAAAAATAAGTAAATAATAGAATAATCTGACCAACCTTCACTTACCATCTAAGCAGATCTGATGAAACTAACAAACTAAAACAGTGAAAATGTGAAATTCAAGCGAAAACACAAAAAAAACAAGCCGTGAGGTGCGACCCATGAGGTCCACACGGTCAACTTCCCAGTAATATCTACATATGTAGATATTAAAAATATGAAACACAATAATAATTATGGAAATAATACTACTTTTAATAATAAATGTACTTCTCGTAAAAGTTATTGGAATGACTTAATATTAATCATAACATCTACGCGAGCGTCAATTGATTACGTAAAGATTTTCGTGGATTGGTTCGATTGATTATTCACGCGGATCAATCGGAGGGGGGACAGGGTACAAAGCAGTTTTTTCATTAAAGTTAAACATGGTGCTGTGAAGACTATTGAAAATCTGCTCAAATTTTGCAAATATTAATAAACTTTGATTGACTATACAAAAATGTCTTTAGAATAAGAGATTTAAAGTATAATGATTCGAATGAACCCTTTTTATATGGTGACTTTGAATGATTTTATATTTTTAATTTAATTTTTTTTGTAATCATGAGAAAAGTTTTTGTTGGTTTCTCTACAAAAATTGATAAAAGTTTACAAATTCTATAAACATTTATTAATACGATGTGCAAATCAGGTTAAAAATGATTTTTTTTATGAAAAAAACACTACTTTTCCAATTTTTTTTAATAAATCAAAAAAAAACGCTCTAACCATTTTTTTTAAAATAAAAAAAAAATCATAAATATGATAATACGCGTCGACTGACACCTTAATGATCGAAAGATTATATTTGGTTCTCGAGATATAATGAATGACGTAAATGACCTTGAACGTTTAATGATTTTTTATTTTTTATTTAATTTTTTTCGTAATCATGAAAAAAAAATTTGCTGGTTTTTTCACAAAAACTATTTGGAGTATATAAATTATATAAACATTGATTACTTAGGTTTGAAAATCAGGCTAAAACTTTTGTGTTTTTGAAAAAAGCCTAATTTTTTGCACTTTTTTTTTTAAAAGTAAAAACGGCTCCAAAATTTTTTTTAAAAATTTGACAGAATCATAAAAATGTTAATACGCGTCGATTGGCATCTTAATATTGAAAATTGCATGTTTGGTTCGTGAGATATAGCGCAAAACATGGTTGACCTTCAAGGGGTGAAAACAGCAAACCCCCTCGACCGAAGTTTTCCGAAAACTAATCAACTCTTAAGATTGCAAAGACGCTTCGATTGACACCTTAACAAAGTCGATACGACTTTGTTTACGTGAGTTATGCTCGTAGAAAAACTGCCTGCGGAAGCACGTACGTACGTACGTACGTACATACACACACACACATACATACTTCTTTCTAAAAACACTTTATATATACTCTATAGACCTCAAAACGTAAAGAAAAGTTGAAAATTTCAATTTCGATTTTCGAGGCGATTACAAGAACTTCCCATATACTGGGAAGTTAATAACTGTAAACAGAAGATTACAAGCACGTGCAAAACTGGATACATTGAGAAGTGGAAGTATATCGACGGCTACTGTGCTACCGCATCTAAATACTTCCGATATCTTTGTTCAATTATATTCATAAACTGCATTTGCTAATAACTATAAAGATTTTA
The DNA here is from genome assembly GCA_963942545.1 of Oxycera nigricornis. Classification (NCBI taxonomy): domain Eukaryota; kingdom Metazoa; phylum Arthropoda; class Insecta; order Diptera; family Stratiomyidae; genus Oxycera; species Oxycera nigricornis. Next base: position 39,605,294 of record OZ012659.1, read on the forward strand.
TTCTACAACTATTTGTAATACGAAGTACATAGGTAGATATAATAGATTTCGAATATCATTTATCCAGTTTTGCTCGCCACTGTATATGGTATTTCGATAAAAGTTTCTCATGACATATGTATAAAAACGGCAATTTTAAGAGGGAAATGTCAAAAAATAATATAAGTACGATGAAAGAATGAGAAGATGAAAAAATCGGAAGAGTGGGGAAATATCAATGAAAAACTGATGATTTGGTAAATCATTACAAAAATTAACGTCTAGCGAATCAATTAACACTGTACGTTAAATTAAAGACAATTGCGCATGGAATGAAAGAAAAAAATTCGAAATGCTATGAATGGTTCAATAAAAGCATTCACCCAATCAACAACCATCAATGATTGCACTTACAAGCAGATAACATTAAAACAATGTTACGATGACTAATATATGTGTATGTACATGCATTTAGTAACTGATTATTGACGAACGATGTACGTTAATGTGACGCACCATCCGTCAGTCAACGAAACTGTACATTGACGAATGAATTCGTTGTTACAGTGCTTAAATACGTTGGACTAAAATCGATGTATTTTTGCGTTGACTCAATGTTATTAACTTCCCAGTTCCCAGTGGGCGGTTATTGTCATGGGGTCGATTTTGCGAATCCCAAATTTGGACATATCTCCACGTTTTAAGGTCTCTAGAATCCAAAACAATCGTTTTTAGAGAGGTGTCTGTGTGTAGGTATGTACGTATGTGCAGATGTGCGGATGTATGTATGTGCGTCTCGATTATCTCAAGAACCAAAGATCATATTGACGTGGGACCAGTTTCATTCGATGCGTAATTGCGTAACTTGAAAATAAATGAGTCTTCAGCAACATCAGTCAAGCTGTTTTTTTATTGAAGATGAAAAAACTGAAAAAATTCAAAAAAATGTTTAATTTTGAAACTGTTGAGACGCACTATTAATTCGTGCAGATCCCAAACACCTTTGAAGTTATATTATTATTATTGAGTGTTTTAGCAAAATTTTGGTCAATGTGCAAAAAATGCTATTTAACCCTTCGAAAATTAAAAGTTGTTGTAATTTTTGTACAGTAAAAAAGTTACGCCCCTCTAGTACCTGTCTTCCAACTTTCGCTGTCCCAGTCCCGTTTTAGCCATCGTGGTGACAATACCAAAACCGATCAGGACGAAAACGACCCACGTAAGCAGACGACGGTAAGTATTTTTTTTCGTTTATATAATACATATTACCTGAAGCTATTGGAGCAGCTGCTTCTTCGATCACACTGCTAGATTTCTGGAACGATTTATTTACAACTGATATGATGGAAACAATTTTGAAGTGTACAAACATTGAGATTGATTCGGCCAATAACACTGCCCCTGATTTAAAAGCGGCTCATCGTCACGTGTCAAATATTGACTTTTTAATGACTTCATCACTTATTTTTGAATTAATATATTTTTATGACCGTTTTTACTACGAAATTTAGAACCAATTTATTGGCCATTTTGAGGTTGCAAACTTGATGATTTTTTAACAATAATTGAATGCGGTATATTTTTCCTTGAAAGCTACACTCTTCTATTTTAATTTTTAACTTCCCAGTATTTGGGAAGTTCTTGTAATTGCCTCGAAAATCGAAATTTAAATTTTCAACATATCTTTGCGTTTTGAAGTCTTTAACGTATATTTTAATTGTTTTTAGAAAGCAGTGTGTTTGTGTGTGTACGTACGTACGTACGTGCGTTCGCGGACAATTTTTCTACGAGCATAACTCACGTAAACAAAGTCGTATCGACTTCGTTGAGGTGCCAATCGAAGCATGTTTGCAATTTTAAGAGCTGATTTGTTTGTTGTTTTGACTCTTTGAAAATCATTTCTGTCATGTGCTATATCTCGCGAACCAAACATACGATTTGCATCGTGAAGGTGCTAATCGACGCGTATTGACATTGATGACGTGATTCTATCAATTTGTTTAAAAAAATCGTTGGAGGGGTTTTTTAATTTAAGAAACAAAGAGCAAAAACTTAGGTTTTTTTCATAAACAATAAATTTTTAACCCGATTTACGAAACACAGTAATTAATGTTTAAAATTCAAATACTCCAACAGAAAAAACAAGCGAAAGTTTTTCCAATGATTACAAAAAAATTAATTAAAAATAAAAAAATCATTAAAAGTCACCATGTAAAAAGTGTTCATATGAATGATATTACTTGACTACTCTTATTCTAAATACATTGTTGTTAAGTCAATCAAAGTTTATTAATGTTTGCATAGTTTAAACAAATTTTGATTATTTTTTACAGTCCCGTGTTTTAATTTTAATATAAAAACAGCTTAAATTTTGAAAACCAAAAGAACATCAAAGTTGCATTTTCGGTTATGAACACGGTCCCGTGTTTTAATTTTAATATAAAAACAGCTTAAATTTTGAAAACCAAAAGAACATCAAAGTTGCATTTTCGGTTATGAACGCTTTGAATGGTAAAATGTGTTGTAGTCAATACTTTGCAAGATCATATGCTTTAAAAAGCTTTCATGGAATGTTTCTTTTTTAATTTTTAGTAGATTTGTTCTTTAGTGTTCGTAAGATTTTAATTACTACCTCCGTCATTCGTAGGGCTATTTAGTTTGTACATGCAATTAAACCGATTTTTGACTGCACATTCAATGTTTTTCAAGACCAAAAAATAAGTAAGAAGAAGAAATGAGAAGAAATAAGTATTAGTCTGATTGATTTAAAATCGTGAAAAACTACAAATGAAAACAAAGCAATTTTGAACAAAACTATTCGAAATTGCCACCATGAGACAAAATCTCTTGAGTGAGCGTAATAACAAAAACTCCATTCATTTTTGCTATCGCTCTTTTGTTCTTCAAGCATCGATATGAAAATAACAAAAAACGTAGAAAAGCCTTCGTAACCTAGCCCTCCCCTTCGATTAATCCGCGTGAATATTCAATCATCCTCCTTACCTACGTTATCAATGGGCGCTCCCGTAGATGAGACGATTAATATTAGATCATTTCAATTTCTGTTATGAGAGGTACATTATTATTATTGAAAGTATTATTATTTTTATAATGATTATTGTATTTAATATTTTTAACATTTATGTAAATATAACTGGGAAGTTGACCGTGTGGACCTCAAGGGTCGCACCTCGCGGCTTGTTTTATTATATTTACTTTCACTTTTGGTTCAGTGTATCATTGATCCTTTGATTCGATGATACTTTTTTATTCTCGAGATTTTCGTTATTCGGACTACTTCTTTATTAAATCTTTTCCTGCTTAATGGTACTAACATATTTTCTCTTAAATCTTATTGTACTTATGTGTTTAGATGAACATTTTTTTGATTGTTATAAACTGAATCGGCAATTTCATTCATCTTGATTTTTTCATTTCTTATGCTTTGAGTTTAATTTTGTATCCACTCGCAAACATATCTCCAGGCACTAACACCCAAAAAATTTCGTTGAATGCAACTCGGCAACTATTGTCACCAATGGTACTTTTATCGTACTGTTTTCAGTTTGGCGCACGAAACTCAACCCTGGAGAAACAATTTTTTGACTCCTGACAGAGCTCTTTTATTTTCCGGAATAAAAATGCCTTTGTGATAAACTATCATTGTGCCAAGTTTTATCAACATCTGTTGAGTGGTTTCGGTGTAATGCATGTACAGACACACAGACAAAAATATGGTATTTTTTGTTTCTACTGATTATAAAAAGGCTCTTAAATATATCTTATCTTTATTGAATTCCAAGCACAACCATTGACTCTTCTACGATTTTATTATAGCGAGATGGTAAAGTTTCCCAAAATCAACGTTCCTCTTGTTTTGTCGTTTTTGATTTGGAACACTTATTGGAAAACATATCCTATTTTTTACAGATTCTGGAGATGGACAGCAACAATGCCATTGAAGATCATCAAAAAGTATACAAATTCAGAATATTTTGGTTTTTTGAAAAATAAAAAATGGAGATCATAGATTTTCATGGAAACGAAAATTATTTACTGAAGCAAAATGCTAGCTAATATTAACCTATTTTACGTTAGCTAAGTAATAATAATATCTTTATTTGATTTGTTACATATTTGTTCAAATTATTTAAGAAAATATTCTGGTAAACATTTCTTACAGTAATTGCATGGCGAAAAGTATGACCAGTTGTATTTACTCAATTTTATTTTCAGGTAATAATCGTTCTGGTGCTCATGTTATTGAGTGTGTGATACCAGTTTGGTGGCAGCAATACAAGTCCCCTGTGGGACACTATTATAAATCTTAAATGGGAATCGTTCAAGATAAAATTTCTAAAGTATTTACAGGCAACTCTGTTGTGGATGAAAATCAGTTAACGTAATGAATGTCAATTAAATTGACTGTTTTCTTAAAAATATCGATGGCAGAATTGTTTGGAATTGCGATATAATTGGATGAAGCATTTTTAAAGTTGATATCATTGTGAAATTGATTGATTTATAATTTACGAACGACATCACATGTATCCGAGTGGTGGTGCATAGTCTTTTTTTAAAGGATATTTGCAGGAAGGTAGGTACTAGAAAATAGTTTTGTGAATTTAGAATGAAAATGGTGTTGTGTATTTAACAATGAATCAATTTTCAAGTCAAATTATTTCAAAAAGAGTTCGTCAACCCCAAAAAACATTGAAATGAGGCTTCCACGTTTAGTTTTCTGAATCTTGGTTAACTCAGTTTATAAGGATTGAAATTTGGAACAAGCCGCAACCCTTGAGGTCCACACGATCAGTTTGCCAGTCATATTTACATAGATATTATTTTTTTTTTAACCCGATAATAAAAATGAAACTAATGCTACTTTAGAAAATAATAACTATAACTATGTATTCATAACAGTAATTGGAATGAGTTAATATTAATCGTATCATCTTAGGGAGCGTCCATTGATTACATAAGGTCGTTGGTGTGTGCGTAGGGAGAGGATGGGTTGATTGAATATTCACGCGGATAAAACGGGGAGGACAGGCTACAAAGCCTATTTTGCGTAATTTGCTTTTTTCATATAGACGCTTGAAAGACAAAAGGGCGCTAGCGAAAATGCATTCAGTTTTTGTTATTATGCCGACTGAACTGCGTTTAGAAGCTGTGTTTTTTGGTTTTTTTCGATGGCGATGCTTTCCACTACATCCAGTTGCCAGCTGTTCACAATCCTTTTTAATTTTGTGTTTGTGTTGCTGAAGTTATGGTTTTCTTTTATCATGTGCTCTGTAACTTTTGATCGGACTTTCCTGCTGCGGTGTTCCGCTGTGCCCTGCTTACTTCGCTTGTGTGCTCCTTAAATCTGATTTTTCTTAAAATTTGATAGAATCACACAAATGTTGACATGCGTTAATTGACACCTTAACAATGCAAATCCTATATTTGGTGCGCGAGATATAGTGCATGACAGATATGACCTTCAAAGGGTCAAAATAACAAATTCTCTCGGCCGACGTTTCCTGAAAGCTAATCAGTTCTTAAAATTGCAGACACTTCGTTAGGGTGTCAATCTTAACGAAGTCGATAAGAATTTGTTTACGTGAATTATGCTCGTAGAAAAAATTATTCACTGACGTACGTACGTACGTTTATACACACACACACATACATCCATCATTGTAAAATCAATTTAAATACACTCTAAAGACCTCAAAACGTAAAGATATTTTAAAAATTTCAATTAGGAGGTTATTAATCATTGATTGAATGCGAGAAATACGGCAGAAAGCGCTTCTGTTGGAGCCATTTGAAACCTTTTTCTTGAGTTCTAGCTTCACGCAACTTGAACTTTCCGTATTGTATATGCAAAAAAAGGATTCCTGCCTGGAATCGTCTCGTCTTTTTTGTTTAATAGCGTCCCAGAGCCTGGGGATCAACGTCATACATCCAGGTCTCGTCTACGGGCAATAATCGCGGCAAAAATTCTTGTGGTCTGCCGAGTACTCTTTGAGATTAGCTCTTGAAGCATCAGCTTTTCTCTACCTTCTATCCTCGCTTAGCATTTTCGGTAACTATATAACATGCAGAGTTCTATTTTGATATGTAGTTCGTTGGTGAGCATCCTTTAAGCTGGCACGTGTCGTTTGGTGGAAATTTTTTTAAAGCAAAATTAAAAAAATGCAGATTTTGCTTTCTATTTTATAAAATTTTTATTCTTCTATTTTTGGGTTTTCATATGTACAAGTACACGATTATTATGATGTATGTTTGGATCACCGGTTGTACATTAATGATTCAAATCTTTTCCCAGAAAATTAGATAAACGACTGCCAGCAACTTTTTCCTTTCCACACGCCAATGCAGTTTTGTAAACAATCCATCCAGATTGCGTCCTAATTATTTCTTTAGACTTTGACGACCTTCATTTATAGAATGCAATTTTTGCGACGAAAACTTCATTGACTCGACACGACTAATAAATTATCAAATTAATTTCTACAATTAAACATGCGAACTCCAACAGCGAATTTCGCTTGAAATTCTCTGAAAATCATGCAGGAGCAATAAATTGTCGCAGTGCAATTCCCATACTCCAGGGCCGTTAGTATTTGAGTCGTGAAAAGGTTTCTTTTCGAGTTTTCCCTATTTTATTTTCTTGCATTTAATAGCTTCGAACGAGACGTATGGTATGGCGCGGCTGTAATTCTGACGAGGAGGCAAACTGTTTTCCAATAAAATGCCACTCGAAAGCACGAATCGCATTGGGAATGTGAGCTGAAATCATTAACACTCGGATTTTGTAGAAGAGTGGAAAAATGGAATGAGGATACAGTGCTAAGGATTTTCCTGCAGGCAGTTGGAGTGTGAAATGTGGTGACAAGCTAAAGAGTGATGGTGGCTGGGATGTTTTAGGTGCTGGTTTGATGGATGGTGAAGGCCATAACATGTTGCTGCGGAACTGCCTGGGTTCTTGTCCGCAAACGACTGGCAATGCATGCATGGTGTAATCAAATGTTCTTCCTTTAGTGTTCCCGCAATGAAGTCAATGCAATTGGTATTTTATGGGAACATCGTGCTTCACCTATATAGGCCTGGTCGGGGATGCAAGAAGTGCTCGATTTTACAACGTGAGATAACCAAGTGCTTCACGCGTGTTCGCCGTGCGATTCAGTAGTATTGCTACACTTATAGATGACTTGGCCGATAGAGTGCCAAACTACAAGCGTATCAAAATTAGGTGCTGGGCCGCCTGAGCCCAGGGTTCAGCTTCGAGAAGCCTAACCGTCGATGATGCAGCAACGTCTTCTACGCCATAATGCGATTTTATAACAAACGACCGCTGAGGTTGAGGTCGTGCACATGAATTGGAATTAATTAAAACAAGAGACAAATAAAACCATGGCGTACCGCGGAGCTCCACTTCACTCTACTCTACTTCATCTTCAGCGATGTTGGTTGCAGCTCTGAACTGGCAAGTGCACTTTGGATATTCTCCATTAGTAGAGTTTGTGTTTAAGCTGGGCCCCGCAGCGAGGTCTTCACGAGTCGTCTTTCATGGTACAAGACAATTCGTGCACTTTGTAATAGTTCACGGAAGGTTTCTGTGAAAATCCAGAAGATTTATGAAATGGGAAGGTCCAATTCCGCTAACGTGGCCGGCATCGCTAGATGCGCGCACTAGGTGCATTTTCGGGGGAATGAGTTGAAGACATGCACCTGTAGCACAAAGTTTCTTTGTCAGCCGTGAGGTATTTGCAGTGGAAAGAATGGCCTCCATACTGCCTTCCTGCTCATTGGCAGGACGGAATTCAGTAGTGGATCGCAGCAGTTCTCGAGGCATAGTGCGGTAGTTCAGAGTTCGATGCAAGAAGAGGCTTAGCCAGGCACGTAGTCAAACAAATATCTGCGGCGATTGCGGTGCAGGCGAAGATCGAATTTTCGATAGGCTGCTGGAGAAATTAGTTGTCCACGCGATGATCTTTATCCTGTTTCGTGGGACTGCGGACAACTACCCGACGAACAATACACGTTGTAGGTGCTCTATTGGTGGAAATTCCTTTCGATCGATACGAAAAGTAGGCGAAATTATCGGTTCTGCAAACTGCTCGATGTTGAACGCAGGGAAAATGTGAAAAATTGTTTACAAGCCACATTAGCATAATTGACAAATTCGCGCATTTAATCACGTCAGAATGGATTGAAACGTTGAAAAGCGGAGTTGGCAGGGTTGCATTGAAATCACAGCTGGCAACGTGTAGGGACTAAGTCGGTTCGGAGAAATCTGATTAATTGATACGAGTGCGTAATTATGTTGTCTGACTATTTATTATCCGCCGACTTATTGATTATGCACACACACATCACGTCAATGCCTTGTCGCGTCGTCAGAGTGCCATGGAAGAGGTTTGTCACGATCTCTTAATTTAGCCGCTTGAGCGGACTGTTTGCTGCGGCTAAATGGCGTGGAGCGATTAGCGCCATCAGTTGTGACGGATATTGCACCTTTCCTCATCGGAATGCGCCATGTCTTAAGCGATTTGATTGTGACTCCTTGTCGGCGGCAAGCAGAACCAGCATCTGAGATTTGTCTTGCGATCGGGCCTTACACAAATTTGTAGGCAGATCATAAGTTTGCCTCGACAACAAACCCAGCTTAAAATATTTATCTGGAGGACTGGCATGCCGCCTGTCTCCTCGAAATGCGAGTACGGTTTTGCACCTTTTTCACGGAGCACTCGTTACCGCTGCCGATTATCTAGACAGTGTTGAGTGGTTGGCGGTGCACGCCTGGAAAGAGACAGTGTTACCTTGTGGGATCCGACAGGTACTGCAGGTTGACTCCTCGCATGAGATACTTGCCACCCTGCGCTATCATGCAGACTGGCACCACTCGGCTTCTTCCAGTTCACAAATCAGCGAAGAGCCATAACTCTTATCTTACAGTAAATCACTTCATGACGTATAGATATTACCTAACCACCGGATCGCCACCAACCTCGTCGAAGCTGACTTTGCATCTCAAAAGGATCGTGTCGAAGGAGGTTTTTCTTTTAGAAAAAGAGGCTTATTGGTTGGTACAGTTCGGAGGGATATTGAGCGTTCGTGGTGTTCTTGTTTTGTCTTCAAACGATTGGCATGTGTGGCACCGTTTTGCAACAGCATTTTCGGTTTACACGTAGGAGTCTCACAAAGACCCACGTTGGATTAGCGTCGCTGGGTGGTCGTGGTGCACAAAGACCGGGTCCTACGATAGTTTCATGTTAAATATCTTAATGATGTTGTTAATTGATTGCACCGAACGTTCCATTCAGTCTGGGATTGATGAGGTGAAAGCTCTGATCGATTAAGATGAGTCAAATGGTCCTGGCTGGGCTGCTCTCCATGGATGTGACCTAGTCCGGAGGGATCTTTTGTGATGGTTGTAGACCAATCGTGTCGGTAGGTCTATCTGATCCATCCATCCATCTGCAGTGCCCGACGTTGCGTTCCACCTGCTGTGATTCGATTATAAAAGCGGACCTACTGCATAGCTTTTAAATAATGAAGAAATGCTCTGTGGAGTGCTGCAAAGACGATTTGCATTGATATTTGGTATTTGGATACTGTTCATTCAGATTTGATTCGTGGAAGGTACAGTGCAGACAAACAGTTCTCATTAACTTCGTTTTAAGTGTTTTGGTTTTGTGACATCCTTCGTCGTTTTAACGCGAATTTCTAGAACGTAGCGATGCGTTTTGTATATTAATGATTTGAAGCTAGGCTGTATTAACCTAGAATGCCTATTGAGTATACTTTACGAGTCGAAGTTGGAGTATCACAAATTGAAGCTAGAGTACAATGCAGCTGTGAAAATATTGAATATGTGACATCCTTTGGCTTTCAGGATGATGGGAAAATTGATGGATCTATTGCTGATGATGGAGAGTGAAAATTGATGGGCATACTTTTATAAAAGCTAGGTTGTGCTATAAGTGTCCCAAGTTCTGCATCGTTCTGGCTCAGACTTTGCTTAAATAGGTGGCGAATAGTTTAGCTTTCAGTACGCTATTTGTGGCATAATTGGCGCTCTTCATCCTCATGGATGCCTTCTAAAGCACAAATCACTCTCGTGCGCCAGTTTGCGGTCCTGTATTTTGTTGCTCTCGTTTATGTAGAGTAGCCACTTCAGGTTTTTGGTGGCTACATAAGGGAGTGTCTTTGCTTTAGAAAAACATAGTTTTGCATTTGGTTTTCTTTTTCTAGCTATATTAGCAGCTCGAAAAAATTGTTGCAATTGTTGGGCAGCTCTTCACGGTATTTTTCATCGTGGGAATTTTTATTGCTGCACCCTCTGTCATCGAGTCTGTCTTGTGTTTAGTCTTTCGTTTTAGGTTTTCGCAGATACTTTTTTTCGCAAATATTTGCGATATTTAGTCCAGTTGTTCTTGAATTTTTTAAGCTTCGTTTCACTTTGAGTCACTGTTTTCAGAATGCCATTTCGCATAAACTCTAGATTAATTTCAGATCATTGGATGGTTCAAAATGTTACATTTTCGAAACGGAAGTGCATAAATAAATTGAAGCTGAGATAATATACCTACTACACACAATTATGTGTGTCACTTCATTATTCTAAAAGTAATACACTGCCATTATGCAAACGTTGAGCAATTTTTTGAACTTTTGACATCGTTGTCAGCGGAAACTGAATTTTTAATTGCGGTTTTAAAAAGCTTCATAGAATTTAGAAATTTTCGGTACTCCTTTTTGAATTAGTATGGACCAGATTTTCCATTAAATTATGATCTCACAATTTCTTCAAACAAATTCAGAAGAATTGTTTCTTTCGTATGGGACAGGCACTTATTTCTTTGTATGAAAAAATCTTGATTGATTTGATGCTTCAAGGTCAGAGACTCATAAATACAGTTCCACAATAATGACAGGTATTTATCCGTTTAAAAGTTTTTCTCTAGAAGTAAGGTATGCTTTATTGATTGGTGATAAATCTGCTCCATCCTGAATTTTAAAACTTTTGACTTAATTCTATTGAAAACATGTCAGCAAATTTTGGAGATGCATTGGAGTGCTGCGTAAACAATTTGAAATGTATGTCCTGTGTACTTATATGACAATTATTTTTTTAAATGTTTAAAAGTGTCAGCAGATAATTTAAAATAAAAAAACATAATAGCTGCATCCGTTTAACTCAATTTTGTCCAAGCGATAAGACAACTCGTGAAGAGCATCGATTTCTTTCAGTTATTTTGGAGAGAGATACAAAAGAGGTCATTTGAAAATATTTCAAGTGACATTGTTCAATTTCAATACGAAGTTTTTGAAAAAAAGCTCCTGATTTCCCGTGAAAAAACAACAATCGACAACGATCAAAACTATCACAAGTATTTGCTTTCATTCTAGAGAAACTATATAGTCAGCGAAACATCATTCGTAATTTTCAAGTTGGTGTAACCCAATTTCGTGCGTACTGTTAGCTACAAAGATTCTTTCTTTTCAGTTTTAATAAACAACAATAATATCTTGAAGCTTCATTCAAGCAATGAGTGCACTATCAAGAGTCTTAATGAGACTCAAGGCGAAGCTGAAATAAATAAAAGCACAACAGCACACATTCAGAATTATGTCAGTCATTGGACTTTGTTCTAATTCCATTGATCAACAGCCTGAACAATAAGCAAAAAGCAGCCACTCCATACCCTCGCTAGCCGTAACAATCTTCTAATTAGTCCAAAAGAATATTGTTCATTAGTTAGACAATAAACAAATTCAGGTATTCTGGTAGCGCAGAGTGTGCAACACCTTCTGGGTGCAGCACTTGTAGGCCTCGTCAAGTTGTGTAGAACTTATGGATGTGGATTTTGAAGAGCACTTGGTCAAGTGAGGCGTGTAAAATCAATCTAGCACATGTGGAATTGGACGACCAGAAGATAGAAAAATATTTTTCAAGACTTGCGCGGGAGTACAAGTCACGGTTGCTGAAGTGAGCACTCCAAATTCGGTTACAGTAAAATTGTCCGCTATGGAAACTCTTCAGACGATCATCGAGTAAACCTGGTTTGTAAGCTATCTTCAAGAAGATGTATAAGACCAGATACAGCTTGATTAAAACGATATAATACCCTTTTTCAAATATATAAAATGTTCCATACTTGAAGTATATGGTATTTTCACGAAGTCAATACCGACTCTCACGCATCCCTTAGCGTACTAAACCTTGAGATGGAAACAATATCAACTAGACCGTTAAACATTCAAAACTACCCATACCGGCTGAGCCGTACCCATGGCACTTTGTATTGATACCGAAAAGGTTGTTCTGAAGCATCTCTTGCGAGATAAAAAATAAAAACGGGGCACCGAAGTAAGCTCAATAATTTTATAGACTGTTGAGTGCGTCTACTAAAGTAAGCAGATGAGGCAAGGTAACAACAGAAAAAGTTTTCAATGATTATTTAAAAATGAAGATCCACCAGTTGTTGAGCCAAAAGTCGAATAGATAAAAGCTACGCATCTATGTAGCAAGCTCCTCAACATCAGTGTTGTTTGTGAATTTCTTTGCATATGTACGATTCCATGTTTGTCCGACAAAATGTTTGTGTCATTCACTTGAGACATGTTGACACCAAAACATTCTTCAAACAAATCCATAAACTATTTGAACGTTATAAGGCCATGGCACGCATTTTAGTGGACCACGAAAAGTGGGGGTGATAGAATCAGGTCTAACTGAAAACAAGGGTGTCTTTTACTTTCAGTGATTCCAGCTACATTATGCTAGGCTTATCGAAATGGGAAGCGCTGAGACTATCGCCAAAAGCTTTAACTATTCCAAGTAAATATTTTGTTTGGCGTATTAACTTAATGTGTTTTTCATTAGGCCTTGCTTCTAATCTTACCAATTAGAAACATTCACCAATTTATCATCTTCATCCGTAAAAGTCGAGTCGCACATGATTCTCAGCATAGTGCACACTTGCTCTCAGATGCAATTTTGGTTTCCGAAGTCATCAAAAGGCATCATGATGAACTATCTACTGATTATCTTAAATGTGTGGCACGTTTCTGAGGAAAATGTACTCATTAAATTGGAAAATTAGCACTTGCAATAATGACGACAAGGATTTATGATGGTCTTAGATGTGTGTGGTCGTCTCGGTTGCGGTCACAATATACATAGTCACGGCAGGCGGCACGGTCTAAGGAGTTGGGTATTGAAGAATTTATTGGGTGATGATGATTTTAATTTGACTCGTGTGCTGTGGTCAACTGTGCAAGTTGCATCGTTCCTTCTTCAAGTGATGGTAGCGATACGAGTACAACTTCGTGGTATGATGCGGTAGAAGAATCTTTTTAGTTAGAGTCACATCTTGAGCAGCTTATCCACTGTCCCTTATGTTTTCTTAGCTGTTTGAAATGGTTTGTTGATTAGGTGATTGGAATGGATGGGTTTAATTGTGTACATTATCATTATGTTCTTCTTTGGAAGCCACACTTTAACGATCGTTAAAATATTTCAATATATTTTAGGATTTAGTGCAGAAATGTTTTGACTTTCTGTGTTCGATGATTCCATATTAAGGTCTTTTGATAAGAGCGCTGAGTATTCAATTTAAAAATCAGCACTCAAACTTCATTAAGATATAGGCGCCACGCTTCTGCATATTCAAATGATTTCACAAATCGTCAAAAAAGAAGGTTAATATCGAAACAAGAAGTATATGAACAGTTATGTCATCTGTGGGATATATAAAAAGTTTGAAACACAGCTCTCTCCTTGCACGAATAATCATAATATGGAAGAAGCTACAGTGAAATATTCGGAGCCAAAAATCTACGAAGCAAATATAAAAAGATAGAAGCTAGATGCCAAACAAGGACGGCGTAATTCATTTCATAATTCGTAGCAACAACCCAGTGTTTCTAGTTATTGTCAACAGCCCAAGGACGAATATTATTTAATTATTTATGAACGTGCATCAAACCCTGCAATTTCTTTGATAATGAGATGCTTTCAAGCTTCGAGAACGGCACAGCTCATTGAGCTGCAGTCTTTTCAACCGGGAGTTATTTCTTCCTTGACCAGCTCCACTGATGCTGAGGTACTAGTGGTAGTCACACCAACGAAACCGGTTGCTCTTATTTTGAATGCACCATTACCAGTGGTAATTTACAATGATCCAGTAATTACCGTCGCGGTAATACTGCATGTCGGTGTCGTTTCCAGAGTGGTACAGGCGGCTCACGCGACAGACCACCTGGTGAATTTATTAGCGAGCGCTTTACGACTGGCCATATTTATTTCAAAATTTTTTAACACGTCCACTAACAAATCTATGATTAAAACGTTGCAGCCATGCGGTAATACTAAACCGAATGAAAGATCTTTGCGCGCTGTAATAAATTGCTGGAACGACCCTTGGTTTGTCTCCTCCCTGTCGAGATCGTAAATTTGCACGGCAACGCATTGCATCTGAAGGCTACCAAAGAATTTGCGATCCCACACTATCATAGATCGTTCTAGCGAAGATCGTTACCACACCTGGCCCGGGGCTGTGGAGCAAACCATCCTGGGTTTGGCGGCGCGGCTGAGGCAGGAACATGGCCAGTGACAGGGAGGACCACTAACAACGGTGGCCGACTACAAGAAGTTAGTGTCCGCTAGCAGCAATATCAGGAAGTGGGTGGAAGCCTATTTATGCGAAATTCTCGTACAGATGATAGTGATCTTGTCTTTGCAAATTTCTACTGTTCCGTGCAGTGGGAGATAAGATGCAACATTAAGTAGGCGTTCGATGGCTTGATGGGTATTAGAAAATTGTTCAGTGATAGCGCGAAATTGGCGGCGGTATGAGGAATTTTCATTTAAATAACATTGTCGCTGCTGGTGGCGGTTAATGGAGAGAAAACAACGGGTTTCAAGTCACGTTAGTACGTTATTGAAACGTTTTTCCATTGAAATTGCATTAACATTTTTCTACGGTTAGCACATTTAAAGGGGGGTAGGATATGCCAGTGTGAAGTGCAAGTCTCTGAATTTTTAATTTGGGTCATGGTGCATTTCGAAAAACCAAAGGCCGCAATCTAGATGTATTTAACTTTAGCACTTTGCCAAGCTTCCACCATTTTTTGAGTAATTTTCGTATTCCAAAGCTCAATATAAAATCACCTTATTTGCGATAACTTGCTCAACTCATGCATCGCTGAACGGTGTAAGCTGTAAACTTCGACTAGACCTTTCGAAACGCAACCCAAACTTTAATTGTTTACAATTAAGAAATATCACGTGCAACCATATACTCACTCTTGCGCCATCAATCTTTGTTTGATCATATCAATCTGCAATGCTCAGATTTATAGCTCGAACCAATAGCTTAGATAGCATTCACGATTGCGGTGATGTAAATCATCATTTAGTTGCTTGTCGAACTTACAAAAACCTCACACACACATTAACATTGTCAGTAATTATATGTTGGATAATTTATCTTGTCTTCTCAGATATTTCTACACATGACTGATTAGTTGGGTGGAGCTGATTTGAAACTCATCGTTACCGGCGCATATAGACATGTGTGTTTGTTCCTTCACAGTGTTCAATTTGCTTACTTGATTTGCGTTAATCACATGTTTTCCTTCATAGTTTTGATAAGCTTTGCATTTACTTAACGTTATTAATGGTGCTTGTTTCTCGTGAGAACACGCGGAATCCACAAGGGCGCCACGTAACGCCACTAACTTCAGTTAAATTTCAAGTTACTTGCCTAGGTCTTTTGTGTGTTGCATATTGTATGAGCTACGTACTGAATTTTGGCGTATGTTAGCTTCAGATAGGTGTAAATTTGAAACGTTTTGACTTCAGGTTTGATCCACCATACATTCTAGCACTCTTTACAATGCTATTAATTATACCAATCAACATTGCGCATCAATTGATCGGCTTCACCGTAAAGCGCCAGTTCAAGGTACTTAACAGAATCCATTAATTATCCACTTTTGCGGGCATGTCAACATCAATTCAACATACCAAGATGCATTTCAACATAGCACCAAGATGTGTCCACTCATCATTATCGAAGTGAACTATTTCAAAACACAACACAACACAACAGTTACCATCAATTTTGTGTTTGAGTCGAGCAAATGAAATCGTCTCGAATGTACCCAACAGAATCTCATGTACGAGTCTACAGCTACGTTCCAACCTAGATTGCATCCAATGAAACCGATTTGCAGACAGGTCCTTTATGACACCATCAACGATCGTTAAAAAGTACATTACACGAAGTTGGTGATCTGTGGCAAATCAAATTGCATGGTTGCATCATCGATTCAATTTAAACTGCACATCGTCGTTGCGGAGTCTCTGGTGAGATCATATTTAACAAAGTATCTAATATCTATAATATATATTGACGACTATGCGTGGTAAAGCATAGCAGAGCAGTTCGAGTCGTCAATATCGTCATCGAAGGAAATGTCGTTTGGATTTGTTGTTGGTCTGTTTAAGCGTAAGCCCCTAAAGGCAACGAGTTAAAATAAAACAAAGATTGAATGTGTGCATCTAAAAGTAAAGTGTTTTGCGTTGTGCGAGTGAATATAGGTTAGTCCATACAAATCGAGTAGTCGATCTGTCGTGAATGCTCCGTGAATGACTGCGATTGGCAGCTCATGAGATCACATATTTTTACGATGAAAATCACATTTACGATTGAGTACTTCATCCAAGCAAATTACTTGAAAGTTAATTTCATAGAAAACGAAAAACTATTGAACATACTTTTAAATAGTTGCCGAGACTACTTAATCAAGATATAAAAGACGCTCACCAATTTAAGAAAGCTTTGGATTTACTTAGTTGCTTGAATATTTGTCACAATATTGTGTTGCTCCTTTTCAAATTTATCGGTATAACATTTTCTGATCAGGTGAAGTAAAAATCATAAAGATTCACTAAATGAACTAAAGCTGGACATGAAAGCAAAAATATCCAAACCTTGCCAAAAATGCTGTTGAATGCAGATTTTCAATAACTGTGAAAGAGATCGAAGCAATGTTTAAATTTAACAACTGGGTATAGCTCTCAGTGGAAAATCTATTAACCATGGACCATAGGATATGCGGCTAAAAAGACTTTATGTTTTAAAGTGGAAAATGTTATGGAAAATGTGTTTAATGTTCCATCACTTTGTGGGAGAATAATAAAAGCATTGAAAGATATGATGAGTTTCACACGTCAAATCAGGATGATTGAGTAAACAACGATACAAAATCGCTATTATGGTATTCAAACCTAAGAGTGTGATTTCACGATCAGGGCAATGAGACACAATCTATTCTCTAAGCTGGAATGATAGCAACTCAGGAAAACTTAAAGAACATTTCAGTCAATAAGACAAAAATATTTGATGGGCTTATTACCATGGCCAAGAATAAATGATGTTGAGATGATGCCGCAAATAGGGCAAAAATACTTTTCACAACGATTTTCTGACTCAAATAAAAAAACTATAATATTAATGGTGCTGTCCTCCAGGACTTAGTGATTTAACTTTTATTCGAAGGAAATCTTGACTGATTGAGTATCAGACCAAGAGCTGACGGACGATAAAGAATTGTTATATCAATAACGAATTATTACATCAAAATCATATTCTTGTAATCTTGATAATTTTTGACGCCATTGATAAATATGTCCCCAAAATAAGAAAAAAAGACAAGCGCTCAGAGCCATGGCTTGACAATGATCTTAGGCGACTAAGAAATCATAGAAATAAGTTATATAAAATAATCAATAACAATGACAGTGTTAGTGCGGATGTTAGATCTGAATACGACGCAATAGCCTTAAAATTTAAAGCCAAATCCCGAGAAGCCTACGAGCTTTACCTCAACTTAATGGGCGAAAATATAATCAATAATCCCAGAAAATTTTACGACTTTGTAAACACTAGGCGGAAAACAACTGGATATCCAACCCACATGTCAAAAAATGGTCACAGTTCATGTTGTCCGAAAATAATCTGCAACTATTTTGCTGATCATTTTCAAGGGATTTTCGGCCCACCCGTAACGTCACCCGTAAGGTTACTTACAACTAATACTTCCCCGGCGCCACTTGACCAAGACTCGTACATAACTAAGGATGATATCGCTAAAGCTATTAAACAACTTGATCCCAACAAATCCCCGGGCCCAGATTTGCTTCCTCCTAAATTTTTGATACAGTGCTCGGAGCAACTCATACAGCCGCTTTACGTAATCTTCAACAAATCCTTAACGCAAGGTATTTTCCCATCCATTTGGAAGACCTCCCACTTAACGCCAATTTTCAAAAACGGCGATAAACGTTCAATCGAAAATTATAGAGGCATCGCAATTTTGTCCGCCATTCCTAAACTGTTTGAAAAAATTATATCAGAAAAACTAGTCCCTGTAGTCGAACCCCGGCTTAATGAGCAGCAACATGGATTTCGAAAAGGCCGCTCAACCACTACCAACTTGATGATCTTCACGTCGAATGTTCTCTGTGAAATGGAGAAAGGGCACCAAACTGACGTAGTCTACACTGACTTTAGCAAAGCCTTTGACCGGGTTGACCATAATATTCTGATTTCAAAACTTGCCAATTTCGGCATTTCATGCTCCATGATCAGCTGGCTTGCATCCTACCTTCGGAATAGAATCCAGTTTGTGAAATTTCAGGGTTTCCTCTCAAAAAAGATTTTTGCCTCTTCTGGAGTACCGCAAGGTAGTCATCTTGGTCCACTTCTCTTCAACATTTTTATATCTGACCTATCGGAAATCTTAGACAATATACCTCATTTGCTCTATGCTGACGATCTTAAAATGTACCACGTAATCAGAACTCAATCCGATGCAAATTTCATTCAATCTAAACTTGAATCATTGGAGCAATGGTGCAACCAGAACAAGCTTATTCTTAATGCTGAGAAATGCCAGGTTATGAGCTTACACCGTAAAAATACTATTAACAACTATACTTATCATCTTAACAGCGTCCAGCTTAAACAAGTTAAGAACGTTAATGACTTGGGTGTTATCCTAGACAGTAAGCTGCGTTTTAACTTACATTACGATAACATTCTGGCCAGAGCCTACAAGCAACTCGGTTTCATAAAAAGACGTGCAAAGGAATTCAAGAATATATGGGTCACTAAAACCCTTTATACTGCTTTCGTTCGTCCTTTACTTGAGTACGCCTGCGTCATCTGGGACCCAATATTCACCATTCACAGTACCCGTTTCGAATCTATTCAGAAACAGTTTCTACTTTTTGCATTACGAGATTTATTCAATCCCAACGACTTCAACATTCTCCCCTCGTACGAATATCGACTTAATCTTATAAACCTATCAGCCCTTTCGTCTAGAAGAATTATGTTATCTTCTTGTTTCGTTTTTGACATATTAAGGGGTGTAACTAATGTTAATTTAATATCGAGTAAGATTACACTCAACAATACAGTTAGACAAACTAGACACACTCGCCTACTTACTGAAAACCTACACCAAACGAACTACGCTACCAATGAACCCTTCAACAGATGTTGCAAAATTTTTAACAGCGTCAGCAAACATTACTCTCCATCCATATCCAAATACACTTTTAAAAACAACCTGTCCAATGCGCTTAAGTAAAATAAAATTATTTTTTTCTCTTTTACAAAATAAAATGAATTAAATAAGTTTGATAATGTATTGTATTTGTAACTGCCTTGTTTGGCGAAATAAATAAATATATTAAAAACGTCGAAAAATCAATTCCATAAGTTCAAGAGGGAAACAATGCTACAATGACGAAAACGTTTCCTAAACCTTTTTTATACTTCACGATAAAGTTGTTATCATTCATATCATGACCATGATACCAGTTGAATGGGTAGAAGATAAATTATTTCGAAATAAATTATGTCAGTTTTACTTGATGCACTGCTTATAACAGCCCATTTGCTTACCACGAAATAAATTTCAAATGAAAATTTTCTAGAGTTGATAGTAGTTGGGGCATAATGTTTATCTTGGTAATGCAATGGAAATTGTATAGGAGCCATTTTATTTCCATACATAAAGAGAAGCAATAGTGGGCATTTAAGAGATGTTTCCTTATTTTAACTAGGTATGAAGCAATGAAAAAATTCAAAATGCGGCATGGAAGAATCCATTTCGTATCTTTTGACGATTACTATCTTCCATCGATGAAATACCTTTTCACTTATTGAAGAGTTTCTTTCTATTCTGTTTTAGCTCGTAATCATCATGTTTAACAATATAGAAACTCTCAGTAATTTAGTTCCAGTGAAAATACTATTATAGATAATCTATATTAAAAACTTTCGAAAAAGCGTTTCAAAAAAGAGTTTTTGCAATTTATTTCCTCAAAAATCGACAAAATTAGAAAACTCAGGTTAGGGAAATTGATTCCATAGTTTTAAAAAGGCAGTGCAAACGCTTCAAGTATAAGCTTGACACACTTTGATCGTTTTTTTACATTCAATCGATTAAGTATCGAAAAGGTGCGAAATAAAATTTAATTGGCTCCTTTTCGACAGTAAGTTTTTCCAAAAGAATTACACAAAAATAATCATGAAAAATTGTAAATTGATATAACTT
Source organism: Oxycera nigricornis (assembly GCA_963942545.1). NCBI lineage: Eukaryota > Metazoa > Arthropoda > Insecta > Diptera > Stratiomyidae > Oxycera > Oxycera nigricornis. The sequence continues at coordinate 39,625,910 of OZ012659.1, forward strand.
TCATTATGGAAATCTAGATTGCAATACACAAAGTGAAGAGCTTAGTGGCGAAGCACACATTTTGTGTAATAGTTCCCATGTAAGATGCATAGATACTTTTTTGCAGGTAGTAGTTCGATGAGATATCTTTATGCACGGTTGTCAGCGATTTCTAGTTCAAATGGATTCCTGTAGCCGTGCTGAATTGAAAGGTTTCCCAATCGTACCGTTGTTGGCCACAATTCGTAATGACTTCACCGATCGATTATCAACTTTATTTCACCTAATCGTATATGATGATCGCTAGAGATGCGTCTATATAAATAATGTAGATAATATGTGTTCATTCGAGCAATTCAAACTTGTTAAGTTTCTAGCCGTGAGCATTTATGAGAACATCTAACGTAGATGAAATGATCGTTTTTATTAGCATGCAAGTCTGTTATTGGTTCAATGAATTACCACCGAAGACATTGAATTTGTGTTATTATATTTAATAAGTCTACATTTAATTGCTTGTGCGTTTCTTTTACGGCAGAGGCAGGAATAGAAGCAGGCACAGGAGCAAGCTATTTGTGTAATCATAGGCATTTCAATCTGTCTAGCACGTTACGGACATTTATCTGCCGCAGTCAAAACCTGAATGTGCATCTTTAGATGGTTGTTGTGTTAGGTATAGATCGTAGTGAAAATATAGTTTATTTGGTTTCGCACCAAGCAAGTACGTTCGGGGGCATGATTACTTATTAATGTTCTTCTTCTTGTCTTGATAGCAATGTACCAATATAAATTGAGCATGAACAACACTATTAGTCCGCTTTTCAAGCAATAAACACTTTTGCAATGTCGGTTTTTGAAAGAGTTGGTAGATGCGCACAAGTATTTTTCACATAATTTTGATTTTTCATATGAATGCTCATGTTGATTACGGAGGTGATCATAATTATTATTCACTCTAGCTGTTGCGAACGTTTCATCGGATATAAGTTACATATACTATTATTCCTGTGTCTCAAAGAGCTTTGTTGATTTCAGCTTTAAAAAAGCTGAGGTCTGATCTTCGACCGGCTTCTATAAATTCTTGATGACCATCAGAAAATAATATCAAGAATATATTTGACAATGTAAGGGACATTTATTATATTATTGAAGAAGCCATTTGACCATAGTTTGCACTTGTGCGAATTTCCGAATAGTTGCGCAATTTAGAGACACTGTTTTCTGATTTTACTTATCAACGTTTGTTTAAAAATATAGACCAGATTCAACGAAATTATTCGAAAAACTATTACATTTAATAGAAGTAGTTGAGTACAAATGAGGACACTAATGTGTTGGTGGTCATGACTTTCCAATCTAGCGACAAAAAAGTCATAGAATTTTCCAAATTCAAGTCACTAGAAGAATTAATGAATACTAGTTTGGTCAAAGGGATGTAAGGTAGATCGCCTCCTCGCGGCGCATTCTGGATAACGCTAAATGAGCTATCACGGCACGACTTCAAATGTTCTCGGACATCTCTCGTCCTTACGACTTTTTTTGATGCTTTGGGCTGGTAGTTGTGGTATACTGTCACCTGAGTAGTACGCAAGAATGACATCTTGTGGAACTGGCTTTCAGGCTTAGGCTACTGCTGCTTCAGCCTTGATAAAAGTCTGGCAGGACTCGCGATACGTTCGAAACTCGTCGCCACTAGTCTGACTGTGTAGGTTCAGTTGAGTTCACACTCCTGGCCCGACTTCCCTGTTTTGGCATAGACAACCATGGATTCTTAGGGTAACTGCACAACAAATAGAGATAGTGGCTGCGAGAATCCCCTCGGCCCGGTAGGGAAGTGGAAGAAGGTGGCGCGTCCTTATGGTGGAAAGAATACTGCGTTGTTCAGCCAATTTTCCAGGTCTTTGAGGGATGCATGCACCAAAGCAGCAAAGGAGCAAGTACTCCCTCAGTTAAACCTGTTGGCGTTAGCAGCAACGTTAAGGCAACGACGAACAAGCCAGTTCGCACACCGCCACTTCTTCAGATGTTGAGAAGCAGAAAAACCCCTCTATTAAGGCTTATAGCGACAGCAGGTCTGCCTAGAAAGTCCTGAAAAGACTCAAAAATTTACTTCTCCATAGTTTCTCCCAGAAGGCCAAAATATCTCTCTCTCTCTCACTTGGAAACATCACCTTAAGAAGGAAGACATGCAGATACACGTCATAAAGCGAGGTTCCATCACCCCTTCTATGGAACTTAGTGCTAGAAGCTGTTGCCAAAAAAAAAGTGACTGGCTGCAAAGTCGTAGCCTATGCCGACGATATTGCAATAGCACAAACTTGATGAGATAAGTCTAAACCCATCTCATCAAACTAAATATCTAGTTCAAACTCTCGCGGAGGACGAACATAGCAGCAAGTACAAATTTAGCGGCATGCGCATTCCATTGCTGCAGAAGAGCTATTGGGTAAAGGTGGGGAATTGAAACCATAAATTGTATTATGGCTCTATACGTTGTTACTGAAACCAATCCTTTTGTCCAGCGCAGCTATTTGGCGGCCACCATTGGCGAAAACATCAAATGTAAGGCATTGTTTATGCTAGTAAACTGGCTCCCAACTGAGCTCCTTACGAGACAGCAGGCCAAGTGCTCTGCGATTCGATTAAAAGCTCTACATCTCTGGCATGAGGGAAACATTCGCCGCTCCACCATCCTACGGAGAAATGGACCAATGCCAGGGAAAGTAGGCCTTGTTCCTCCGATTCTCTGCTTCTACTATGGTTTTAAATAAGTCATCCTGAGTAGGGATAACTGAGCAATAGAAAGAAGTGAGATACAGGAATCGTTCAACATCTACACTGATAGATCAAAGATGGATGGAACAGTTGGCTGTGATGTTTTCTCAGAACAGTTAGGCCTGAAACTATCCTTCCGGCTTTCAGACCACAGCAATGTTTATCAGGCAGAGGTCACTGCAATATATTTACAAGGCAGTATATTGGTTGAGAAACCAGAAAAGTTCTATGAGAAACTTAAATATTTTCTCTGAAAGTCAAGTTGCTATCCAAACACTATCCAACGTGTACACCGAATCCAAAATTGTAATGGAATGTCACACACAACTGAACGTGATGTCACTTTACTCTGTGCAATTGTCCAGAGTATCACATAGTGATACACCGGAAATTGCGAAATTGCACTGAGCTCCATAAACTTGACTTTCAATATTTTATTGAAGGATGAATATTTTCCGATTGATAGTGCATAAGATCCGTGTAAATATTGTGGCTGAATTGAATTGAAATTGAAATTGAAAGTGCATCAAAGTTAACCGATCGCTGTTCGCATTAAACATATGTATATGATAAGTGGTGCTAAAATAGGCTTTTTGCAAATCCTTATCTAATCCTTTATTTGAAAAAATTAATAAATTCTAATTCAAAATGTATGGAATTCTAGCATAACACATGAATGTGAAGTTGAGTTATTATTTCAAACTAACAGGAGATTTCTTTTATTTGCATATACATATTTGCTTTACCCTTATTGCAATTGGACTCATATTAATTCTTAATTTTTTTTTAATGAAAATCATTTTCATTTTACAATATTTTAACTTAATTTCACAGCCTAATGAAGTCAGTTAGAAGGTAACCGCACTTTGATGTAAGTGAGTGGCATATTGTGGCTTTGTTTTCATTTCTCACAAAAATTGGGCGAACGGTTTATGACCAGAAGCCTAAAACAATAATAAATTAATCGTGAAAAATCGGTTCGATTCTTCACAATTCTCGCAAACCGTTTAATCCCTGTAAGGTCTTCACATCATACCTGATTCCATATTTCTCATGCGACACCAGCAATGGCTAGCACGAGCAAACAATCATGTTGATTAAATAGAAAATCTTTCAAGGCAGTAGCACGTTTCTACAATTGACATCCATTTAAAACAAACAAACAGACAAACATACATTGGAGGGCCATCAAATCGTTAAGATTAGTAAATAATCAAAACACTCGTTTTGCAAGCCGTGAAATTGACGATTGGATCTTTCAGTCAGATGTTTGCATTAGGCCTCCTGTACTCGTATTTGCTTGCGTCTAGCTGATGTCCAGGTGACACAGAACAAACATTCTCGATCTTTTGCATGCACAACACACTTCAACGCGATTGTTGGATTGAATTCAAATATTGAAATTAGAACGAATTTGTGTGGTTTGTGTTTCTGGTGTTTCCGAGATTGTTTTAGGAAAGTGGAGAGATTAGAGGAAGAAAATCATGTTGAGTTGAGTATTTGCGGAAGACTGGTCAAGATTGGTGAATACTTGCTTACAGCGGCTTTAACATCGGCAAGCAACCTATGCATCTATTGTTTGTTAATCCATCCTCTTCCCTTGAAAAACAGCTTTGGATCTCCTTACGGGCGAGTATGCAAAAGTAATTGAATCATCTTGGCAGACCCGAATTGGCAAAGAAAATTAATTACCTACTGTAAATGGCATTGGCTAATTATGTCTTCTTTTCGCATAGTCGAATAATCATCTTGTTTTCGCCATATAGCCAATGCATGTCAAAAGAATTTGGCCTTCAAATACTCTCTTGCTTATGTTGGATACCATAACAAAGTTGTGCCTCTTGATTACTTATTTCCCATTCACGTGTTGAACAGCCAACTTGAACCACTCCAATATCACCCAATGCCGTTGAACTATGTGCACCATATTTCTGTTCGTATCTGTTATTGAACAATCAATCTTATTCCAAATCAGGAGCTCAAAAAAGGAGCGAATTCACACAAGCACTCGAAGCATGTTCTCCCGGCAAGCATGCATAGCAATTATTGAAATTCTACTTGAAGTCTTAACAAAAATGTCATTTTGTTTATAACTTTGCCGCGTCTATTAGTGCAACATTTGTATCGAGGTATGAGCAGGACCAGCATGATGATGTTACGGAAATTAAGCGGATGAGTTGCTAGAAGAGATTGGAAAGAACTAGGAGAAGCAGCAGCGCGCCTTGTGGTATGCCAGACATGCACTGCATTGGACTTGCAAGCTGTGTTGGTATGACGGCATTGCAAGAACCTTCGTTGGAGTTTGGAGTGATTGCGGCCTATAAAGTGGATCTCTGCAAATGCTTGACATTGTATGGATACGTGGATTCTTTGACTAAATCGCTAGCGGGAAGTCATGCCCTCGCTGGCTTGCCAATAAGTTGGAGTTCGCATAGATGCCGAGCCATCTGAATGCTTCCCGAGATGGAGCTGCTTATAACAATGGCTCGATATGCAGAAACAACCACACTAATCAACATAAAGCCTTGCCTAGCAATTCTTGTTTTGGATGGTGGCAAGGAAATACTCAATGATTTGTTCATTGGTTCCGATACTGGTTCCGATACTTTGTTTATTCAGCATGATTTTGAGGAGTCCATGTTCGGTCTCAAAGATTTTATTTGCATATTTGAGAAGTTCACTTGTGGAATGCGAGTTATCCGACAAAATATTTAAATACGACGCTTCAACGTTGATTTAGTGCGTGAAAAGCATAACTATTTATGGACAACGATATTCCTGAATTAATTATTTATAGCTGTAGGTGACCATGTATTATGCAGCTTCAGATACATTGAAAACTTCGTTGAATGGTTTCATTTCGACTGAAATGGAGCAATAAGCAAAAATATCCGCGAATAAATGTTTTCTTGGTGTTTTGACAAGACCAAATGTTTTTTTGGAGTTAACAATTCGAAAGTGTTGCACTGTTTGAGCTACCTTGCAAAATAATATCGTTTAATATCATGCTGCGTAAACATTTACTGGAAATTCAATTTAATGATTAAAAACGCTAAGGTTTATTCTTCAAAGATGAAACAAAACTGGAAATATTGAACTCTACTGAATAAACTTTGTTGAGATACTGGTCGATGTACATCGTCTGGAAAATACTAAGTAAATAAACAAGCATTCAGGAAATACATCGCACATGGACAATGCAAGCAAATTATCATGGTTTGGAGGAGGCGGAGGTCATTTTAATCGGTAAAAATCCGACATGCCAAGAAGCAGAAGCAAATCGGTTTGAAGATTTCCACCTTTCAACGACATTTTTTTTTGCTATTTGATGATGAAAAATGGTCAGAGTAGCTGATTTTGTCAAGTTTTATAGATTCCATAAAAGCGATTTTTACCCTACCAAACATTTCACATGAAAACATTATTGCATAGAAGATACTAACAAGAAGGAATAGTGTTATTCATGGCGTTGGTGTTCGGGTGGCTTCATTCGAAAAATGCTTGAAAAAATTATATTCTAACCTAATTCGTAAAAACTTAAGGTTGGTTATCATCAAAATTTATTCAGCAGTTGAACTTTTTAACGAACTGTTTGATTTAAAAAACGCGTGTATTGCGTTGAATGTAATAAATAAATCCTATCCTATTGTCTGCTGGATTATCCACGTTAGACTTATCCAAGCCAGATCGTTGTTAATCTTATTTCTTGTAGACTTACTAAATGGCATTTCGAATTAGCTTTCTGATCAATTCAAAGCATGTAATCTGTAATGTAGAGCAACGAAAGAGGGATTTACAGTGATTTTCACATTAGCCACAATACATGGAAAGATTCTGTAAAAAATGATGCTACAGACAAATTTTGTGCAAAGCATACAACCTAAGTATTGAATACAGACTTTACACATGCAATCTGACAAAAAACGAGTCTAAGTATCTAACAACCTCGATCAGCACACATCGGTTTGGCCCATTCTGAAAAAAATATCTAATATCCAATCCATTCAATACTCACCGCATTCCATCCACTAAGTCTCAGTAATTTATGTTGTTTGCTGAGCAATCCTGGAATGAAAAGAAAACGAGAATGCATTCAATATTTTTTTCCTAATGGAAAAATTGTGTTCGTGGTGTTTGCAAAAGTAATTCAGAGTACGTAAGAATCGAAAGCGTTTTGTACTGATGAATTTTGTTTGAGTTATGCTAGCACAGAGTTTTCAGCCTTGCGCAGAAGTTCAACACTAACTAGCTTCTGTTGTAACATTGTTCCTTAGAGGTAACGGCATGCAAACGTCTTCAGTTTGCGCATGAAAGACCTTCCAAGCATCATTAGCGAATCACTCGAATTTGCACATTCTATGACTCTTTGGAAATTATTTGAGCATTTCCTGCGCTGGCAAATTGAGGACTCTCCTGAGGTTTATTTGCCGTTTCTTTTGTTTTTTTCTTTTACTTCGAGAGCGTGCTTGGAAATTGGTTTCTGTGTAACTCTATTGGGTCGAGATATTTCCGAAAAGTTGAAATGTCGGTGGAAAGAGGAGCATAAAATGTGTTGTGTAATGATGATGATCGCAATATGTATTTCACCACATCTACGTCAAGATGCAATGTGAACAGGTTACGCAAAAAAATAGGATTTACCTCAAGTCATCTTACTATTTTCTTAAAACTTTAGATTCCACGAAATCACTGGACTAGTGATTGGCAATCTTCATTTTAGACGAGACGCTGCAACTTTTCTCGAACTTTTGTCGAAAGTTACATAATTTATGACAACTTATTATTTATTTTTGAAATTTATTGAATGGTAGTCTGCAATCAACGGTTCAGGCTCATTGCCATTTTTTCTCATCATGCATCGTCATCTTTCGTCCCAATTTTGACTAAAATTGGGTGCTATTTTCAGAATATGTGTTTCAAATAAATAGAACTCGAAGAACGAGGCAAGAGAGCTACTGGTATGCCGACGAACTTCTGCAAAAGCGTCGTTGATTAACTGGAACACTTAAAGTTTGCACGACCAGTCAAGTACCAATTAAGTAGTAAAATGTCCCAAGCAAATTCCCAATAATTTTCCGTGGCAGAGAATCGATTGCTTTAGTAGATGTTGCAGAGGTCTTGCAATTGAGCCAACTATTGACGGCGTGCCGGGACCATGGTGCGCACCTTGGCGGGACTTGTAGCGTGCACGAAAATGCAATTGACCGCCTACTTTTTGATTGCTGTTAATTAACGATGTCGCCTCGTGTTTGGTGTACACTTTATGCAACGTAACAGTGGCATATTTGGGAGTAGTGCATGTCAACAGTCTGCACGAGACATTTATCTTTTCGGGCACTGTTTGTAGTGTTTCGAGTCGGAATTGACGTGAAATACTTGGCTCGAGGTAATTTAAATGGGTGTAAGCTTAATTTGTTGTGCTTAATGGAGTTACTTATTGAAATTATATTGTAAATACTAAGCAACATATCATTGTAGGTATTTTTACGTTTGTTAGCTTCATGATAACCATCAATGTACTAACTCTGACGCTTTGTTTGAAAGTGCATCAGCGAATTATGTGTCTGATAGAAAACGAGCACAATTTTCGCAATGACCTTTATTATAGGTCATTTTTTCTGATGGTATAATATATAGTGGCAATGTGGTTATTAAAGAACAAAATCGGTAACCATTTAACATTTCTTAGGCAAAAATCTCCAATGATACGACGAGCTAAAGATTAAACTTCTGAAGTATGAGTGGTGCAATAATGAAACACCAAACATATTGACCCACATTGGACGCTTGTTAAGCACTGTATCGTGTAGCTGCCATTGCCGTCTTAACAACGCCAGTTTTTTCTAATTTAAATGTATTATTTTCCAGAGAATATATGGGGTATCAAGAGAAATGTTTGATAAGATATTTAAGTGCTGTCGTTATTTAGAGTGAAGACAGAGAGGAACAATGCAAGACTATTCGTATTTTATTCTTTCCTCTGGTTCGATAGCCTATAAAAGGTTCATAAAATGAACTTATACTTCAAAGACAAGTTAACTTATGTTTTTTTTTATCCAGAATGGACTCATAAACTAAATTTGATGATTCTAAATATGCAGGAGAATTTCTAAAATTTATAACCGTGTTTTTATGCAATGATCATTTGGTTTTTTTTTAACTTTTCAGTATATAGGAAGTTTTTGTAATCGCCTCGAAAATCGAAATTGAAATTTTCAACATTTCTTTACGTTTTTAGGTATTTAGAGTATATTTAAAGTGTTTTAAGAAAGCGACATTTATGTGTGTGCACGTACGTACAATTTACGAAAAAAGGTGCAAAAATTTAGGTTTTTTCATGAACAATATATTTTTAACCTTATTTGCGAAACATAGTAATCAATGTTTATAAAATTTATATACTCAAAACAGTTTTTGTGAAATTACCAGCAAAAGTTTTTCTCATGATTACAAAAAAAGTTAAATTAAAAATGCAAACTCATTAAAAGTCATCATGACTTTGAAGGTCATTTCTGTCATTCACTATATCTCACGAACCAGATATAATATTTGCACCATTGAGGTGTAAATCGACGTGTACTAACATTTTAGTGATGTTTTTAACTTTATAAAAAAAATTGGTTTAACTGTTTTTTAATTTGATGAAAGAAAATGCGAAAAATTAGGGTTTTTTCCATAAAAAGTAAATTTTTAACCTGATTTGCATAGCACTGTAATAAATGTTTATAAAATGTATACACCCTTATCAATTTGTGAAGAGAAATCAGCAAATTTTCTTTCGATGATTATGAAAAAAAAAACTAAATTAAAAATAAAATATCATTCAAAGTTACCATGTAAAAAGGGTTCATACGAATGATATGACCTGATTACTCTTATTCTTAAGACGGTGTTGTAAAGTCAATCAAAGTTTTATATTGTAATATTTGCATAATTTAAGCAGATTTTGAATAGTTTTCGCAGCGTTTTAATTTTAATAAAAAACTGCTTAAATTTTGAAAACCAACGAAATTTCAATCAAATTTGCTTTCGTGGTAGTCAACGCTTTGAATGGTAAAATGTTTTGTAGTTAATATTTTGCAACATCATATGCTTTACGAAGCTTTAGTCAAATAAAAAAAATGTAATTTTTAGCAGATTTGTTCTTTAGTGTTCGTAAGATTTAAATTACTTCCTCCATCATTTGTAAAACATTTTACTTTTAACATGCAATCAACCTGATTATTGACTGCATATTCAATGTTTTTCAAGACTCAAAATAAGAAATAACTTCACTAATTGGACGTGTCCAAAGCAAAACTGCTGAATTTAGCATAGGTGTTCCGCAGGGCTCGATCCTAAGGCCAACGCTATTTCTACTTTATATCAACTCCATAAAAAAGCATACCTTGTTGCGAAAGTGGGTATGTACGCAGATGACATTGTGCTCGTATACTCAGGTAAAACTAGTCTCGAAATTGAACAAAAAGTAAATACTGACTTGGACAAGCATTGGTATTGGCTTCTACAAAGTAGATTAGCAATAAATGCGGGGAATACAAAATATATTATTTTCAAACAGGAGAACAAGACTGACATAGACTGAGCTGAACAAATAAAATATCTAGGACTTCTTATAGACCGGAAACTAACATGGACTCCACACATAAATAATCTAAGGAAAAACCTGGCTGTCTTCATTGGTCTTCTACGTTGCTTCTTCTTCTTTCCAAAGAAAAAAAATCCAAATTATGTATGCGCATCTCCTTTCCAAAATTTCCTACGGCATCTTGAATTGGAGCCAAGCTTCTAAAGGTAACCTCATGATCATCTCCAATTTAGTAACCAAGGCGTATAAGACCATTTACAATCTCCCAATGTCAACTCCAACGAGCGAAACTTACAAAACAGCCCTAGAATTGAAATTGCAAGGCATGATTTCCATGGAAAGAGCTAAATTCATACATAATGAAATGAGATAGGATTGCGGAAAAAACACTTACAGGATGCAAACATGAATAATATATCTATCGCATTTGCCAGAACTGATCGGCAAATAGGAGACCCCTTCAACAAAGCAGCTAACTTTTACAATACACTACCGGACAAAATTAAAAACATAGCGAACCCAACTTCCTTTAAAACGACACTAAAAAATATCTCCTTCAGGACCAACTTTCGCAGTAAATTACAAGTACAATCAACTCCACTAAAGTCGAAACCAAACATATAATCAATAGGAAATAATTCATAAACATATAGTCTGAACTATTCATCTAACTAAAAGGACACTTAAACTTACAGATTTGGTACTAACTCTTATACCGATTCTTATCGTCTGGGGAGTACTATGTCCTAAAATTTTGAATACGGAGAATTACTAATTTTGATGGAGAGAGTGATTGAAGGAAACAGAGGTGGTTTTAGTCGGTAGAAATCCGGCATGCCAAGATCCAGGAGCTGATCGGTATTTTATGAAGATTTCCGCTCAACAATGCTGAAAAAAAACTTTATGTTAAATCGTAAAAAAATACAAATTTAGTGATTAAGCCGAAGTCATGGTAATTTTTAACAAAACTATTCAAAATGGCCACCACGCGAGAAAATCGCTTCAGTGGGCATAATAACATAAACTGCATTCATTTTTGCTAGCGCCTTTTTGTCTTTCAAGCGTCGATATGAAAATAACAAATAACGTAGAAAAGGCTTTTTAACCTGTTCCCCTACGATTGATCCGCGTGAATATTCAATTAAGCTAATCCATCCCCATCCACCCAAAAGCCTTACGTAATCAATGGACGCTCCTGTAGATGATATGGTTCCCATTCCTTCCAGTCACTGTTATGAGTACCTCTCATTACTATTATTTAAAGTAGTGTTATCTTCATAAATATTTTTGTGTTTAATATTTTTAATATTTATGTAGATATTACTGGGAAGTTGACCGTGTGGACCTCAAGGGCGCACCTCGTGGCTTGTTGAAGGTAGCATTTCAGCATTGATTTTCATGTCGCAAACATAAATATACGCCTTTTACTTTAAAATGCAGTCAAAATATTTTGGATAGGTTTAAAAATTATTAATATTTAAATTATCTATTTATTGACTTCAAGCGGGGCAACCGCGTATAAAATTGAGATTTGAAACACAAAAACTACATTGAAAGTTACCAAATTATAGTCGATTCGTTGAAGTGTGCCATCTTAACATGATCCTGAGATTGGTGTCAAATGATGGGCTGGTGTTTCGAGCGCTGTTGATGATAGGATTTGGAGTGTTCCTTTCCACTATTCCTAGGAGTCCTCGTCAGGAGATGAAATATGGTACTACTGGGCTCTAAAAAGCAGTTTTTGCTGGCTTCAATACTGACTATAATGGTTTTATGGGTAGAAGTTGTGGTTTAATAACATAATCGCGGATATGAGAATATATGTAAGCACAGCGGAAAACTTGTACATCTATTTGAAGATAGAGTAGATTTATTAACTTCTCAGTATATGGGAAGTTCTTGTAATCGCCTCGAAAATCGAAATTGAAATTTTCAACATATCTTTACGTTTTGAGGTCTAGAGAGTATATATAAAGTGTTTTTAGAAAGGGAGATGTATGTGTGTGTGTGTACGTACGTACATACGTGCGCTCACGGACAGTTTTTCTACGAGCATAACTCACGTAAAAAAAGTCGTATCGACTTTGTTAAGATGCCCATCGAAGCGTCTTTGCAATCTTAAGAGCTGATTAGTTTTTGGGACACTTCGGTCGGGGGGGGGGGGGGTTTGCTGTTTTCACTCCTTGAAGGTCAAACCTGTCATGCACCATATCTCGCGAACCAAACGTACGATTTGCTTTATCAAGGTGTCAATCGACGCATATTAACATTTACGTGATTCTATCAAATTTTTAAAAGAATCGTTGGAAACGTTTTTATTTTTTTTAAAATAAGGGCAAAAAATTGATGTTTTTTCCAAAAACATGAAATTTTTAACTATATTTTCAAGTGGCAGTAATCAATATTTATAAAATTTATATACCCCGAACACTTGTTGTAAAAAAAAACACCAAAAGTTTTTTTCATGGTTACAAAAAAAATTGAATTAAAAATAAAAAATCATTAGAATTCATCATGTCCTTCATGGTCATTTATGTCAATCATTATATCTCGAGAACCAAATATAATCTTTGCATCATTAAGAAGTCAATCAACGCGTATGAAAATTTTAATGATGTTTTTAAATTTAAAAAGAATCTTTAAAGCCATTTTTTAAATTTAATAAAAAAATATTGAAAATTAGTGTTTTTTTTTCATGAAAAAATTAATTAATAATTAATAAAATTAACATCGTAATAATAAATGTTTATAAAATTTATAAACTTTCATCAATTTCTCTAGAGACTAGCAAAATATTTTCTCATGATTTCAAAACAAATTGAATTAAAAATAAAAAATCATTCAAAGTCACCATGTAAAAAGGGTTCATACGAATTTTTATACCTTAAATCTCTTATTCTATATCTATATTCTATATTGTTGTAAAATCAATCAAAGTTTATTATTATTTGCATAATTTGCGGAGATTTTTAATAGTCTCCACAGAATCGTGTTTTAACTTTAATAAAAAAACTGCTTAAATTTTGAAAACCAATACAAATTAAATCAAATTTCCTTTCGTGGTAGTCAACGCTTGGAATGGTAAAATGTTTTGTAGTCAACACTTTTTGAGATCATATGCTTTGAAAAGCTTTCATTAAATAAAAAATTGTAGTTTTCAGGAGTTTTGTTCCTTAGTATTCGTAAGATTTCAATTACTTCATTATTTGTAATACATATATTTTACTTTTTTTGCATTCGTTTCTGCTAGCGCTGTTTTGTCCTTCAAGCATCGATATGAAAATAACAAATAACGTAGAAAAGGCTTTGTAACCTGCCCCCCTCCGATTGATCCACGTGAATATTAAATCAAACCAATCCACGAAAATCTTTACGTAATCAATTGACGCTCGCGTAGATGTTACGATTAATATTAAGTCATTCCAATAACTTTTATGAGAGGTACATCTTTATTATTAAAAGTAGTCTTCTTTCCATAATTATTGTTGTGTTTAATATTTTTAATATTTATGTAAACATTACTGGGAAGTTGTACGTGTGGACCTCAAGGGTCGCACCTCACGGCTCGTTTGATTTCTTACTCTGTTGTGATCAACAGAGATATTGCGATCCTAAGGTAGCCGGAGGTTTAATGTGAGCTTTGTTTTAAACAGGCAATATTGATTGATGCATTCGGGATAAAACTACTCCTCATTACAGGAGAGTTGGGATAATACTCTCTATAGAAGATGAGACGCTAGTATTCGCGTTTGCTAAGAATCAGTTGAGTACTTGCTCATTTTAACTAACAATTGTCCGAGAGGTGAATCAAGAGTTAGATAGCAAGAAAGAAAACATGTAGTTCAAGTCACGAAAATTGTCAATTCAAATCTAAACGCTTCGTAGTTGCTGCGAACCAATTATTTAGATCTGATTTTTGAAATTTTTATAATAGGTTTTTATTTATTCATTACCATACACTTGCTGAATCCTGATATATCCACGCAACTAACTATAACTTATCAATTTAACTAGACTTAACAAGAACTTGCGAATTCGAACCCAATGGCTCAGTAGAAAAGCAAAGAGAGTAAGTGATTAATAATAACCATTCACTGCGTAGCCAAGCGATTGTTGCAACTAATGTATAATAATGAACAGACAAACAAATAAAGGTGAATATTTAACCTGGCAGCGTAATCAAGCTAAATACGAGCGAGCTATTCAACGGATGTTGGAATCTGGAGATCCTTGAAGATATTCGAGATCTTGATATACCATGGTGTATCAGCGAAAATTCTTAATACCCATCTCTGGGTCCTTTCTATAAAAAAATGTTACTTGCTCAGGCGAGACCCCATAATTGACAACTGTCGGTCCAGAAAGACTTTCAAATAGTTTCATAATGCTGCACTCTATGATCCACTTTCAGTTCCGAGTGTTTTCCAAGCAACCAACGTGCTCCTTCCCTTTAATTTTAGTTGATCACAAAGTGTGATCGTTTCCACGCTAGGCTTCTATCTAGGTATATTCCAATTTCATGGGATCGGGGTCTGTAACAACCGTTTATGGTAACCTGGGGGTAGGTTTTTTTAATAACTCGAAAGTCACGAGAGCACACTTTGATACGTTCACTTTTTATTTTTTCACCCAACTTCCTATCAGGAGTAATTGACTCTGTAATCTTACCGATGCTACGACTAGGTCCTCATGTGGACTGATCACAGTGGTGTCGTTTGTAAATGAAGATATCATTAGTTGACGGCAAGGTGCAACAAATAAAATGAAGGGCTAAGAACGCTACCTTGTGGTACTCCAGCTAAGATATACTATAAGACTCTGCGACTTTCTGGAGGCAAGTATGCCAGTATGCCAGACTTAATCGAAGAATTTTCAACGTCGAGAAAAACAGCCGAGTAGTAACCTTTTGATTCGAAAGTATCCCTAATTTTAGCGGAGATTCTGTGAACAAAGTCGTATCGACTTCGTTGAGTTGTCAATCGAAGCGTCTTTGCAATTTTAAGAGCTGATTAGATTTTGGGAAACTTCGGTCGGAGGGAGGAAGGTTTGTTGTTCTGGCCCCTTGAAAGTCATTTCTGTCATGCACCATATCTCATGAACCAAACATTGAATTTGTAACTAAAATGTTTCAATCGGAGCGTATTAACATTTGTGTGATTCTATCAAGTTTTTGGAAAAATTATTGAAGCCGTTTTCAAATTTAATAAAAAAAGTGCAAAATACGGGTTTTTCATAAAAAATGAATTTTTACCCTGATTTGCACAGCACAGTAATCAATACTTTTAAAATTTATAAACTCTTATCAGTTTTTGTGAAAAAAAATCAGCAAAATTTTTCTTCATGACTACCAAAAAAAATTAAATTAAAAAAATCATTAACAGTCACAATGTAAAAAGGGTTCATACGAATGATATTACCTGATATCTGTTATTCTAAAGACATCGCTGTTGAGTCAATCAAAGTTTATTAATATTTGCATAATTTGAGCAGATTTTCAATAGTTATGAAAAACCGTGTTTTCATATTAATAAAAAAAATATAAATACAAAATAAATTTTAGACAAAAAACTTTTCAATTGAATTTGCTTCTGTGGTAACCAACGCTTTGAATGGTAAAATGATTTGTAGTCAATACTCTGCAAGATCATATGCTTCAAAAGGCTTTCAACAAATAGCAAGTTGTAGTTTTTAGTATTTTTGTTTTTTACTTTTCATAAGATTCCAATTACTTCCTCCCTCATCATTTGTAATACTTTTTATTTTCAATGTTTTTCAAGACTAACTGAAAATAAGATATAATCATTAGTGTCATTGATGTAAAATCGTGAAAAAATAAAAATTCAGTGATTATGCCGAAGCCATGGGAATTTTGAACGCAACTATTGAAAATCGCTATAACGCGACAAAATCTCTTCAGTCGGCGTAATAGCAAAAACTTCATTATATATCCCTAGCGCGCTTGCGCCTTTCAAACGTCTATATGAAAATAATAAATAACGTAGAAAAGGCTCTGTAACCTGCCCTCTCGTCCAGGATTGATCCGCGTGAATAATCAATAACACCCCCCCCCCCACGACAACATACCAAAATCTTTACGTAATCAATGGACGCTCCTGTAGATGAAACGACTAATATTAACTCATTTCAATTACTCTTAAGAGTGCCTCTCATTATTACTGTTGAAAGTAGTTTTATTAACTTCCCAGTATATGGGAGGTTCTTGTAATCGCCTCGAAAATCGAAATTGAAATTTTCAACATTTCTTTACGTTTTGAGGTCTATAGAGTATATATAAAGTGTTTTTAGAAAGGGAGATGTACGTGTGTGTGCGTGTGTGTACGTACGTACGTACGTACGTCTGTACGTTCGTGGACACTTTTTTCTACGGGCATCACTCACGTAAACAAAGTCTTATGGACTTCGTTGAGGTGTCAATCGAAGCGTTTTTCCAATCTTAAGAGCTGATTAGTTTTTGGAATACTTCGGTCCGGGGGGGGGGGGGGGGGTTGTTGTTTTGACCCTTTGAAGGTCATTTCTGACATGCGTTATATCTCGCGAACCAAACATACGATTTGCATATTTAAGGTGTCAATCGACGCGTGTTAACATGTTTTTGAATCTATCAAATTTTAAAAAAAATCGTTAAAGCCGTTTTTTGATTTAAGAAAAAAAAGTGCAAAAAACTAGGTTTTTTTTATAAACAATAAATTTTTAACCAGATTTACGAAAGACAGTATTCAATTTTTATAAAATTTATATATTTCAAGCAATGCTTGTAAAAACAACATCAAAACTTTTTCTCGTCATAACGTAAAAAATTAAATAAAAAATAAAAAATCATTAACAGGCATCATGATTTTCAAGGTCATTTCTGTCGTGCGTTATACATATCTCGTGAACCAAACATACGATTTGCATGGTTAAGGTGTCAATCGACGCGTATTAGCATTTGTGTGAATCCATCAAATTTTTTAAAAAATCGTTGGAGCCGTTTTTTAATTTAAGAAAAAAAGTTCAAAAAATTAGGGTTTTTTATAAACAATAAATTTTTAACCTGATTTACGAAAGACAGTATTCAATTTTCATAAAATTTATATACTTTAAGCAATGGTTGATAAAACGTCATCAAAACTTTTTCTCATGATAACAAGAAACATTAAATAAAAAATAAAAAATTATTAACAGTCATCATGATCTTCGAGGTCATCTCTTCCATTCACTATATCTCACGAACCAGATATAACATTTGCATCATTAAGGTGTCTTTCGACGTGTTTTAAAATCTCTTTGAGTATTTTAACATTATAAAGATCCGTTCCAGCGTTTTTTTAATTTAATAGAAAAAAATGAGAAAACTTAGGGTTTTTTCATAAAAAATATTTTTTTAACCTGATTTGCACAACACAGTAATAAATGTTTATAAAATTTATACATTGTTATCAGTTTTTGAAGAGAAACCAGCAAAACTTTTTTCATGATTCTGAAAAAAATCAATTAAAAATAAAAAATCATTCAAAGTTAACATATGAAAGGGGTTCATCCGATTGATATTATCTTATATCTTTTATTCTAAAGACTTTTTTGTAAAGTCAATCAAAGTTTTAAAATGTTTGGATAATTTGAGCAAATTTTTAATAGTTTTTGCAGTCTTTTAATTTAAAAAAGCGGCTTAAATTTTGAAAACCATCAAAATTTCAATCAAATTTGCATTTGTGGTAATCAATCATCATCACCCATCCACCAAAAGCCTTACGTAATCAGTGGATGCTCCCGTAGATGATATGATTGATATTAACTCATTCCTGTTACTGCTATGAATACCTGTCATTATTATTATTTAAAGTAGTAGTATTTTCAAAATTATTATTGTGTTTAATATTGTTAATGTTTATCTAGATATTACTGGGAAGTTGACCGTGTGGACCTCAAGGGTCGCACTTCGCGGCTTGTTTTCATTATAAATTTTGTTGGATATTTTTAATACTTATGTAAATATTACTGGGAAGTTGACGGTGTGCTTGTTTGTTTTTTAAGTGGTTAGTCATTTGATCTATTGTGATCGCATTAAATTTGTATACCTGCATAATTTCTCTGGCAAAAGTTAATATTGCAAATTTTTCTTGGACTATTTTCATCTGGTGAAAACCTAAGCGTTCGCTTGTTCCGCAATCTGCGATGGAACCGCTTTTATCAAGAAAAAATATGAAGACAGTTATCAAATATACGAGGATCCATTCACCGAGCATTACCATACATTAACACCTGACGCAATCCATCCAACAGCAACATCTAACTTCCGCCACATTTATCAACCTAAATTTCGCTGCAACATGCAATTGTATTTCTTGGTCGGGTCGCCATCTGTCCGATGTCTTCCTTCTATTGCCACAGAATATGTGGCACGACCCGTACGAAGTAATTAAAATGCAATCGGCGGGCTGTCATGTTCTGTTGTGGTTCGATGTGGCCGCGTGCGCATTATGATTGAAGGATCGTGCGCGCGCGATGCACTTTCTTCATTACATTTGCGCGATATTCTGCCGCACAGCGTGCAAGAGGTGCTCGTGGTCGCATCTTCGGGCACGTTCCACACTATCTTGTTGTCCAATTCAATTTGTGTCTAAAAATCTTTACGTACTTAGGCAAAACCGCTCATCGCTCACTTGAACGGATAATGCGCATCGCAGCAATGCGGCGGCCATTGCTCGACATGACATGTCGGCTCCGCATCACAGACGATTGACCTGAAGTGAGTGCTGAGTTATCAATGGCTGGCGAAGCGGCCACTGCAGGCTGGAATGCTATCCGCGCGAATAATGGCCACGCGGAGGTACAACGGCCTTGCGAGTCGCATCCCCGGCTGGATAAGGTGGGTTTGATTGATGCTGATGATGGCGGCTATCAAAGGCGGAATGGTTTCTCTTTGCACTCCGCCATGGCCAATTGAATGATATGCGCACTGCCAACAGCGGAACCCAAACAAAATTAATTTTCTTTCATTAGATACATCGCGTATCTATTTCAGCATTTTTGATCTGTGCCTAAGCTTGCTCCTCGCATATGGGCTGATGGCTGGCTGCAACATGTCTACCATTGTGGACTGCGTTGTTTGCCAAGGATCAGGCGGAGGCAATCATAATTACTTGTAGGCTTGCGGTCAAATTTTAAGCATGAAGATTCGTCTTGAGGGAGTGCATCAATCTCTTTTATGTTGTTTAATTTCCTGTAACAGATTGCTGTTTGCTTAGAAAGTAGTGATTGAGTGAAGTGCGTGCAAATTGATTTGCTAGGGAATAATCTTCACAAGGGTTTGGTAGCTTGCTGCACTTGACTGAGTATCGTCAACTTCTCATATTCACGCTAGTGAACCATTCCAGGCATCTGCACCAGACGCCGATAAGTGAAACGGAGCCTTACACAAAAGTCAACCTTCGAGGCAACTCACACTAAAACAACTTTTTCTCGAGGATCCGGTCAAACACAATTTGAAAACTTGACATGTATTTTTACGATTCTCACGAAAGTTCATAGGCTTGTGCTAAAACCCCTTCTCATTCAAGATTGCATAGCTCCTTATTGTTGAACTATGCACTCATATTTAAGACTTGAAAGCTATCAAATGAAATAATGCCATTATTTTTGATTCGTCACAATTAATCTTAGCCTCATTGCAATAAATCGGAGTCATGTTTTATCGCTCTGCGAAAGCATTTCATATATTTAACATAATCTTGATTAATATCTCGTATCTATCAAAAAGCCCTTAAAACACTTTGTGAACTAACAAGTCAATAATTTTGACTGCCAAACGACCTATCCGCAAAAAAGCACGCATCAGCGCAAGCAATATCAGAGAATCTTCAATTTATTTACCAACAGAACTCATTTGCAGCTTCTTCAGTAGGTCCAATAACAATAACAGACAGGAACGTATCTATCAATCACTGAATTTGTTGATAGTGGTTGAAAAGTTTTTCGAGTTTAGTTCAGGTATGATAATAGCCTCAGGCAAGGATTTCAAGTACTCGTATTCCGGTGATAGATGATTATTGAGCGTTAGACAATGTTTAGATGGATGCGAAGTATCTTTTTTATGATTGCATCGAATTTTTTTGTTTGCGCGACTTTGAATTGAAGCTTATTGAAGATCAAGTACGGTAGTGTTTGATTATTCTACTAGATCTAGTCAAAGTTGGTGTTTTGTGTAGACTCAACTGAAGATATCGTCAAAAAGGCTAAAGGGCTTT
Organism: Oxycera nigricornis; assembly: GCA_963942545.1. Lineage (NCBI taxonomy): Eukaryota > Metazoa > Arthropoda > Insecta > Diptera > Stratiomyidae > Oxycera > Oxycera nigricornis. The sequence goes on from OZ012659.1 coordinate 39,646,499, forward strand.
TTATATAGACATCAAAGCATGTTGGATGTATGAAATTGACTTTGGGTCCAATAAGTGGTTGAAAAATAATTTTTAATACGATGCTTGACTTCAGATATATGCATTTTTCTTCAAAATTGGGATTGAGACAACATGCACAACTCAACACGCTGCGAGGTGCAACCCTTGAGGTCCACACGGTCAACTTCCCAGTGAAATTTAGATAAATATTTAAAAAACTGGTCTAAATGCGATCCTTGAAGCCCACACGACTAACTTCGCAGTGGGGTGAAGAAAGAGGCCATAATTTGTTTTTATTATTAATTACTATTATTAATAATTATTAATATTATAAATAATTATTATTCTAAATTATTTTAATTATTTTCATTATTTTTATTAATTTTTTTATTTAGCCATAAATGCTTTGGTAGCGGAAGACGCCTCTGCCATCTGGTCGTCCTATACCAAAGCCTCGGCAACCTCGTCCTCGTCCTTTTCCTCGCGCTCCGCCTCGTCCTCCACCTCGTCCTCCATCTGGGCTCCGGAGTTCACAACCAATATTGAGGGTTTTTAATTATTATTAAAAATAATTATTCGTTATTAGGAATGTTTGATCGTTACTGAATAATTATAATTGACTTTATATTTACAATATCAAATTACAAATAATAATATTTGATTATTAACTGCATTAGCGTCACACATCCCAAACCTCATAATATAAGTTTGGAATTCTACAAATTAATCTTGATTTGTTTATAAATAATATTTTTTACAACTTTAATCAAATTTTGTTTAAAACACAAAATAATAATATGACTATGAAGATATTTGGGATCTGAAAGAATTAATAGAGCTTTTGAACAGTTTAAACCAAATGAAGCAATTTTTTGTCTTTTTTCAGTTTTTTCATCCTCAATAAAAAACGGCTTACTCAATTTTGCTGAAAAGTCATTCAGTTCTAAGTTATGTAATTACGCGTCGAATGAAACTAGTCAATGCAATCTGTGGGTCTTGTGATAATCGAAACGAAAAATAATTCCGAACGCACATACACACATCCGCACATACGTACATGCACACACACACAGACATCTCTCTAAAAACGATGGATTTGGATTCTAGAGACCTTAAAACATGGAGATATATCAAATTTTGGGATTCGCAAAATCGACCCCATTACAATGACTTCCCATAGGGAACTGGGAAGTTAATTAAACACAAAAATGAAAACAAGCCGCGAGATGCAATCTTTGAGGCCCACACGGTCAACTTCCCAGTAAATCTAAATCTAGATAAATATTAAAAAAAATTAAAAACAAAAATAATAATGAAAATAATGCTACTTTAAATAATAATAATGATATGGACTTATAGTTTATGGACCGATTTTCGTAAAAAATACATCAATAGAAAAAAAATATCCTAAAGATATGCTGAATTGTATTTTTTGTGAAAATCTGTTCGGAAAATATAGAGAGAAAAATAGAAAATAGATTTTCTTACCAATACATACACATCGTTGAACATTCACACAGCGATAAATACCAATGGTATACTAGCCCTGGCTACCATGATATATAGGGTTGTGAAGTGCATGCGGTGGCAATTTGCCCTTGCACGTGGTAGTATCAGGTTCGTATCTAGCACTGTTGCAAGTGTTTTAGTTTCTTTTTTGGAAGCTAATCATCAAATTTTACCACATTTAGCAATATTTTCATTCTCACTTTACAGCTTTACACCGTTCATGTGTATTGTTTTTGACCGTTCACTGGTTCGGTGTTGTGTGATAGCTTTCTCTCTGAGGATCATTCGTGTGTATAGCGTCGCCGTTCATTATGCAAATGTATACGTACATTTCATCAATATTTGGTCATATTTTTTTAGTTTGTATTGCTGAATGTCGTCTAACATTCCACAAAAAAGCGTTTTCAGTTGAAGAAAACTTTCAAGATTTGAAAACGATGTTTGATTTTCCTAACATTATTTACACAAACCGGTTTGGTAGATCTCAAGAATGTGAAAATCGAATGATGACATGCGCAAAACGCTTAGCATTCTTATACCTTCGAGACGATTTGAAGCGCCAATAATTGAATAATGATTTTTAAACATTATTAAAATTTATAAACATTATTTAATCACAAAAGAAAAACAAGCCGCGAGCTGCGACCCTTGAGGTCCACACGGTCAACTTCCCAGTAATATCTACATAAATATTAAAAATATATTGAATATTGATAATGTCGATACGACGTTATTTACGTGAGTTATGCTCGTAGAAAAAAGTGTCCACGAACGCACGTACGTACGTACACACACACACACATACATACTTCTTTCTAAAGACACTTAAAATACACTCTATAGACCTCAAAACGTAAAGATATGTTGAAAATTTCAATTTCGATTTTCGAGGCGATTACAAGAACTTCCCATATACTGGGAAGTTAACAAATTTAGCTTGCTGTTTTATTATATTGATTGATGATTTAATTTAAACTCAAAAACATTTTTCCAAAATGCACAGGGACTTGAAACGCATGTTAAAAAAATACAACATCGAACAAAGAGCGGTATTCAACTAAAAAAAAGGCATATCGACGGAAAAAGACAAACTGGAAGGAAGAGAAAAAAGTGAGATATACCAGATTACGTGCGGCAATTGCCAGCATATCTACATTGGGCAGACGAAGAGGCTTGCGATCACGAGATTCAAGGAACACATGAAAGAGGCAGCATTAGCCAGAAGGGGAAGGATTAATACTGTACGATCATCGGTAGCAAAACATATGTTAGACACTAATCATAAGATACAAATAGAAAACCTTTAAGTGATAAAACAGGTAAGGAAAGTAAATGAGTTAGACATAAGAAAAACTATAGAAATAAGTAGAGTACCTGTAGGGATTTGAATGAATAATGACTTAGGGAATGGATCAATTAAGCTGATTAAATTTTGAGATGAAAATGTAAAACGTTAGGGATTAAAATAGAAACACAGAAGTTAGGGAATTAGTTATACACTGAAGAAGTCTGGGAGTGCCAGAAGAAATGTACATCTGGTTTAATAGTTTAAATACACGTTTTTAGGGAAATTTTGGAAAAAGGTTTTTGAATTTAACTTAAATTTGTGAAAGCGTGAAAATGAGGGTTCTATTTGAGATTGATGATTATTTATTCGAATTTCTAGAGTCAGTTATAATAAAATCATCATTGTACTCAAATTTCGAGTGCTGGGTTCTGCTAGTTATTATTATTTGTAATATTATTCGTATGATCACTTTTTATATATTGACTTTTAATGTATTTTTATTCGGTTTTTCTTATTATTATGAAGAAAGTTTTAATGGGTTTTTCATAAAAATTGTTTAGAGTATTTGAATATTTTAAACAGAGATCAATGTGATGTGTAAAATCAGGTAAAAAATATTTTTTGAAAAGAGCTCTCATTTTTGTTACTTTTCTATTTAATTAATTAAAAAAACGGTTGCAACATTGTTTTAAATATTGCAGAGAATGATGTAAATGTTTATAAACGTTGATAGACACCTTAAAAATTCTAATCCTATGTTTGTTTCGCGAGATATAGTGCATGACAGAAATGACTTTGCAGGGGTCAAATCAAAAAAACCAACTTGCCGAAGTTTCCCAAAATCTAATCAGCTCTTAAGGCTGCAAAGACGCTTCGGTTGACACGCCATGGTTTCTGAGGCATGGAGGTGTCCCACTTTCTTTCGTTTTTAGGATGGAGCCCAGACGATGGGAGCTGCAATCTCAAAAACTCAAGTTAAGGGGGGAAGTACCTTTGGACACTTTTTAAAATCGATTTTTTTTAAATTATTTTAATCGATAGATGTATTGCATAAGAATATCATGTCAAAGTTTCAAAAGCTAATTCTCAAAATTGTGAAAGATATGTATCCCGGAAGTGCCTGGCGCCGAGTTCTTTTTCTCTTGACGACAAACTTTAAACGGCCTTTCCTCGAAACCATGTTTTTTAACATTGCGTAAGTGATGATAAAAAACTAGTGAATCGATTTTCATCATCTAGCATTCATTTTAAAGAGCATAAAAAACTGTTTTATATAGACTAAAGATTGAAAAAAACAAGCCGTGAGGTGCGACCCATGAGCTCCACACGGTCAACTTCCCAGTAATATCTACATAGATATTAAAAATATTAAACACAATAATAGTTATGGAAATAATACTACTTCAAATAATAAAAATGTACCTCTCATAAAAGTTATTGGAATGATTTAATATTAATCGTAACATCTACGCGAGCGTCAATTGATTACGTAAGGATTTTGGTGCATTGGTTTGATTGATTATTCACGCGGATCAATCGGAGGGGAGATAGGTTACAAAGCAGTTTTTTTAATTAAAGTTAAAACATGGTGCTGTGAAGACTATTGAAATTCTGCTCAAATTTTGCAAATATTAATAAACTTTGATTGACTATACAACAATGTCTTTAGAATAAGAGATTTAAAGTATAATGATTCGAATAAACCCTTTTTACATAGTGACTTTGCATGATTTTATATTTTTAATTTAATTTTTTTTTGTAATCATGAGAAAAGTTTTTGCTGGTTATTCTACAAAAATTGATAAAAGTTCACAAATTCTATAAACATTTATTATTACGATGTGCAAATCAGGTTAAAAATGATTTTTTTTATGAAAAAAACACATATTTTACAATTTTTTTTAATAAATAAAAAAAAACGCTTTAACGATTTTTTTAATATATAAGAACATCATTAAAATGATAATACGCGTTGATTGACACCTTAATGATTGGTAGATTATATTTGGTTCTCGAGATATAATGAATGACGTAAATGACCTTGAACGTTTAATGATTTTTTATTTTTTATTTAATTTTTTTCGTAATAATGAAAAAAAACTTTTGCTGGTTTTTTCACAAAAACTATTTGGAATATATGAATTATATAAACATTGATTACTTAGGTTTGAAAATCAGGTTAAAAATTTTGTGGTTTTGTAAAAAAACCTAATTTTTTGCACTTTTTTTAAAAAAATTAAAAAACGGCTCCAAGAATTTTTTTAAAAATTTTATAGAATCACATAAATGTTAATACGCGTCGATTGACACTTTGTTCAAAAAAATCGTACGTTTGGTTCGTGAGATATAGCGCATAACATGGTTGACCTTCAAGGGGTGAAAACAGCAAAGCCCCCCAACCGAAGTTTCCCAAAAACTAATCAGCTCTTAAGATTGCAAAGACGCTTCGATTGACATCTTAACAAAGTCGATACGACTTTGTTTACGTGAGTTATGCTCGTAGAAAAACTGCCTGCGAACGCACGTACGTACATACACACACACACACACATACATCTCCCTTTCTAAAAACACTTTATATATACTCTATAGACCTCAAAACGTAAAGAAATGTTGAAAATTTCAATTTCGATTTTCGAGACGATTACAAGAACTTCCCATATACTGGGAAGTTAACAAATTATTTTGGGACTATTTTTGGCTGGAAGTACAACGAAATTTTTCGTCAAAATCGTAATTAGTTTTTTTTGAGCCTGTTTTGAAAGGTTAATTTTCGAATTTCGCAAATATTTTAGTCTATCTACTAAAAAAACCCTCTCGAGTAAGAAAATGTTTGGTTTGTTGATTTCAGATGAAAATTGCAGCATCGCTTACGCAATTTACGACGTCAGCGATGACATGGTTTTCAAGATCCTTGAAAAATTTGTTAATTTTCAACTTTCACTTTTGTAGAATATGTTTTTTTTCAACCTCAAACATCGCCTAAAATAAATATTATACTGATTTAATAAGAACTGCCTTCATTTCCCCACAAATCAGTTGCAAAAAAGACCTTTTTTCGGTCTCTAAAGGTACTTCCCTCCTTAAGCTAACTATAGAATTGGCTACACAGCGCAATAAAAATTTGATGCCAGCCCAAAATGCTCAGTCAAACTCCCATTTGATTGGAAGTTAATAAGAATCGGTTAAGTAGAACGCAAGATTGAAACCAAACGTACGATTTGATGACAAATAAAATATTTTTAAACATTGGAGTTTAAAAATAAATTGTTGAAAAACGCGTTTAAAGTTTTACAAGTCAGTGACAATATATTTCAATGAAATGCTGAAGAATATATCCTCATGACAATTAGTTTCATTAAAATAAAATAAAATTTTGGGATCAATGTAGTACTTTCTGCAAAAATAAATTCTACTCATATCCATCAAATTGCTGTTATTTTACCAGTTTTATTGCCTAACTGGTAAAATGTATATCCTTCGAAAGTCAAGAAAGAAACTCTTGGCTAAAGTCACGGGGAGCCACAACAAAGGGTTGTGATATCGATCGAGTACAGGGCCATAATGGCATTGATAAATTTAATTACAATTAAGAATCAATTCACCTCAATATTTTCATTAATTTCCACTTGAAATGAAACACGAAGGATATCGCAGGAGCTTTCATCAGCCTATCACTCAAAAAATCGAAGTACTTATCAATTTCAAATAAAATTTTCAAACACCCTTAGAAGGACACCCACATCAAACCAATATGTGACGATGCACACCACTCATTCGCCTGGAGGCATGTCTGTGCGTAAATCAATTTGCAAATAATTATGGACAACAATAAGGTGAAGAATTTTCGCAATGAGCATAATGAATTGCAATGTATGAAATTGTATACTCCCTCCCCGCTTTCAACGGCCCAGCTCTTTTGATCAGATTCATGCGTGCATCTTACGGATATCTAAGATGCATCAATGGAAAAACTCGAGCGGAGTACATTCTTTCACTTGGATAAAAGTGCAGCAATGGTGAGTTGATTGCTTGACTGTCTTTCGATTTGGCATTCAGGCATAAAAGCTGTAATAGTGGGGTAGATGGTCATACGTCTATCTGTTTGTCCGTCTGTCTGTCTGACAGTGTGACCAGGCAATCGTCAATTGCCTTGGTGTTTGATTTTATTTAAACTTAATAACAGATTGTTCGGTAAGAAGTGGCTAAGGATGAATAGACGTTAAAACTTATTCATAATTTGAGCGGTACGTACTGAACGTATCTTTAGTTTTCAGGTACAATATCAAATATCATTCATTAATTACCAATAATATTGCAGTAGTTTGTCTTGAGCACGTGTAAAAAGAAGGTCGCGCTTGCATAAGAAATCGGTTAATGATACCCATTCAACTGCCATGCCCTTCGATTCATTGAAGAGTATACTTTGAAATATTGATTTGTATTCGTTTTTTTCGGGTTACCTATTTGAGCGATAGGCAATTTGTATGTGAATAACCAATAATACAATTTATTTATTTTTGTCATTTTTAAATATTTATAATATCATAATAAGTTTGACGGGTACATTAATACAAAAGCATAGGCACAGTGATTTCTTCCATTGATTTTTTGATAGCTAAATCTTCGCGTATAAAATTCAGCTCCAACTTTCTTTCAACCCAAACTGTTTATCCCTTGCAAAAAATTGCATTGACTTGGTATACATCATTATCTGAACAGTCAGTGAAAACACCAAATAAAGTAAATTTTAACGAGCTCCAAATCCGAAGAAGAAATGCAAGTAGAGTAAAATTGGAGTCACTCTGACTCAGGCATACAACGCGTGTAAAATACTATAGATCCTATATGGAGTGATTCCATGGACACATGTGGATCTCACTTTGGCGCAGTGCCCGGAATACGAATTGAGTTTTGAATGGGGTTTTCAAAAAAAAAACAGCAAAGTAAAACATTTATTTGTTGTGTGCTGTTTAAAAAGTCGTTAAGTTGTTAGGTTGCTTCGTAGGTTGGTATGCTATTGTGGTCTTTGATTTGCTTGTTACCGTTAGCATGTCACACCATAAACCATTCAGATGACCACTTGCCGATAATAATTGACCTGTAATTGGTGATCGATTTACGATATTATGTCAATGCGTGGACTAGATGACTATTTTTGGGTTGCACGGATAGAATGAAGCGTGTAGTAATTGGGAACGGATTTTTTTTAGAAACGATCCTATCGAATTTAGTTTGCACTATACTTTTCATCGACACGGAAGCACAAAATAACAATTTGAAGCAAAGTTTTTGATGAAAGCTGCCCAAGAAAATGCCGTCGTCAATTTTTTCGAAATAATTTATGATGTTTGACCCATGCAACCAATTTAAATTTAAATTAAACCTTGCTTCTCTTTTGTTTTAACTTTCAAAGCCTTTTCTGATCTAAAATTCAAAACTTTTTATTCAAGTTTTCCCTATTTTCACGCGATTATTTGACTTTCAAACACATTTCCATGAAAATAAAATAAAACATTCATTGAACAGATCGCTATAACCAATGGCAATGAACTTCTTTATTGTTGCAGCGATGTTTATTTTGTCCAAATCGCTTGGTATGATTTCCTTGGAAGGAAAAGGAATATATTTGAAGGTTCAACTGAACACGGAAAATTCCAAAACTTGCTAAGAAATTGCATAAAGCCTTAAGGAAAAAAGGCAACCGTGATCCAAGGTATCATTACAGAATTGGTAATTAATGAAATTTTTGAGCTGGCGCAATCGCAAGTAGACGTCGCGAACGAGAGAAACGGAGTTGCGGAAAATTAAGGCACGAAAATCGAGAATAAGACAGTTGTAAATATGGTATTGCCAGTGAAGATTTTTGAATTAAAAACTGAAGTGAATTCTCAGAATATTGGTTGTGACTTTTATTTTGTAAGTTTTTATTGCCTTTTAAGTGTTTCTGAAGAAAATTTTAATGCATTTTATACTACTATAGAAAGCTTATTCTGCCCATGAAAAATAGCTTATGCGTTCCATGAATTCTAATTTGCTAACTAAGTTAGTTGTAAATGGATTTTTCAAGCTTATTTCACAAATTAACGTAAATAATGATTTGTTTCTTACTTAATTTCTTGAATGCCAGCAGTACGTATGGGCACTACATTTTAATACCAATTGTTCGTAAATGTGTACTTCTCAAATGATGATACATAGGCCTTTTATGTTATTCGCATGCAATTTTAGTTGAAGGGGGGAAATCACATTAGTATGCCTATTTTTACGCTTTTTTCGTGATTTTTTTAAAGGGGAAGAAATAATTAGAATTAATTAGAATTTTTAGGTTATTTTACTTATAATTATAATAATTTTTTCGAGTAATTATCATCAAAATACGCAAAGTTAGAAGCTGTTCTTCATGGAGGTCCGTTGTCCGAGTCACAGTTTTCATGTGAAAGCAATCCCAGACAATTTTTCATATTTGATACATGTAAAATTTCTCGATGAACTTTATTTTGAGTGAAAATTTGGAAAATTGAAAACTTATGACGCGTTTGCAAAAACATTAAATTTTTTTCGTGCTTTTGTCATTAAAAACTCAAAATCGAAAATTTTATCCCTATTTCAGGTTCAGTTAGACGAAAATTTAATAAGAATACAAAAATCTGTGGTTTTCGAAGATTGTTCGAAAATTCGCTGAGATACAATGAACGCAAGCCAGAAAAACGCATTTAGAGAAAAACGCAGTTAAAATCAAATTACTAAAAACTGAGTATTGAAGTGATAGGTGTATTCCTTTTATATACACAGGCATACCAGAAAAAATACACCTTCTTGTTTGTAATACCTGTCTCAATTCATACAAAGTAAGATGCATTTATAGAAAGACAGCTGCGCCTCCCAGCTTGTCTGTGATCGCTCCATCCAATGGGCCTTGCGGAATACTTGAGCACGCTTCGTTTTTTGCACTGAAAATATAAGAAGGACTTTCAATATCGGTCTCAAATTTTTTGAGCATGTTTTTGAATAGCTAAACTTTTTTTAATTGTCTAATGTCATTTCCTCCTTTGAAGCAAGTGTTCGGATATATTGGGACTGTCTGGACTGTCAAGATAAATTTCTTCTAGAGAGAAACTGGAAAAACAATTGCGCCATCATTTGCAAGCTTGGAGTCTAATAGCCGCACTATTATTCGCACCACTATCCAAATTGCTGTCCACACTGGTATCTGGCCTGGCGTCCGCACTGATGTCCAAGCTCACATAGTTATTAATCGCTCATGGGTAAAACGGTGGCTGCGGGGAGTATTTGGCAGCTATCACCCCACATTACTTGATCGCAAGCAACCCACAAGCCCATTGTACCGGTTGGAATTTCTATGGCTATTTACTATAATGTTGAAGGGAAATCAACTCCGTGTCGGTTGCTGTCATGGAACCCAAAATCATAAGTTCCGCGTTTTCTTGCCGCTTGAAATTTGGATTTGGATTTGGATTTGGTCATAATTTTCTTGCGCGTACTTTTTAAATTCCGTACAATAAAACCGGTTGTGGTTGGTCAGATAGTGTTTTTGGCGTTTGTAGTGTACAGGAGTCAATTAATATTTGAAAGCATTGTGGATCATACGTTAGTGATTTCTCATCCACATTATAAGGAGCTTCCTTGTGGAATATCAGTCGGCGCCGCCGTTGCGTCCATTATTGGCAAATATCGATGCTAGTGTAGAGGTAAATGCGGTTACCTTTCGTGTAAGATTATGCCTATCTCTATTTATGTTTGATTAAAGAAATGTCGAAATCAAAGATGGTAATGAGAATCAAAGAAAGAGGCAGAAAATAAGTTTTCACGCAAGTGAAAATTTCTTAGAAAAATTGAAAGTGGCATTCTGTCGCTGAGGCTGGTAGAAAACTCAAATTGATCTGTATCTTACACATACGTGAAAGATAAATAAAAATATAATAAATCTGCAGCCAAAGTTCATCAAGAAGTTGCTTTTTGCACACGATTGAGGACAATAGAACGAATGGAAAAACTGCTGAAAGTTTGGCTGTAAAAATAAAACCAGGGATGCTTACTAATAAGGCTTGTGATTTTTCAGGTGAAAGTTAGACAAATTCACCAAGTGGAATAAGTGAAACGTGATCAAAATTACAGTTTGCGTATATTGGAATTGTAAGAAGAGAAGCAAGTGAAAATTTTGACTGAAAAATTTCTTGTAAAAAATAATCGAAGAGGCTTGTTATCCATACTTGCCGACTTTTAAGAATCTTCTCGCAGGAAGCGATAGGTTAAAATGCGGGTAAGATGCGGAACTGCCTAAATGTGAGAGAAATGTGGGAAATTTAAAGCTATTTTGCGGATGATTTAAATTTTAAAATTTTTTTTTGAAGCATTAATAAGTTTTACTTGTATTTCGAATGCGATTATAATTTTATGACAAGAACACTGATTTTACGACAAGATATTATCACATCACATGAGTATTTTAATTACTGAATAAATGGAATATTCAATCAACTAAAATACGGAATCAACTAAAGATATAATAAAAATTATATCAAATTTCAAATTTAGCTGGTGCAATTTATTGTATTCGTAAGTTGCTGATTTCGAACTTTTGAGTTATGACTCAGGGGGATCAAAACATTGGTTGATTCACATAGTTAAGGTGTCAATCGGTGTGTATTAACATTTTTGTAAATCTATCAAGTTTTAAAAAAAATTGGAGCTGTTTTTTGATTTAAGAAAAAAAAGTTCAAAAAATTAAGTTTTTTTCATAAACAATAAAGTTTTAACCTGTTTTGCGGAAGATATTAATTAATGTTTATAAAATGTATTTACTCCAAACAGTGTTTGTAAAAGCACCATCAAAACTTTTTCTCATGATAACGAGAAAAAATTAAATAAAAAATAAAAAATCATTAACAGTCATCATGACTTAGAAAGTCATTTCTGTCATTCACTATATCTCACGAACCAGATATAATATTTGCATCATTTATGTGTCAATAGACATGAAACCTGTTTTTAAAAAGTTGACAGAGGATGAATTGCTAAAATGTTGTTTGAGAAAAAATACCCAGAACAATAACGAGTGCTACAATAAAACTCTCTGGGCGATTGTTCCCAAACATACGTTTGTTGGAAAGGAGGTACTCGAACTTGCGGTCCACATGTCATTATTTATGTTTAACGAAGGGCGAATGAAGGTTTTAAAAATGATGAAAATGATAGGCTGTACCATTGGAACTTTCGCCTACAAATGTGCAAGATCTAAGGATGAGGAGTGAATTTTATTAGCTGAAAAAGCCAGCCACGCGGCAACCAAAGAAGCTCGTTCGGCTCAAAAGGAAGCAAAGCAGCAGGAAGAGCAGAATTATATTGACGAAAGTTCACTTCTATATGGCCCAGGAATAGCTGACTAATTGATTGTAAGTGATAAAATCCGAATTTTGAAAAGTTATCTTAGATTAATTGAAAAAAAAATTTGAACGCGCTTTTGACGAAACGACTTTTTCAACCCGTGCAGAGATTATCTCGAAAACTTCTAAACCGATCTTAATGTAATTTTGCACAGTACAGGGCAATTCAATTCAATTAGGCAAAAAAAAAACATTTTTTTAGTGAACGAAAATTGGGGCGAAAAACGGGTCGTTATTTGAACATTTTATTCAGGCAGCCGCCATTTTTTGCCGGTTTTTCACTATCTGTGGTGAATTGCCCTATGAGAGCACTAAATCTTCAAAACCATATTTGATTTTTTGTTTCAGATGTCCCAATCATGGGATAATCTCTGCACAGTGAGGCAGTCATTTTTTTGGACTCGACTTTGACGCCATCTGTGAGCAAGATACAAAATAAAAAAATAAAATAAGTTCTTAGACACTTGACGATGTAAACAATGTAATGTAAAATGATTTGTATTGATATCTAATAAGGGAGCTCTGAAAAAAATCTTGAAAATTATCGGTTTTTTGGCCTTGAGAAGTGTAATAGTACCTTAAACATCGCTTTTACTTCACAAAATTATTTCGTGAACATTGCATTCCCTGCATAAATTGCTTTAAATATTCTACTAGAAATATCTATGTATATTCTCTTTTCCTACTCCTTTTTGAAAATATCATGATTTTGTACTCAATTGAAACTGACATTCTGAATTAAATAGGCAGAAAAATAGCTGGTGAATTGGTAGTTATTTATTAGTTAACTTGCTCTGTTTTGATGCACTTTAAATTATCGAATGGGCTCCGGGAAACTTCAAAAATCGGTTGCTCAGTGACAGTGAAATTAGTCTTATAAGTCATGTCAGAGGCGTGATGTTTTTCAGTGCGCCTATTTCAAACTTTGGTAGACGATGGGATCTCGCATGTGATCCTAAAAAAGTTATATTTTGTTGATATCATTAATTTCAAACTGTCACTATCTGGTAACGTCTCCAATATGTCCTCCAAAAATATTTTGCAGAACAATACCCAAAAGCGTATATACGCGTCAAGTCACCTTAGGCTCACAACCATGGTATCCATTCCATCGACAGCCTGGAAGCCACAAATATGCTACCACAATCTTACGGTCCAAATGAAAAACAAAAGAACTGTATTGTGACTCTTTGATGCTGTTGTGGTTGTTGTTGTTGCTTTTTGCAATTATGTTTACGGTCAACGAAAAAGCAACTTAACAAGCCTTTTTTCCTTTCAGACAATTAATGAGACTGTCGGTCGACGGCTACAGGCAGCACAGCTACCAAAAAAGGACACCAGTGACCGATTATTATGGATGTCGTGTGATTTACTTGCACTTTTTTATGTTGCCGCATGTGTATGTTGTAATTGTCGCATGTGTCCCATGGGAAGAGTGCCGCCATGGTCGTCAACGTGGATTGAACCGAGCCTTGAATGGCTTCCATGGTATGCCAGCAACATCGGGCTGTAATGGAATTTCCATATTTGGTAGGTGTTTGTTGCATTGATAATGGTTGAGAATGAGGAAGTTTTGTATGGGGCAATTCAAGTTCCATAACGGAAGCTACATTTTGGACTGATAATGTGAATAGTCCGAATATTTTTCGTCAGCTGAATAGCTTCGAAATGATTCAGAACGGCTAAGATATACTATGCCATAACCAACCATTGACGAGTCGTAGGAAGTCCTCAATGATCTTTCTCTTTGAATGAATTTCTAAGCTCCACATCACCTCACACCTTCATTAGTTTGATCGCCTTAATTAACGAAACACCTACTGTTCATAAACAAACGAATAAATTGCATTTGATCCGTGCAAAAAGCAAACAAACTCACCAGCGAACGCTCATGTGGCAAGCGAACCCAAAAAATGTTTTTGGTTTGCCTTCGGGTTAGTTTGGTGGACGCGGCAATGAATTGTATCTTTCCTGGAGGAATGAGCACCGCTACAAAGCAGATTTCTTTGACACGATTGTGGTGTATTTGCTTTAATGGCTGTTAATAGTGTGCAAGAGATCACAAGCTGATGGTGGTGATGGTGATGATGATCATGATGTGTCTTTTGCACCTTCCACGTTGGTTTTGGAAACGCAGAGATCGCTGGAGAAAACAATCGACGAAATGATAAAAGCCACACGAGATCGGTTTGGTAGATGTTCAAAAAATCGGGTCAGTCGAATTCTGGATATTTGTGACTGAGAGGCATCTCAGTCGAAGATTATGGTTATTGGTTACGTTGATTGCTGCTGTGTGACACAGTTTTGTCGGTTAAGGCTCACATGAAAATGTTGAGGGTGGTAGGTAAATTTATGTTCCAGCTTTTCATTCCTTTTTTATCTTTTGGGGCTTGCATATTTTTACGCAAACTGACCCCGTTAAATTGTTCGGCCCTGCAATGCCAACGCCCTTTCGTACGCAGATACCGATCGTAGGACCTCACCGTTGCAGATGATGCTTATCGGTGGTATCCATCTCTTGGCTAAAACGCCAGCTTAGTTTCCATCGCATCAGTTGATCCATGCATGGGAACAGCCAGCAGGTGGTAGTTCGAACAAAGTATGAAATTCTTTGGGACAGGTCAGCGTCATCTTCGTCGACGCCGTCATGAACCTCGCTGACACCAAAGCTGGTCACTCCTAATCATCTGCGCAAGCACTCATCACCGTCTTTCGTTGGTGTCATATTCGTCTTTGTGTGTAATCATTAGCTTGCGGTCTCTGAGGCGATGTCAAGAAGTCAAAAAGGTTAAAAATGGCTTTTTTGATACAAAAAAACACAAGGAATATGCCATGATGAATTTTCCAATTGCGCATACAATGCTGTACAGTATTCAATTACAATTTTGCGATAAGTAATAACGATCGTTTATAGACTTTGATTGTTGACGGAACGATTATCAGTGCCGAATGAGGGACTTTAATTTAAAAAGTAATTTGTCATGGCGCTGATTATTTAATGCTGATGAATATTTATTGAACATTGTCGTGATTATTCAATGGGAGTAACAAATTGATATTTTTTATTGTGGTATGTTGAATTGGGCGTGGAAATCTGTGGCTGGGCAATTTTTGTTTGAATTGATTTCAAGCGAATTGTAGTTTCGAATTTCACACGCTTTTGATTTTTATGTTTGAGATTTGAAGTTGTTTGAATACCAATAAATTGTGGCCAGCAATAAAAGATAAGTGATAAATTGTCGAAAATAATTAATTATTATTCAATAACTTCAATAAAGAATGTAGCGTTCATCATTTCTGCCAACTGATTAGAATTTTGAGCTCTGTTAACTCAAAAAAATTGAAGTTTTTCCATTCTTGTAAAAATCTTCAGAGCTTGATGAAATCTTATTGCAGCGAAAAGTTTCAATTGAGAAAGGTTTTTCATGAATGATCAAAACAGGACCTGTCTTATGGGATAATAAATTTATTGTGGAATATAATCTCCAATCGATAGTTTTCAAAATAAATGATATCTTTCTTCGGCATGCAAAAACTAAACAAATTTGTTTAAAAAAACCATGAAAACAAGTTTTCAAGAATACTTCAAGTGCTTTGGTATATGTGTACCAAAAACGATGTTAAATAAATATGCAACTCAATAATTTATCCCCTCAATCTAAATAAAAAATTCAAGTGTAGGAATTTTTTTTATGATTATGATTTCAATTTTTTCATAAATTAAACTAATTTGGATTATAAAATCAAATATTCAAAACAATTTTAAAATTCAACATTGACAAAGCAACTTCCATATGAAACATTCGAAAATTGAAAACACGTATGCCTTATTAATTTGTAATATCGTCCCTTGCGCGACTGTAGTTTCGGACTGTCTTTTTCCTTTTTTTCTTATTACCTTTCCCAATTTTTAACTTCCCAGTATATGGGAAGTTCTTGTAATCGCCTCGAAAATCGAAATTGAAATTTTCATAATTTCTTTACGTTTTGAGGTCTAAAGAGTATATATAAAGTGTTTTTAGAAAGGGAGATGTATGTGTGTGTGTGTGTGTGTGTGTACGTACGTACGTACGTACGTTCGTGGACACTTTCTTCTACGAGCATAACTCACGTAAACAAAGTCGTATCGACTTCCTTAAGGGGTCAATCGAAGCGTCTTTGCAAATTAAAGAGCTGATTAGTTTTTGGTATACTTCGGTCGGGGGGGTTTGCTGTTTTGCCCGTTTGAAGGTCATTTATGTCATGCGTTATATCTCGCGAACCCAATGTAAAATTTGCATGTATGAGGTGTCAATCGACGCGTATTAACATTATTGTGATTCTATCAAGTTTCTAAAAAAATTCTTGGAGCCGTTTTTTATTTTTTTTTTAAAAAGTGCAAAAAATTGGGTTTTTTTTTAAAAACAATAAATTTTTAACCTTATTTTCAAGTGCAAGTAATCAATGTTTGTAAAATTTATATACTCCAAACAATGATTGTAAAAACAACATCAAAACTTTTTCTCATGATTATGTAAAAAATTAAATTAAAAATTAAAAATCATTAAAAGTCATCATGATTTTCAAGGTCATTTTTATCATTCACTAGATCTCACGAACCAGATATAATATTTGCATCAATATGGTATCAGCTGACGTATATTAACATCTTTGTGAAGTTTTCAACATTATAAAAATTAGTTTCAGCCATTTTTTTAGTTTAATAGAAGAAAATGCGAAAAATTTGGTTTTTTTTTCATAAAAAAATATTTTTTTACTTGATTTGCACTGCACAGTGATACCAGTTTATAAAATTTATACATTCTTATCAGTTTTTGAAGAGAAAGCAGCAAAAAATTGTTCCATGATTATGAAAAAAATTTAAAAAAAAATAAAAAATCATTCATGTAAAGAGGGTTCATACGAATGATATTAGTTTATATCTTTTATTCTAACAAAATTGTTGTAAATTCAATCAAAGTGTTATAATATTCACATAATTTGAGCAGATTTTTAATAGTTTTATAGTCTTTTAATTAAAAAAACTGCTTAAATTTTGAAAACCAACAAAATTTCAATCAAATTTGCATTTGCGGTATCAACGCTTTGAATGG
Organism: Oxycera nigricornis; assembly: GCA_963942545.1. Lineage (NCBI taxonomy): Eukaryota > Metazoa > Arthropoda > Insecta > Diptera > Stratiomyidae > Oxycera > Oxycera nigricornis. The sequence continues at coordinate 39,663,796 of OZ012659.1, forward strand.
TAAAATGTTTTGTAGTCAATACTTTGCAAGATCATTTGCTTTAAAAAGCTTTCATCGAATAAAAAATTGTAGTTTTTAGTAGATTCATTCTTTAGTAATCGTAAGATTTCAATAACCATCATCATTTGTAATACATTTCACTTTTTACATGCAATTGAACCTATTTTTGACTGCATATACAAAATTTTCAAGACCAAAAAAGCCCCCACCGATTGATCCGCGTGAATATTCAATCTGTCCTCAACGACCAAAAACCTTACGTAATCAATGGACCCTCCCCTAGACGATTTGATTCATATTAACTCATTCCTGTTACTGCTATGCATACCTCGCATTGTTATTACTTAAAGTAGTATTATTTTCAAAATTATTATTGTGTTTAATGTTGTTGATGTTTATGTAGATATTACTGGGAAGTTGACCGTGTGGACCTCAAGGGTCGCACCTCGCGGCTTGTTTTCCACATCGTTTTGAAATTGTCGACATAATTCCGTGCAGCCTGTTCATTTTAAAGTTGCCATAGTTCTCGCCCAAAGCAGTATCGGGAACCATTCACCACTCGGAACGCGCCCACCTTATCCACCACGGTCGGGTGGTGAGCTGTTGGTTTTGGTTTGAAGGAGGGAGTAGATGACAAAGGGGAGGTGGCAAAGAGAAAAAAGGTAATAGAGGAAAAATTTAAAGGAAGTTCGAAAAAATTGGAACGTAGGCACCGTGTGCAGCGAGAGTTAGGGGTGCGAACTGACCGTGCTGGGTCAGTGGACCTTTGCCAGAGGGTGATGCGCTCGGATAATCCGGTGGACGTCCACGAGGGTTTGACCGTGCAACGGGGAACGCGGCATGGCTGGGAGTCATCTTCAGCACGAACATCAGGAACTTGTTACTTTCGATGGTGTTGAGCTAAGGCGAGGTGTAACAAACAGCCTAGATTCAAGACTTTGTTTCAGTCTTTGCAGTGCGTCGGGAACCGGGGAAAGATTGAGCTGCACAAATGTAATAGTTAACAGTAAAGAACCGAACAAATCGACTTGATTGCAAGGATCAAAATCGAGCATGAAAACGACTCAAACATGTTTTGCCATGCTGTGAACGTGTTTGTGTGTGGAATAACTAACAATCTGCATCATAAACTTTGCTAAAGGCTACTCAATAAGTCCGCGTAAGGAAGGTGTGCACGAAAAGGAAGTACTAAATTTAGCGAATAACAAATGTAAGATAAAATTTTTCTTTGAAACAACCGTAATCGGTATTTCTTACAACAACGGCCAAAGCAATTAAAAATCGATTTAATGAAATTTAAAAACCATAGAATCAATCGTATTTTAAATGTGTTCTCCTACCGTCTCAGTTACGAATTACCAGTAAATAAGTGTTAATATCAATGTCTAAACACTTCCAAAGTAGAAAACTTATTACACAAATTAAAAAAAAACTTGAAATCGGCAGATAATGTAAAGGAAAAATAAACACAATTTTTACCTGAATGTATCAATAAATCAAAGAAAAAGAAATATTTATGTGAAAGATCTCAGCGATAACTATTAAGTTGGAGACACCTTATGACAAAAATAAGTAATGCAAACCGTTTTCTTTGAAGATCGCTGCAGAAATAACCAAAGCATTATTGAATGTTTCGCACATGCTCCAAGTATATACTTATAAGAAATAATAATCTTTAAAATTCATTTTCTTTATAAATGAAACCCTGTTAATCGTAACAACGAATAATTTCCAATCACAAAGATGACAGTCTCTATAATCTTAGATTTGATTGATATATTCATTTGAACGTTTCTTAAGCATGTCATAGTCATAGTCAAAAGACTTGACGTCTTGACTGAGATAATTTAATATTAAATATGTACTGCAACGTCAAACAAGTTATAAATTTTTATAGTGTTCATGGAAGAAAAACAATAAAATTCGAATTAACTAAACCTAATTTTTAGCAGATATCATAATTTAGATGACTTTGTGTTGATGTTAGCTACAATGAATTATAAATATATGGAATTTTGTAAGACGCATTTAAAAGAATAAAATTTTGTTAATGAGAGTTTCAGAGATTTTTCCTCTTCGATTGAGGATTTAGGTGCCCGGCCAATGTAAAATTAAATGGGGCTTAGCGCGCTTCACATGCCAACCTGGCAAGCGCTAAGCTAAGGCAGGGAAGGCTCGGACTATTACATCGATGTTCGGCGCGCCTCCAGTGGCGTCTTCTTCCCTCGAGGAGTGGCACAGCCATCCGAGAGTTAATTTGCTCGCGCGGTTTCCTTTTCGCTCGTTTTCCGTCGGGTTTTCTTCAGGTACTTTGCTAGTAGAGTAGATGATAGTTTATCTCTCGGGTTGGCGTTGTGTTTGCGGTTTATCACGATGTGCGCACGAGAACGAGCTTAAAGTAACGTAAGAGATCAAGCCTCGGAGAGTCTTTTTTGTTTAAATTGGAGTCTTTAGGACTTTGTTTGTCGAATTATAAATTGGGCAATTGAGATGACTGAATCTCTGGAAAATGAAATTCGGGACCTGCCCTAGGAAACCGTACCCACCACAGTATAGGTAAGACCAGTATGTAATCTTTCATATAAAAGCACACTATCAAGTACGGCCCACGGTTCTACGGGACGAAGTCATACGTTTTCCTTCATTTATCATATGTTTGTTTTCATTTATCATATGTTTGCTGCCATTTATGACAAAATGGCAGCTATCTACTGGTCGAAGCCCTGTCAGAACTCGTGTTTGCACTTTTCTTGCTAGGCGTGAAAAACGCCGTTAGAAACTTGGGTTCATTGAATTACAATGGTGAAACGTCTTCGCTGACACAAATTTCATTTGCTCTTGACAAATTGAATTAGAGAAAAAGCCAAAATGACTGAAAAAATGTCTCATGTGTTGAAGTGAAAGATGAAGTCCGCGAAAGTGCTTTATCCTCTGCAGTGCTTGGCAGTCGTCAATTTTTGCAAGCACATGGCGCCATTTCTTGGAAGGAAATTTCGTGTTTCAAGGCTTCGATTGCATCCCGGGTCTTAACTATACGGTGGTACCCACGATATTACGCGCCGAAATGAGCTGACCCGCCAATAGCCAGCCATCTAGCCAAGAATGGTGCGAACCCAATTCGTCTAAACGACAGACGGGTTCATTGCCTCGTCCTAGGACCTAACGTCCTTCAGGTCTACAAGATGAAAGTTGGCTTGCGTATTTTTGTCGCGGTTATTTTGCTGCTACTTACCTACTAATTTTCATTATAAACTTCCGAGAATAAAAGGATTTCTTGTAATCGTCTCGAAAATCGAAATTCATTACGTTTTCAGGCCTTAAGAATATATTTAAAGTGTTTTTGGAACAAAGTCTGTATGTGTGTGTTTATACGTACGTACGTTCGTGGATATTTTTTTCTACGATTATAACTCGCGTAAAAAAGTCGTATCACATTTTTTGGTGTCAGTTGATACGTACTTGCAATTTCACGAGCTGATTAGATTTTGGAGGACTCATTTGGGGTATTTTTTCTTGTTTTGACCCTTTCAAGGTCATTTCTGTAACACATCATATCTTGCGAACTTAATAATAGATTTCCGTTGTAAAGGTGTCAACCATGATGAGTACGATTCTGTCAAAATTTTAAATATTTCGTGGATCCGTTTTTTTCAATTTAATAAAAAAAATTCAAATAAGAAGTTTGTTTTTACTAAATAAATTTTCCATCTTAATTGCACTATCAACATTTAATGCTTGAAAATATCAGATATTCCGAACAGTTTTCATTCGAAAATCAGCAAATGTCTTATTCATGGAAACAAAAAAAACAAGCCGCGAGGTGCGACCCTTGAGGTCCACACGGTCAACTTTCCAGTAATATCTACATAAACATCAACAACATTACAACAATGAGAGGTAATAGTAACAGGAATGAGTTAATATGAATCATATCGTCTACGGGAGGGTCCATTGATTATGTAAGGCTTTAGGTCGATGAGGACAGATTGAATATTCACGCGGATCAATCGGGGGGACCTTTTTGGTGTTGAAAATTTTTGTTGGTTTTCAAAATTTAAGCAATTTTTTTTAATTAAAAGACTATAAAAACTATTAAAAATCTGCTTAAATTATGCAAATATCTTAAAACTTTGATTGAATTTACAACAATTTTTTTAGAATAAAAGATATAAAGTAATAGCACTCGTATGAACCCTCTTTACATGGTAACTTTGAATGATTTTTTTATTTTTAATTTAGTTTTTTCATAATTATGGAAGAACATTTTGCCGGTGTCTCTTCAAAAACTAATGAGAATGTATAAATTTTATAAACTGGATCACTGTGCTGTGCAAATCAGGTTAAAAAATATTTTGTATGAAAAAAACCACAATTTTTCGCATTTTCTTCTATTAAATTAAAAAAACGGCTAAACCGAATTTTTATAATGTTGAAAACTTCACAAAGATGTTAATACACGTCAACTGACACCTTAATGATGCAAATATTATATCTGGTTCGTGAGATATAGTGAATGATAAAAATGACCTTGAAAATCATGATGACTTTTAATGATTTTTTATTTTTAATTTATTTTTTTACGTAATCATGAGAAAAAGTTTTGATGACTTTTTTGCGAACATTGTTTGGAGTAGATAAATTTTATAAACATTGATTACTAAGACTTGACAATAAGGTTAAAAATTTATTGTTTTTGAAAAAAAACCTAATTTTTTGCACTTTTTTCTAAAAATTTTGAAAACCGCTCGAAGGCTTTTTTTAAAAATTTGATAGAATAACACAAACGTTAATACGCGTTGATTGACACCTTGTTTAAAAAAATCGTATGTTTGGTTCACGAGATATAGCGCCTGACAGAAATGACCTTCAAACGGGCAAAACAGCGAACCCCCCCGACCGAAGTATCCCAAAAACTAATCAACTCTTAAAATTGCAAAGACGCTTCGATTGACACCTTAACAAAGTCAATCAGACTTTGTTTACACACACACACACACACACATACATCTCCCTTTCTTTTATATATACTCCATAGACCTCAAAACGTAAAGAAAAGTTGAAAATTTCAATTTCGATTTTCGAGGCGATTACAAGAACTTCCCATATACTGGGAAGTTAAAAATAAATAATATATTAATAAACATGATGAATAAAAGGTTGATACATATATTCTATTATCATTTATTTTTTATGAATCTAATGGAATTGTTGTCATGTTGATGAGAGTACTAATATTTGCATAATTTAAACTGATTTTTAATAATTTACAAAGCACCGTCTTTGATGTCAATGAAGAAACTGCTTGAAATTAAAAAAAAATGTTTTTGTTTCTTGAATCAAATTTGCATTTGTGGCAATCATTGCTTTTTCTTGATTGTAAAGAATATTCAGACAAAAACAATACACCATTAATATTTATAATGAATGAAAGTTGATAAGAAAAATACTACCTATCTAAATTTTTTACCCTAATGACGTGTTATCTAAAAAAAGTTTCTTTTATCTAATTTTCACTTCTGCCATGCGTTGCTTTTCAAAATCGGATGTTTCAAGCTCTTATCAAATATAACATCATAATTTTTTTATGTTTGCAAAAAAAAAACATTCGTTTATTAATCAAAACAATGAACATTTATAATTAATTTAATTAATTTAATTTATAATTTAATAAAGAAGTGTTCATTAAATATGTAAACATCATTTGTCAAGTGTTTGGAGCTCATTATTTGTAAGTATTAAGTTACTTCTTCCTCTTTCTTATGTAAGATTTTTTATTTTTTACATATTTGGACATCGAGTTCTTACTGCGTATTGCATCTTGTTTTAAGATCAGCTTTAAAGTAATAATTGATTTTTAGTGTTCGAAGGTGAAGTGATGTATTATACAGATACTCAATACTCTTCAAAATGATAATGGTTTAAAAAGTTTTCATCAAATGAAAACTCGTAGTTGTTAATAGTTTATTAGTAGTAATTTATTAGTTTTTTAACTGCTTAGTTTAGTATTAAAGGGTTCGTAAGATTTCAATTACTTCTTCCTCTAATCTTTTGTTTTATTTTTTATTTTGTTTACATAAAATTAAACAGCGATTATTTACTGTTTGCTGTGCAGTTTTTTTTTTCACGCCGACTGGAAAGATTTTTCCGCGTGATGGCCATTTTTTATAGTTGTATGTAAAATTTCTATGCTGCATAACCATGGAATTTGTATTTTTTCACAATTTTACATCAATGAGATTAATATTTAATTCCTATTTTGCAGTTGGTCTTTAAAAACGTTGAATAAGCAGTCAATAATCACTGTTTAGTGGCATGTGAAAAATAAAAAGTATTACAAATATAGAGACAGGAAGTAATTGAAATCTTACGAACACTATACAAAAAAACTACTAAAACTTACAATTTTTTATTTGATGAAAGCCTTTTAGAGCATATGATCTTGCAAAGTATTGAATAAAAAACATTTTATCCTTCAAAGCGTTGGTTAAAATGCAAATTTGATAGAAAAAAATACTTCTAAACTGTAATCGGTTTTTCATTAAAATAAAAACACGTTACTGTGAAAACTATTGAAAATCTGCTCAAATTATGCAAATATTAATAAGTTTTGATTTACCTAATTTCAATGTTTATTAGAATAAGAGATATCAGGGAAAATCTTTCGTATGAGCCCTTTTTGCATAGTGCCTTTTAATGATTTTTTAATGGTTTTTGTGATGGTTTTCCTTTAAAACTGTAGCTCATCAATTTCGAAAGCATTGATTACTGTGCCGTGTAAATCAGGTTGAAAATTCACTTTTATGAAAAAATCCTCATTTTTTCATTGTTTTTTATTAAATTAAAGCGGCTCCAACAATTTTTTTCTATAAATTTGAAAAGCATCACACAAATGTTATTACGCGTTTATTGACACCGTAACTAAGCAAATATTATTTGTGTTTCGCGAGATAAAGTGCATGACAGAAATGATTTTGAAGTGGTCAAAACAACAGCTCTTATTATTGTAAAGACGCTTCGCTTGACATCTTAACGAAGTCGATACGACTTTGTTTACGTGAGCTATGCGCTTGGAAAAAAAGTGTCCACAAACGCATGTACGTACGTACATACGCATATACACTTCTTTCTAAAAACACATTAAATATACTTTCAAGACATCTAGCCATAAAGATATGTTGAAAATTTCAATTCCGATTTACACGGCGATTACAAGAACCTCCCATATACTGGGAAGGTAAAAATAAATTGTACAAATACAAAAGATGTTTAGGAGATGATGAGTTCTTTTAAAGGATTTTACCCATAAGAGCTTTTTGATTTCTTTTGTGTAACGAATGATTACTGATAACTTTGACTTAAGTATTTGATATTTAGTATTCGGTAGTTACTATTTGGTTGCAGATGCGAAATTATGTTGATTACCTACTTAAATGGCATTTACATGGCCGGATTGAAAGACTACTATTGTCGAAAAAAGCAAAATGAAACTGTTAGCAACAAAATTCTTGGCGAGCCGTCACACCTTCCCAAAAACTTCGTTTGAACGTCTGCACCCCACATATATACCACCATCATGTTATCATAGTCGAATGTTGTGAGTGAGAACAAGAATATGAGTATTCAAAATTCCTACTCATTTTAAGTAACGAATACAAAATACTTAATGATTACTTTTTATACATGACTATTGAATACATTTTGAAATGAGTATTCGATACTTCTAATCATTTTAAGTAACGAATTGAAAATAACGAATAATCACTTTTTGTATACCACTTTTACCCATTAATAAAATCAACTAAAATAGTCACACTAGTATAGTTTATGTAAAACAATTAAATAGTTCAATTAAATAAATAAGTTAATAGAGGTGTTCTTTTCCACTTCACAATCGAAACTTCGTGGTGATCCGAAAACAATTTATTTTAAGAGTCATTTCTTAATGCTAAAAATTTTAAATTTCAAATAGAAAATGATTGGAAGCATAACAGTATGAAAATGTGCTCTTTGAAAGAAATGTGAAAAAGGGATTGTCTCTTTTGATGATTTCAATAAAAGGAAAATTGGAGTGGTTAATTTGATTGATATCACCGGCCAAATTCATCAATTCATCTGGATTTTTTTCCAGAAAAATAACAGAAAATGCTTCACAATGCTAATCAAAATCACAAACACTTCAACTACACTTTTGGAGTTCAAAACTTCTCCTGATTTGAATATAGATATTAATGTTTCCTTGTGTTCAAAACATCACTTAAAATAATGATGTTACACAAAATTGTTCAAACAGCCTTAGTTCAGAAAAATAAGTACTGTATTTTAGTGTCCTGAGACCATGCGAAAATAATATTAATTACTTGCACATCAAACAATGTTTTTATGAATTTGCTTAGATTATTGTCATTATCAAAACATATTGTTCATTTATATTGTCTAGTGTATCAACCTTTCATCATCTTTTTTATTCTTTTAAAAATAACATTTTCATGCTTGGCCAAATTGGCCAACAACTCGGTGGTCCACCTCCCGCTGATTAACATTTTTTTCAACAAAAAAAAAGAAACTATCTGAAACGGCAACAAGCATCAAAGAAGATACAATACACCATAGTCACCCGTCGGACAAGCCCGCATGCTGTTGTCTGATTTGCATAGTCGATTCCTACTTTATAATAAATCATTTTCAGAAAAATAAGCAAAGATTGTCTTAGCTCCACGCCGCGATATCTTAATCGCTTCCTGCTTGTCTTTTTCTTGCGTGGTAAGTTTCAGAGTTTCTAGGGCAACCTTGGTACTACAAATGAAAATTGTGGATTCTTATTAGCCGCAAGTATTGATTCGGGTAGAGTGCATAATTATTGTTACTAGGATATTAAAACCTTTTCAGAAATCAAGGAATGAAGCCTGAACGCTGTGTGAAAATTGAAAATTTCGATGATAGCAACTACTTTAAAGTCAAATCGAAATAATATTTGAGTGCGCTCTCGATAATTAGTGGATACGTTGTCTTCGCTTCTTTATTAGCTGAGATTGTGCAAATTACTAGACTGAATAGTGGAAATGGGTGATTTGGCACACGAAATGGGACTTGCAAACGGCGCGGCAGCATCAATCGCGGAATGTTTTCTAATGCGAACCGGCGGTGTCTTGAAAGAACATTCGCGAGGTATTTCGGAATGCGTTAATTGCAGTAACCTGGTTGGTTGTCTTTGCTGCAGGTGCTTAGTATCTATCATGATCATCATCATTATCACCATCAGGTTGTTCCAGAATTGCTTGTGGAAGAAACCGTATTTTGAAATTTTGGGATAGCATGGCTATCGCCGAGAAGACTAAATGTTTACGTAAATTAGCACAATATTAGATATGAACTTCTTAAGAATGTTTTGGAAATTGGAGTTAGACATACTTTAAGACTTAGGTAATCCAGGAATCATGAAATTAAACCATCCTCTATAAGAATGAAAGAAAGCATTACAGATAATAAGATTCAGAATATTTTTTTAACATGTAAGTTGCTATGGAACCTTCTTTGATTAGTACTGCAACTTTTTGCGCATATCATACAAACTATTCGAAAATATAAGCTGAAACAGAGAAAATTTTAATGAGAACCTATCTGGAAATGCTTCAGTACCTTCCTTTTTCCTCGAGTATTTTATTAAATAAACAAGCCGCGAATTGCGACCCTTGAGCTCCACACGATCAACTTCCCAGTTATATCTAGATAAACATTAAAAATATTAAACACAATAATAATTTTGAAAATAGTACTACTTTAAATAATAACAACGAGAGGTATTCATAGCAGTAACAGGAATGAGTTAATATTAATCACATCATCTCTCTTCAAAAACTGATAGGAATGTATAAATTTTATAAACATTTATTACTGTGTTGTTTAAATCAGGTTAAAAAATATTTTTTATGAAAAAAACCCTTAGTTTTTGCATTTTCTTCTATTAAATTAAAAAAACGCTGGAACGGATTTTTATAATGTAAAATAATCAAAAAGATGTTAAAACATGCCGATTGACCCCTTAAGGATGCAAATATTATATCTGGCTCGTGTGATATAGTGAATGGAAGAAATGACCTTGAAGATCATGATGACTGTTAATGATTTTTTATTTTTTATTTAATGTTTCTTGTTATCATGAGAAAAAGTTTTGATGACGTTTTTCAAGCATTGCTTGAACTATATACATTTTATAAAAATTGAATACTGTCTTCCGTAAATCAGGTTAAAAATTTATTGTTTATTAAAAAAACCTATTTTTTGCAATTTTTTTTCTTAAATTAAAAAACGGCTCCAACGATTTTTTTAAAATTCGAAAGATTCACACAAATTTTAATACGCATTGATTGACACCTTGACAATGTAAATCTTATGTTTGGTTCGCGAGATATAACGCATGACAGAAATGACCTTGAAGATCATGATGCCTGTTAATGTTTTTTTTATTTTTTATTTAATTTTTTACGTATTCATGAGAAAAAGTTTTAATGCTGTTTTTACAAACATTACTTTAAGTATATAAATTTTATAAAAATTGAATACTGTCTTTCGTAAATCAGGTTAAAAATTTATTGTTTATTGAAGAAACCTAATTTTTTGCACTTTTTTTCTTAAATTAAAAAACGGTTTCATCGAATTTTATTCAAAATTTGATAGATTCACACAAATGTTAATACGCGTCGATTGACACCTTAACTATGCAAATCGTATGTTTGGTTCGCGAGATATAACGCATGACAAAAATGACCTTCAAGAGGCAAAACAACAAACCCCCCCAACCCAAGTATCCCAAAAACTAATCAGCTCTTAAAATTGCAAAGACGCTTTGATACACCTCGACAAAGTTGATACGACTTTGTTTACGTGAGTTATGCTCGTAGAAAAAAGTGTTCACGAACGTACGTACGTACGTACACACACACACACACACATCTCCCTTTCTAAAAACACTTTATATATACTCTATAGACCTCAAAACGTAAAGAAATGTTGAAAATTTCAATTTCGATTTTCGAGGCGATTACAAGAACTTCCCATATACTGGGAAGTTAAAAATAGTTAAATTTCAGTTAATAACTAATTTCACTGTTTTGTGATAGTCTGAGTCGCTTAATGAATAGATTGCTTTATTCCTATGCACCAGCTACTAGGTTCGAGGCTGCTTCGCAACCATCAGTTACCCCAGCTCTAAGTATGCACTTGAGCAAATCAGAGTAATAATCACAGACGAGCGTGTTTCTGGCACTTTACCTCCGAGTGTTCCATTATCCAAGTAAATGAGGTATGTTTAACATTATCTGAAGGCTCAATGTGGAATGTGGAGCCATCGATTATTATTAGCCTTGTAGTAAAATCCAGGTAACAGTCATGCCTTACCTAACTGATGACGAGTGTGTTGTGAGTAACCAAAAAAATATATCCGCTTAACAGCCGAGATGCCAGCAGAAGCGTTTGGGTGAAGGCTGTTGCTATCCGCCCGATATCGTCAAACTAAGGGGTCAAAATTAGAAGAGTGTTTGTGCATGTGTTGAGCTGGTGTGACGTAAAAACAACCGAGGGGAAGTTGAGAATGAAAAATGTAGTAAGAAGAGACGAATGACAGTTGATAAGTGACAGATAGAGACAATTGTTCTTTTGATATACGGGAAATTGGTGTCAATTTCTTTGCCAAGATGAATCAATTGGTAGGATCTGAAATGGAGCGTCATTAAGAGAAGAGCCAAAAATCATGTAGGATCGTGTAGCATATAGCTGTAGACTCGGACGCACGTCAAAAGATGTTGTGTTAAATAATGGGAAAAGATAAATATTTGTAAGTTTAAAAAAATATAATTTATTGAGTAGGTCGTACAAAATTTAATATTATAGTATAAAATCAAATTATAAGTTATTTTTTTCGTGTCTAGGCCATACGAAACAGTGGTTCGTAGAAATTCTTTCGGACGTCCTTTTTGTATGGGAGGAATGGTCATAGAAACTTCCTGCACACTTTCTGTACTGTGAACAGTAAAAGTGGACAGTTCGTCAGCTTCTGCAACTTGTCGCCGCGTGTGGATATGTTCAACGCTTACAGAAATATTAGGAGTTTTTCCATTGCGAAAAATTCTTTAATTTTTCCAATTCGCATATGGAACTCGTCGCCAGTGCATGTGTTCACAATATTGAAAAGTTCGTGCATGGTACTTTCCAATAAGTCTAATTTCTTGATTCGTCGATAGCACATCTGTTGTAAGTATCTCCTGTAATAAAGGAGTAGATCTTGCTGGAGGAATCGTAGTGAGCATTTTAGATTTGCTCCACCTACTTGCAAATAAAGTTTCATTATATAGTGGCAGGCGGAAGTGCTTTCTAACTGCAAAAATATGCCTGCATGGCAAGTGCAAAGACTTCCATAAACTGCATTCGCAAAATGCTGGATAAACAGTCACTGCGGCCGTATTATCCTTAATTATGCATTTTTGCAGTGCTTCATTAAGTATAACTGCAGTCAATGTATCGCAAACGTGCAACTCTTGCAAAACAATATCGCTTTAAAAATATATCACCACGCTCACAAAATACGCCAGCGATATTGTTTTGCAAGAGTTGCACGCTTGCGATACATTGACTGCAGTTATACTTGATGAAGCACTGCAAAAATGCATAATTAAGGATAATACGGCCGCAGTGACTGTTTATCCAGCATTTTGCGAATGCAGTTTATGGAAGTCTTTGCACTTGCCATGCAGGCATATTTTTGCAGTTAGAAAGCACTTCCGCCTGCCACTATATAATGAAACTTTATTTGCAAGTAGGTGGAGCAAATCTAAAATGCTCACTACGATTCCTCCAGCAAGATCTACTCCTTTATTACAGGAGATACTTACAACAGATGTGCTATCGACGAATCAAGAAATTAGACTATTGGAAAGTACCATGCACGAACTTTTCAATATTGTGAACACATGCACAGGCGACGAGTTCCATATGCGAATTGGAAAAATTAAAGAATTTTTCGCAATGGAAAAACTCCTAATATTTCTGTAAGCGTTGAACATATCCACACGCGGCGACAAGTTGCAGAAGCTGACGAACTGTCCACTTTTACTGTTCACAGTACAGAAAGTGTGCAGGAAGTTTCTATGACCATTCCTCCTATACAAAAAGGACGTCCGAAAGAATTTCTACGAACCACTGTTTCGTATGGGCCTAGACACAAAAAAAAACATATAATTTGATTGTATATTATATTATTATATTTTGTACGACCTACTCAATAAATTATATTTTTTAAACCTGCAAATATTTATTTTTTCACATTATTTAACACAACATCTTTTGACGTGCGTCTGAGTCTATAGCTATATGCTACACGATACTACATGATTTTTGGTTCTTCTCTTAATGACGCTCCATTTCAGATCCTACCAACTGATACATCTTGGCAAAGAAATTTAAAATATTTATACAGTTTACATTTACACCAATTTCCCGTACATCCATAGTCTGGATCTGTCACTTATCAGCTGGCATTCTTCTCTCTACTCACTACTTATCCCATTCTCAACTTCCCCTCGGTTGTTTTTACGTCAGACTTGCTCAATACATGCATGCTTAGTTTGACGATATCGGGCGGATAGACACTTCGTTGGGTGAAAGCTGTGAAGAGGTTCCACAGCAATGCTCGTGTTCTCTCAGCCTGAGAAAAATTAACCTAATAGGGTGGTATTGCTGCATTTGATAGCCATCATAAAAATTTTGGTTGACGTGAATAATATGTAGGTTAAATTTTTCCATCCCTTTCGTTGCTTAACCTGAATTACTGAAAAGAGCTCAAAAATGTTGCAGCTTTCAAGCTTAAACACAATTTTCCTTTCCAATCAATCTGGGAAAATGTTGACCTGATAGCCAGGAAATTTGTCATGGTGAAATTGAGATAAAATCCTATTGTAACCCGGAAGCTAAAAAAAGAGCATACATGCTTGCTTTTGTTGACGGAAGTACAAGCAAAAATGCTATTCAAAGTCTTTCAGTCCGAAAACATTGTTACGTTCGCCACGCAACGTAGGCGATCCCAAATCCTCAAGGGCGAAATATGGGACTTCCCTGTCTTTGAGACCCCAAACCACCGTGCGGGTAAAACGCTGTCTTGCACAAATTGATGATGCTACGTTCGCCACTTCACGCAACCAAGCCAATTATTGAATTATATTGTTGTTTTTGAATCATATTGTTATTAAGGTCAATATCTTGTTATTAATGAATTGTAGCGTTAGTAGTGAATTATATTGCTATTATTGAATCATATAAATATAGAGATGTAGGTAGGTTAAGGATATTGGAGTAAATAGATAAGTAGGTAGTAAGTTTGTTATGGAGGGTGTTCCGGACAACGGCACAGACACTGCGAATAGGTTGCCCACGATCACAACAACAACAACGCTCACCCAATCGTCGCAACAGATCCCAAATCAAGGCTCCGCCCGGTCTACGATGCGCCCCAATGGAGTCCTGTATGCGCCAGTGAAACCCACAACCATTGGCATTGGCAATTCGCCATGGGTGGCGGCTGCCGCGAGCTTTTCGCCGGACAGGCGGCAATCCGAAATCCCCTCACATCGAGACACAACGACTGACCCCTGGCGAAACCAGTCGAAAAGCTTTTGAAAGCTGTTGGGGTCAACTGCCAGCTGAGTGGTCGTCGACCTACGAACCGAACGGGACTCGGCTTGGTTTAAATAGGATTGCGGGAGCAGCTGAGGAGGCTTTTGAACGTCGACCGTTGGGGTAGAAGCTGTGTGATTTCGGGAATTTTTTTCGTTTGGACGTCGGCCTTGGGCGTAAGGTGCAAGCTGCGTGGTCTTTTTTTCGGAGGGCTTGGCTTTTGCCGTGGTAGAGCTGAGAAGACGTTTTGGCGGTCGAGTCGGGAGTTTTTCTTTTTGGGCTTGGCGCCGAACTGGTGGACGGTGCGAAGCGGAAAGCCGAGTGGGCGTGAGGAGCAAGTTAAGGAGAAGACGAGGGCGACTAGCGACGAGCGAGCGAGGAGCGAGAAGCAGCCGAGCAACATAGGATTAAGGAAACAAAGAAAAATTGTAAGTAGATTTAGTGTAGCTAGTTAGAAGTAGGGTTTAGTTAGGTTTTTTTTTGTTAAATATAACGTGCTTTGAATTAAATTATAGATTGTATTCTTGTGTGAAGTGGCGACGCGGAATCGCGTTCTTGGCTGAGGTTTTGTGCTCCCATATCGATCGGTGGTTTCGGGTCGTCGCGGACCCTATTCCCGTTTCAGGGTTCGCGGACAGGGCAGTCCCGGCGCAGAAACGGGTGGCGCCCTTTCTTTTTAAATTACCTATTCCCACACCCCTCTTCGCGGGTGAAGCCGGGTGGGATTGCCCGAACCGTGGCTGGGATCGGCTACGGTGTATTGCGGACGTTACGCAAAATTATAGCCGTAACATTTGGCGCCCAACGTGGGGCCGTTATAAAAAAACAGGACTTGGGTACGGCAGCGTTCGAACGGCGGATCCGTTCGACAAGTTCAGTGAGTGTGTCTGTGTAATAAAAGTGGCCATATTAAAAGTGCTGACACGTGCGTGTAATTGCGGGAGTGTGAGATCGCGGGAGTGTGTTGATTGCGGGGGTGTGAATTTGCGGGTGTGTGAGTTTGCGGGTGTGAAGAGTGGAAATGAACTTATAAGGATATGTATATATAAAAAAATAATAAAACAAAGAAGTTTCCCTGTCTAGTTCGTTATTTTTATTCTTCTTGTGTTGTCGTAATTCGTGGTAGGTTCAACATGGCAAAATTTACGGAGGGTTTAATCGATCGCCTCAGCGAGAACGAGCTGAGCTATGAGCTGGCAGTGCGTGGGATCGCCCCTGGAACTGGGTCGGCAATGCGGATGGAGCTTCGGAAGGCACTGCGGCTTGGGACTATGATGAACGCGTCCTCACCTTACCCCTTCACTTACCAGCAGGACCGCGAGGCGGTGGAGATGGTAACGGAAGAAGTCGGGGCGCTATCAGCGGATTTTTGGGGAGATGAAAAGTCCACTGCGTTTTTGGTAGCCCAGGCAAAGACGGAGTATGGCCTGCGGAGGATCGGTAACCTGCTACGGGAGAAGAAAGCAGAGGATCCCTTAATCGAGAGGTTGCGACGGCAGCTTATGCTCGCTTTAGGACATATGCTGGTGCAGGCAGAAGAGTATGAAGAGTCTGGAAGTTCGGGAGCCAGGAAGTTGGAACGAGGCGAAGAAGCGACGACAACAATAAACATTGACACGAAGAAAATAGAAGACACAGAGTTGACGATCACAGAGCTGACCAGTAAGTGTCAGGCAGTCTGTGCTGATTGCCGGAAAGCAACTAATGACACCCAAGATCTGGAGAGGGAGAACGATCGGTTACGCATGCAACTGGAAGAGGCACGCAAACACATACTGGACGAAACACTGGCACGTGAAAATGTTGAGGACACACTCCGATCACTGCACGAAGAGCTGGAGTCTAAGGATCGGAATCATGCGATAGAACTGACCGAAGCGCGTACTAGATATAAGTTAGAAATTAAGGAAGTGCACTACCGTTTGTCTGAGCAATACGAAGCGAAGCTGCAACAGTCCATCCAAGAGCTTCGTGAACAAAATGAAGAGGAGCAGGAGAAGATCGAAGCGTTCTATGAGAACAAGCTTAAGGCTCTACAAAGTGAAGCGCAATGCAACCGCACCGCGGCTTCGAGAGTAACGAAGGAATTAGGAGAGTGCCGAATAACCGACAATCTGTTCTCACGATTCGAGGAGTTGGAGGCCCAAAATGCGTCCTTGCATGGTCGTGTACGGGACATAGAGGAGAAGCTTCGACTGGATCAGAGGTGCTCATGCGTCGAGCGGGAAGATGGTCAGGAAGCTGAGGTCGAAGGAAAAGTGAAGGTTTGCGAAGCGAAATCTACTGTGACAGAGTTGGAAGAAGATGAGGGAACCGATGCTGTGAGAGGAGTTTCGAGGGAGACTGAGGAGAAGTCCACAGGGGCTGAGGCTATGCCTAGAAGCAGACAGTCGCGATTGGGTAGGCTTGGTAGCAGGCAGTCTCAAGGAGGTGAGACTGGGCCTGAGCGCAAGAAGTCCCAATGGACTGGGTCTGGGGGTAGGGAGTCTCAGAGGAATGGACTGTGGAAGACAGGGAGGAAGCAGCAAAGACCTCATACGGGTAGAATTTCACAGGAAGGGAGTACCGACACGGAAAGATCCGGATCAAGGCAGAACAACGAAATTGACGACGGAAGGAGAAGGCATCGCGAAGAGGATCAAAACTCCTTACAGCTACCTCTTGTAAGGGAGGGTAAACTTTTGAGGGCTTTAGAAGAGGTGGGGTATGAGATACCAACCTCGTCAAATGCAAATCCGTTTGTAAGGGCAAGAGTTGTGTTGCAGGACGGGTCTGGGTCACCAATCGAGGACGGGGAGCAACTCTACACTATCGATCGAGTAGCCGATGCGGAGCAGAGAGACCGGACGATCGAGAGACCGGGAAGGCAGTTGAAAGAAGTTGAGGATGAAAGGGGCAAATAGTAGAGGGGTAGGGCTCGCCGATGCTCTGTAACCCCAACGTCATACGCATGCTGGTAGGACTACCGATAGGCACATGCAACCTATAATGACTCGCTCAGTACGTGGATAAGTGAGAGGTGTATGGATTGCCGGGGGTATTGAACACTTAGTCCTTACCCTTGTAACATTATGTTTGTAATCCCACCTTCCTTCTTCCTTTCTCCCTCCCTTTCCCATATCATTTCATTCGTTAGTTTATTAGTGCGGTCATTTTGTTAAATAGTTCGGTTGTGGGTAAGTTGCGTAGGTTCGGTAGGTTAATACGTTGGTCTGGTGAGTGTGACTCAAGTTTGGTTTCGAGATTCGGTGAGTGCGACGCCAGAAGTAAAATTGCCAGCCGTGTGTACGCTGAAGGCCGTGTCCACAGATCGCTTGGTGGCTCGTCGGGGGTGTCCGCGTGTCGAACGTTGCCGTCCCGGTTATTATTGTTTGGAGTGGATTTTGGGAAAATCCACTTAAAGAAGGGGGGGTAATGTTACGTTCGCCACGCAACGTAGGCGATCCCAAATCCTCAAGGGCGAAATATGGGACTTCCCTGTCTTTGAGACCCCAAACCACCGTGCGGGTAAAACGCTGTCTTGCACAAATTGATGATGCTACGTTCGCCACTTCACGCAACCAAGCCAATTATTGAATTATATTGTTGTTTTTGAATCATATTGTTATTAAGGTCAATATCTTGTTATTAATGAATTGTAGCGTTAGTAGTGAATTATATTGCTATTATTGAATCATATAAATATAGAGATGTAGGTAGGTTAAGGATATTGGAGTAAATAGATAAGTAGGTAGTAAGTTTGTTATGGAGGGTGTTCCGGACAACGGCACAGACACTGCGAATAGGTTGCCCACGATCACAACAACAACAACGCTCACCCAATCGTCGCAACAGATCCCAAATCAAGGCTCCGCCCGGTCTACGATGCGCCCCAATGGAGTCCTGTATGCGCCAGTGAAACCCACAACCATTGGCATTGGCAATTCGCCATGGGTGGCGGCTGCCGCGAGCTTTTCGCCGGACAGGCGGCAATCCGAAATCCCCTCACATCGAGACACAACGACTGACCCCTGGCGAAACCAGTCGAAAAGCTTTTGAAAGCTGTTGGGGTCAACTGCCAGCTGAGTGGTCGTCGACCTACGAACCGAACGGGACTCGGCTTGGTTTAAATAGGATTGCGGGAGCAGCTGAGGAGGCTTTTGAACGTCGACCGTTGGGGTAGAAGCTGTGTGATTTCGGGAATTTTTTTCGTTTGGACGTCGGCCTTGGGCGTAAGGTGCAAGCTGCGTGGTCTTTTTTTCGGAGGGCTTGGCTTTTGCCGTGGTAGAGCTGAGAAGACGTTTTGGCGGTCGAGTCGGGAGTTTTTCTTTTTGGGCTTGGCGCCGAACTGGTGGACGGTGCGAAGCGGAAAGCCGAGTGGGCGTGAGGAGCAAGTTAAGGAGAAGACGAGGGCGACTAGCGACGAGCGAGCGAGGAGCGAGAAGCAGCCGAGCAACATAGGATTAAGGAAACAAAGAAAAATTGTAAGTAGATTTAGTGTAGCTAGTTAGAAGTAGGGTTTAGTTAGGTTTTTTTTTGTTAAATATAACGTGCTTTGAATTAAATTATAGATTGTATTCTTGTGTGAAGTGGCGACGCGGAATCGCGTTCTTGGCTGAGGTTTTGTGCTCCCATATCGATCGGTGGTTTCGGGTCGTCGCGGACCCTATTCCCGTTTCAGGGTTCGCGGACAGGGCAGTCCCGGCGCAGAAACGGGTGGCGCCCTTTCTTTTTAAATTACCTATTCCCACACCCCTCTTCGCGGGTGAAGCCGGGTGGGATTGCCCGAACCGTGGCTGGGATCGGCTACGGTGTATTGCGGACGTTACGCAAAATTATAGCCGTAACAACATATAAGATGTGGATCAAGTTGAATTCCTCCAAGCCATATTTTTAATCCATGTTTTGCGATAATAATCCTCAAACTAGTCATAAATTAAAATAAAACGATTTTTCCAATCATTGCTTGTGCTGATGAAAGTAATATCTATTTTTATAATAAACACGTAGCCTTGAATTTTTTTAAATGAATTCAAGTCTTCTAGACTTTAAAAATTGATACAACAAAAAGTTCACTTCATTTATACACAAATGCATCAGCCAGATCATTATTTACCATGCTCATACAATTTTGTTTAACATCACCAACCACCATAATTTCCCCGGTATTTCTTTCAGCCGCTCCCTTCAATATTTACGCCCAGTATAAGTGTTTTATGAGGTGTTAATTAATGGTTATAAACCAGAAGATGTCTTGTAGGCAGACACTGAACCTTTCATGTTGCCGAAGCGCTGCAAAGCAATCAAAGTAAACTTTCCAATTAAGCATGGATCATACTTATTAGGAAATTTTCACACAAAAGTCCAATTCCAGCTGATGACCCTCAGGTGACATGTTTAGATAGCGTGTAAGCCAATTATTGCCTTTAATTAGTAGCTCCACCATATGATGATGATTAAATTTCGTAGAGCATATGTAATTAGCGGTTTTTTTGGTATGACATTTTCAAGCTAGAGGATTTCGTGTGGAGGCGTCAGTTGCGCCTTAGGATTTTTATGGCCACGAAAATAAACAAAATAATTAGTGAAGTGGTCAAAGTGTTGTTTGTATTGGTTTGCGTTGATTCATGTTAAACTTTCCTTGCATTGATGAATGACACTTTACGGTTAACTGCTAATTAGCGGAACGAAGATGCTTTACAAATTCAAAATATTAAAATTCATCCTTTCCGTTATATAATCATTCTCAAATTTCTCCCATAATTTCAACAAAATATTTTCTTTGCTAAACAAAAAATTGGAGCAACAAGAACATGCTCAACTGATTTATGGTGAAAAACTAATACTCTGTAGATCTGATTTGCAGCAGTGTTCAAGTTAAAATTAAAAACTCTTTTGAACTGTTCGCTTTCTTTTAAACTGATCAAATAGTGCTTTGAAGGTAAATAGTTACTTTGTTCATCAATCCAAGCGTTTTTTCTCTCTCTTGAGCGTTTAAATTACAAAATTTTAACGAACGTTGCTAAATGCAGTTGTACATCGATTTAGCGCTCTATGACATGCAGACCAAAAACGACAACCAACGGTCTTCGCAAGAAGAACTAATGCTGAAATGTTTGTATACTAGAATTTGCTGAAAGGATTTCTTTCGTCGTGATGACAACACGATTGGCTATGTTTCGAAGCTACAATGTTGTGAAAATTTCAAACGTCTAGCTTAGGTTAACTAGGTAAGCAAGATTTGACCATTGTAGTTGCTGTTTGAACGTTTTCCAATCAATCTGGCAATAATGCCCTATCGCTGGGCATGTTAGGCTTGTTAACATTGCGAAACCAAAGTTTTTGTTAAATACTCAACATCAAATAAACTCATTCGTTGGCGAAACAGAACCTAAAGAAAATGTCTAATGTTTTCTAACAGTATCGAGCACTGAATTGGCCAAAGTTTCTTTTTGTCCCCAACTCGTGTAAATCCGTAATGTTTAGTTCACCACTCAAGCTAAATAAATCATCTATAATGTAGGTGTATACAATAGTCCATGGATAGCTTACACCCTCAGCTCAATGTTGTTTTGGCAGAGATTTGTCACCTATGATATATCACCGATAGCATGCAAATATTCAACAATTGATGGAAGGGTGTAAGACCAAGTCCATTCTGGTCTTAAAGTTGCCTTTCTTCTGCAACGGTCAATCTTACAAAGAAACGGTGAGAAAATGGCCAACAGCTATGTATCTTTGTCGTTTAAGATAGATTGCGACATTAGCCGTACAGCATTGATTATTAATGAATTCATTGTGGTCACCGGTAGATAGATAAATTGTCTGCATAGATTGATTGCAAGCAGCGAGACGTTAAGGGTAAAAAGTGGTTGAATTGGTGCGCTATGATGGATTCAGTGAGGTGGCCTTTAGTCAATCTAAATCTGAGCTTTAAAGTCAAACAAAGTCTTTTAAAACGTTTCTCAAATGTTGCATTTCAGGCGCGATTACGTTGAAAAATTAAATGAATGATTATTATTGTCGGCGGTGATAAATTTTTATTTTAAATTATCATTATTAAAAACGCCAGCGTGTGTGCTACCATTCCTGGACGGAAATCAAATTGGTAGCTAATTTTTTTAATATACATAAACTTGGATAGCATGTCGTTTGTTAGTATGATAAGTTATTTTTTCGTCAGTTCAACCTGCCACAAAAATATTTGCTGGATGAAACCAACGACTTAGGCCAGTAACTCGATTGAATTGATGTGAAACAGCACTAGATTTTACAAGGTAAAAATACTTTTTTATGTTTTACACGAAAGAAAATTCCTCTTGGATTCAAAAATAAAATCAACTAGACGTAAAAATTTTGGTACCAAAAAAAATCTTAGGTTTAGTGAATACATACTATGCATTACGCAATCGGCTGTAATGAAAGAAGGGCAAATTAATATAGCTGTAAGTTTTCTTATTTAGCGTGAGTATATTTATGTGTCAGTCTTCGCAAAGTTTAAAATTTGTAAATTAAGTAAATGAAAAGTTTTGAAAAATATTCATGCCTCATTCCGATCACAAAAATAATTAGAAAAATTAACAAAAAACACTCTTATTCAATTGTGGGAAGTTGTTGTATTTAATTTATCATATCTTTTGAATGAATTGTTTTTCAATATTAATCCGCATTGATAAAATACGTATTTTCTCTTTATCAGTTTAAAAGTGATTCTGTTTTTTACAAAATAATTTTTAGAAATATTTCAATAACTGCCAGAGTTGTACTCCATTACATTTTGTTATTGTTGAAAATTCACGAAATATTATTTTTAATGGAAGCTCTTACTACCATCCTAAAAAAAATTACTTTTATTGAATTTTTCGAGGGCTTGAAAACATCACCGACTGAGAAAATGATTTGGATTTAACTTTGTTTCTTTCGAAGAAAACACGATTGTATAAATCCATGGAATGGAGCCAGATAGATTGAAGGTGCTATTTGTCACATTAAATTACAGGGTGATGTATGCAAGTTCGATTTCAATGTTGTTCTTTTTTATGTTCTATTTTTGTTTTTTGTTGTTTTCTCTGCAAAATAACAAAGTTTCTTTATTTTTGCCTTTATATTATTTTAGCATTATGTATTAAGTTGTAACCAATTTTCAAATATCGCTTAATGCGTGCCTATTTTTGGTTTGAAATTTTTAAATCCACCACAATCAAGAAAAAAATATTTGGCAACTGAATCATACATTTGCAATATACATACATAATAACTGCTAAACTGTATCATTAGGAATTGCTTATTTTTGTTAGCTAAAACATGAGGAACATTTTAAAAGCACCCGGAAAGTATGATGAAAGTATGATTTGGATTCTTATGGTACTTTAAAATGTTTTCACATTTTCAAGAGCTTTCAGTTTAATTTTTTTATCTCAATATTCAAATTCTATTGAAAATTGGCATCTGACTCGTCCATAAAGAGAAATTTGAAAGTTTACCTCGAATCTTGACATCACGTCAAGAATTTTCGGTGTAGTTTTCGTTTTTAGACATAAAAATTGGAAGGGATTCTGCAAAAAGTAACAATCTAAAAATTGAATAAAAAGTCTAAACAGTGTAAATCGGATCTGTTTAAGGGCGTTCTTTTGTCACTTTTCTAAAAATAATTGGAATTTTTGAAGACCAGATCTTTGCAGTCACTGTAAAAAGGTTGCATCCAGAAATATTTATCGGATTGTTTTCTGTTCCTGATAATTTGTAAAAATATAGATAAAGCCCCTTAAGAAGGAGTTTTTCAATTAATTCTTGACAGAGTTTCTCTGATCATGAATGGCTTAAAATGATACTGTTTTTTCCCAGCAAACCGTTCACTTTTACCATCTTCAATTCACTTTGTTGATAACAGTATATGATTCGAAACCAAATTTTTTAACCTGAATTTTCCATTTTAGTTTTTCTATGCACCAAACGCTGAAAATCTGGTCATTTTAAAATGTATTTTACGTATTTTTAGCATGTCTTTGAGTAATGGAAGCCATTTCTTTTAAAAAAATTAGCTCGATTGAATATTATATCAGATAACGTTTCGAGGAAAAATGAATTTGTAAAATTTGGATAAATTATGATTATTTTGTTTTGCCTTACTTGGTTTTTTTACGTGACAAAAAACAAATAGCAATAAGAATCAAGGAATTTATTTAGAAAAAAAACATGATTTAGACAATCTTGGTCTTGAAAAATAAACACTCCCGCGAGAAACTCAAGCTCAAAAGTAGAGGTATACATGAAAATGACTAAAAAATAAAGTACATTATTTATTACATGGGTACACTTATTGTTGCAAATTTTTTTTATAATGAGTGAGTAGGTTTTTTTGTGAATTTAGAATAAAATTTTTAATAGCGCAAAATATTGTATCATACCAAAAATTAGAAGCGGTGTAGAAGGAAATTCAAAATCATCTTCGAATATTTCTAGATAAAATAGATTGGATGCTAGGAATTCTATGCAACGAGTTTTGAAAACCATTCTGATGTATTTTTTTCAACATTGCACTCATTTCATGTTTATATTTTTCAAGCAGTTAGTTTCTACAAACCTGTGACTTATTATATTTTTTCGAGTCGTGATCCCACTTTGAAAAAAAGAAACCAGAATCATCTTTCCCTTCTACAGGTATTTATCTATAAATTATTAACAACAAATAAAAAAATATCCTAAATCCAAAACAAAATCCATCCTCCCTTCAAATCAGATCAGTTGCCTGCTTTTCCCAGTTTACATGTATCTTAATCAATTAGCACATGCAAAATTCCAAATGCTGTTTTTCAAACAATTCTCACCAAACGGCATTTTTGTTACAGCAGTTGTATGTATTTGATAGTCGCAGTATGCAGTATTTGATAGTCGCTTTGCTGTAAATATCCACGGTTTTATCAAAGCCTAGCCGCCAAATAGCGAAAATTTTCTCACAGGGCCCACTTGGTTTCATAAAGACGTTGAGATACGGATCTTGGACACTCTTGAGGAACATAGCTGTGCTCGCTGAGCAGCCACGAGATTCAAGATCCGAGATGTATCAATTCGATGGTCATTTGCACCAAACACCAGTATCTTGTCGTGTCCCCATCCGGGAATATTGCAGTCTATCATCTTTGCAAGTTGCCTCAACAGATATCTTAATTTTGCGCACTGCAAGATGTCGACACTTGCATTCGGTGGTTTGACTAGAATCCACGGCGATGATGGTGGGAATATTTTTGGTGAGGATTGTATGAATACTGGTGTTGATTAAAAGACTCTCCAGGTAGTTAGTTGAGAGGAATGGTCAAACTGACTTTGTTCTGAGTGTGTAAAATATTTTTGGAAAATGCTTCTATGGTCGATAAGAAAGGATACTTTGGAGATGATGGCAACATTATCCAAATACTCAGGCTACGAGCTGATCATCATGACTTCAATCAGCTGAGTCCATCGATTTCCAAATTGGATTTCAACTATTAACATGCATTAAAGAAATGATATTCACACGCACAAATTAGCACAGTTTTTTTATCACCTTCAAGTTTTAATAAATACCTACGATATCGAGTTTATGCAGACTTTTTGGTAATCAACACTTAAATGCGTTAGGGATAAAGAGTGGTTTATTAAAAGTCCGGTATTTGATGAATTAGATCAAGAACTTGTACGTCTTAAATGCACCTCAGCAATTTGTGTAACTTACAGATAAATCTCATTAATGATAATTTGCTCAAAGAATAAATTTTACCCTTTTTGGAGAATCAGACCCCTCACTTCTTTGTTTCAATCAAAATAAGAAAAGTTCATTCAGAATTTAACTTAGGACAAAATCGTTTTTAGATTCTGTGAAAACTCGCAAGTTTACTGCATTTTCAATTCTGTTCGAAGATTTGATGTGGACTTCAGAAATGAGATCCAAGGTGTGTAGTAGGAATGGCTACTTGCCTAAAAGAGTTTCAT
Organism: Oxycera nigricornis; assembly: GCA_963942545.1. Lineage (NCBI taxonomy): Eukaryota > Metazoa > Arthropoda > Insecta > Diptera > Stratiomyidae > Oxycera > Oxycera nigricornis. Next base: position 39,689,404 of record OZ012659.1, read on the forward strand.
AACGTTCATTGTAATTATAGTAAACTACTACGAATATTATTCATTAAAGTAAAATTTTAGTTTTTTGATTAAAAATAAATCATGGTAATTCATGAAGTATATGGTTTAACACACACATCTGTACAATAATTGATTTACCAGAAAGATGGGATTTTATTAACTTTTTTCGAGTATATTTGGTAAAGGAAGTCGAGTTTACGGATTATTTGCTTTCATTTGTTACAGTCCAGAGGTAGTTTGAACATCGCTTGCTGTTTTAATCAATAAAACTTGTCTCAAACACCAAAAGTCTTCCCCATTTTTTTTTGCAGAATTGTTTAAGCTTTTGTTTAATTTAAAAGCATCGATTTTGGCTTTTCACCGAATACGCTGCTAGAGCAGTAAAATATATATCTCATTCGTTCCGAAGTTATTAGCGCCCTACTGAAAGCCTTAACATTGTGGTTTTTCGCAATTTTGGAAATGACTCATGCAGTGGAAAAGTCGTTCATGATTTAACAAATAAATCTTTGTAGTTTTATATTTATATTGAGGTTTTTAAATTAAATTACAAAATTTTTTGATAAATTTTCAAAACTTTTTAAACGTGAATTTCTATTCACGTTTTTTTCTAAACTTTAATATTGAAAATTACCTGATGTACGGAAATATAAAATATGTCTCTTTTAGGATACCTATAGTGTAACAATTATTATACTATATTTGATGTAGCAATAGTTGAGTTTTATGGATTCTTCCAGTACTAATTTTTATTGCCAGCGATTGCGTTGTGCATCTCACATTAATACTGGACTCTTAGTGACTAAATTAGTTTATGATTGACAATTTTTTTAAATTGGTTTTTTATTTACTATTTTAACATCGATCCCGTTAAAATGTCCGTTTCTTAAATTTATGTACACCTATATTGGTTTCTTGTTTCGATTATTTTTTTAACTTCCCAGTATATGGGAAGTTCTTGTAATCGACTCGAAAATCGAAATTGAAATTTTCAACATATCTTTACGTTTTGAGGTCTTACGAGTATATTTTAAGTGTTTTTAGAAAGAAGTATGTATGTGTGTGTGTATGTGTGTGTGTATGTACGTACGTACGTCCGTACGTACGTGTGTGCGTTCGTGGACAGTTTTTTCAAAGAGCTTAACTCACGTAAACAAAGTCGTATCGACTTCGTTAAGGTGTCAATCGAAGCGTCTTCGAAATTTTAAGAGCTGATTAGTTTTTGGGAAACTTCGGTCGGGGAGGTTTGTTGTTTTGCCCGTTTGAAGGTCATTCCTGTCATGCGTTATATCTCGCGAACCAAACATACCATTTCCCTGATCAAGGTGTCAATCGACGCGTATTAACATTTATGTGATTCTATCAAGTTTTAAAAACAGCAAACCCCCCCGACCGAAGTTTTCCATAAACTAATCAGCTCTTAAAATTGAAAAGACGCTTCTATTGACACCTCAACGAAGTCGATACGACTTTGTTTACGTGAGTTATGCTCGTAGAAAAAAGTGTCCACGAACGCACGTACGTACGTACACACACACACACATACATACTTCTTTCTAAAAACACTTTATATATACTCTATAGAGCTCAAAAACGTAAAGAAATGTTGAAAATTTTAATTTAGATTTTCAAGGCGATTACAAGAACTTCCCATATACTGGGAAGTTAAAAATAAAAAATCATTAAAACTCATCAAGATTTTCAAGGTCATTTTTATCATTCACTATATCTCACGAACCAGATAGAATATTTGGATCACTAAGGTGTCAGTTGACGTGTATTAACATCTTTGTGAAGTTTTCAACAATATAAAAATTCATTTCAGCCGTTTTTTTAATTTAATAGAAGAAAAGGCGAAAAATTATGGTTTTTTTTATAAAAAATATTTTTTAACCTGTCTTGCACCGCACAGTGATACCAGCTTATAAAATTTATACATTCTCATTAGTTTTTGAAGAGACACCGGCAAAATTTTCTTCCATGATTATGAAAAAAACTAAATTAAAAATAAAAAAATCATTCAAAGTTACCATGTAAAGAGGGTTCATACGAATGCTAGTACTTTATATCCTTTAATCTAAAAAAATATTGTAAATTCAATCAAAGTTTTGAAATATTTGCATAATTGAGCAGCTTTTTAATAGTTTTTATAATCTTTTAATTAAAAAAAATTGCTTAAATTTTGAAAACCAACAAAATTTTTCAACACCAAAAAGGCCCCCACCGATTGATCCGCGTGAATATTCAATCTGTCCTCATCGACCAAAAACCTTACGTAATCAATGGACCCTCCCGTAGACGATATGATTCATATTAACTCATTCCTGTTACTGCTATGAATACCTCTCATTGTTGTAATGTTGTTGATGTTTATGTAGATATTACTGGGAAGTTGACCGTGTGGACCTCAAGGGTCGCACCTCGCGGCTTGTTTTATTTTTTTTTGAATTCAGTCTTTTTCAATGTCTTCTTTAGATCTGATTTGTTTTCCTGCAAGTACTTTCTAATATTGTTATAATATTTTGAGATGTGGGACCCAGAATAATCCCTAGTATACATAAAATTAAGTAGTATTAGAGTATCAAAATCAAATGTAATTTTTTTTGCACTATTTTGAAGGACATAAATTAACAAGTCTATTCCAATAGACCAAGCGCAAGATTACAATCTTATATAATAATCTTTGTAACTATTTTTTGTCTCAGTAATATTTTCAATCTTGCAATGGAATGTATCTGTAATATCTGTGAACAAAATCGCAACGTGAGTTCAGGTCCAAACTTCTGGGGCCATATTAAAAAGAAGAAAAAGCAGGATACTTAAGAAGTGCCTACTTACATGGAACACGGGAAGAATTTTTCGGATAGCATCTAAATCAAGAAACCAATTACAACTTATCTTTGCCTCAATTAAATTTTTCAACAGTCTCACCATTCTGAAGCATTGTACCCATAATCTTGCTATTGGTCGGCATTTACCAAAATTGTCGAAACATAGATTCTAAACGTGTTACACGATAAACGTGAAATAAAAAAAGGTGAAGCGCTCCAAAGATAATCCCCCTTTCCATTGTAGTTTTTGCGTGAAACTCTCTTGTTATTGACATCACGTGAAAGAAATGTACATATGTACAAATTGCTCCGAATTTAATTTTTCACAAGTTTGCCATACGCAATTTTTGTGGGAGCCATTGTTTTCGAGATATGGGAGTATCCCAATTTTTATTCTTTCAAAATGGCGTACAGAGGATTGGAGCTGTGACCCATGAAGATTAAACTAAAGCTCACAATAAGACACACTATATATAACAATTAAAATCTGTATGCCTAACAAAACATTTCGTCAGCTTTGCAATGGCGGTTCGCCGTTGAAAGCCGATTATCTGGCCTAAAAATGCGTTTTCGCGGGATTTTCCCCTCTTTGAGATGCAATAACTCCAATGGTCAGTGATAAACAGAAAAGGCGCTGTAAACGACTTATGACAAAATTATCTCAGAATAAACTCTTAACGTATTTCGCGGAAATAATGAGAACAAAGAACTTGTACCCGTTAAAAGATGATCCCCATTTTCTAGCGCCGTTTTTGGCATGTAACTCTTTTATCATTGACACCACGTGAAAATAATGTATGCATCACTTGAAAAATTAAATTCTGCACAAGTTGGTCATAAACAACGCTTTGTGAGAGACATGGTTTTCGAGATATGGGGGTGTCCTACTTTTTCATCTTTCCAACATGGCCCCCAGAGGGTTGGAGCTGCGACCCCATAAACTTGAATTTCAGCCAACCTTAAGGTTTCACTAACTTTAACTAGTTTATACATAGACTATGCTCCAGACAGCAATATCAGTGCCTGATGAGCTTAGCTCGACCCGTCCGAGAGGTAGTTAGCCCGCACGGTATCGTTTTCATCTGGTTTTTGTTGGTTAACGTAGTTTAGCACTCACGATTTGGTCTTTTGCGGCTTTCCGTTTCTCTCGAAAGGAGGACAAGAACGAATAAGTAAAACTAAGTAGTTTTTCTGTATTACTGGATTTTTGTCGGAATTTTGTAAACGGGTATTTAGGTGGCTGAATCTTCGAAGTTCAGATTAAGTGCCAAACCGAGAGAGCGTACCCAATACCGTCTTTACTATAAGACCACACGGGGCCCGTGCTCAGGGCCTCCATCCTCAGGGGGGCCCAAAGGGCCGACAGTTATTTCTCTCACACATTTATTCTCAAAACATTTTTGTCGGGCATATTAGACTTTTTCCACAAAAAAGTTACAGCTCAACATGAAATAATCAAAACAAGCCACGAGGTGCGACCCTTGAGGTCCACACGATCAACTTCCCAGTAATATTTACATAAATATTAAAAATACTAAACAAAATAATAATTATGAAAATAATACTACTTTAAATAATAAAAATGTACCTCTCATAACAGTAATTGGAATGGCTTAATATTAATCGTATCATCTACGGGAGCGCCCATTGATTACGTAGGTAAAGGGGATTATTGAATATTCACGCTGATTAATCGGGAGGGGGGTGGGGGTGGTAGGTTACAAAGCCTTTTCTACATTATTTGTTATTTTCATTTCAATTCTTGAAGGAAAAAAGAGCGCTAGCAAAAATTATTCTAGTTTTTGTTATTACGCCCACTGAAGAGATTTTGTCGCGTGGTGGTGGTTGAATGTGAAGTCAATAATCGGTTTAATTGCATGTTAAAACTAAATAGCCTCACGAATGATGATGGAGGCAGTAATTAAAATCTTACGAACACTAAAGACCAGAACTACTAAAAACTACAATTTTTTATTTGATGAAAGCTTTTTAAAGCATATGATCCAGCAAAGTATTGACTACAAAACATTTTACCATTCAAAGCGTTCATTACCACAAATGCAAATTTGATTAATTATTTTGTTTTTCAAAATTTAAGCAGTTTTTATATTACAATTAAAACGCGGTACTTTAAAAACTTAAAAATCTGTTTCAAGTGTGCAAATATTAATAAACTTTGATTGGCTTAACAACAGTCTTTAAAATAAAAGATATAAGGTAACATTTTAATGTATTTTTTTTGTAATCATGAGAAACAGTTTTGCTAGTTTTTTTACAAAAACTGTTTGGAGTATATAAATTTTATAAACATTGAGTACTGTGTTTCGTAAATCTGGTTAAAAATTTATTGTTTATGAAAAAAAACCCAATTTTTTGCTATTTTTTCCTTAACCCTAAATTCATAAACACACGTCTCTCATACACCCTCAAGTAATAAAAGTTTCACTGTGGGCCGCGCGAGAAAGATGCGAACGCATGCGTTTCTGTACCTTCCTAAAACGACGAGAGTTCAGTTTGGCACTAGTGTTTTTGGCGCATACACATATAGTTTCGGTGCTATTAAGCTCGAGGTGTCTGAGATACGTATATTTATGATTGATGTAAGAAATTTATAAAGTGAAAGATTTTATTATTTGAGTGAGAAAACAGTTTTGATAAGTAAACGGTTTACTTGTAACTTATTCGTAGTTATAGTCAAGTTTTATGGCTAAGTGCTTATTTTGTGTTATTATCTTTTGTCATTGACGTCTACAATAATAGTCGTAATAACAAAAAAATACTAACAAGACCAGCATTTATCAAAAAAGTTTCAGATAAAATGATAGAGCCTTGGTTACTGCGTCGCCGCAAAACTCCAATTTTAAGGCAATGCCTAAAACGGAACATCGATGCCATTTTAGGCGATACTTTACCTGATGCACCAGCCAACCCTGTCAATCAATCTAGGAAGTTATGTAACTTCTGCTGCTATAAAAAAAACGTGTGACTAGATTTATCTGCACTTCTTGTAAACGTCACATGTGTATGGAACATCGCGGTAGTTTGTGGCTAGAATGCTCAGATTAAATTTTTTTGATTGTTTCTCTTGTTTTAATTTCAAACAAAAGTTCTTTCTAAATAACCATTTTTGTTTTGTTTTTTTCAAAAATTTTCGTAATCATTAAATTAGGTAACCCTAAAGGTAAGGTGTATGAGAGACATATGTTTATGAATAATGTAACATAAATATAGTTTATGAATCTAGGGTTAAATTAAAAAACGGCTCCAACGATTTTTTTTTAAATTTGATAGATTCACAAAATTGTTAATACGCGTCGATTGACTACCTAATCATGCAAATCGTATGTTTGCTTCGCGAGATATAACACATGACAGAAATGATCTTCAAACGGGCAAAACAGCCCAGACCGAAGTTTCCCAAAAACTAATCCGCTCTCAAAATTGCAAAGACGCTTCGATTGACACCTCAACGAAGTCGATAAGACTTTGTTTACGTGAGTTACGCTCTTTGAAAAAACTGTCCACGAACGCACATACATACGTACGTACATACACACACATACATACTTCTTTCTAAAAACATTCAAAATATACTCTAAAAACCTCAAAACGTAAAGATATGTTGAAAATTTCAATTTCGATTTTCGAGGCGATTACCAGAACTTCCCATATACTGGGAAGTTAATAATTTCTAAGCTTAGGTAGTTTGTACTTTTACAGTTGAAAAATGAAAATGAAAAGCGTTGTTCGTCAGCTATTCTCGCGCATCATCGGTAACAGTGAGCAATGATAAAATAAGCCAACGACATCTATGATATTTTTGAGCGAGATTGTTAAATTTGACCGAAAACGCGGCACTGTAAGGCTGGGTTTCCACTGATGGAGCGGAGCTTTGCGTGGCAGAGCAATCACACAGCTCGTAGGATGCGTCTACCTAATTTACTAAGTACACCATCTATTACTCATGTAAACGACTCCGATTCCAAAGTCCAGCTGCACAGTCTAAACGAGACCTAAAATAGATGTCGACATTGCCTAAGGTTAGGGGAATCCCCGGATGATGTATTAAACTTTCAGTCGGACAGAAGTGGCGTGATTTAGTTTCTTATAATATAAATTGTATAAGATAATAGAAGTTTTGATTTGTTCGTTTAAAAATTATTTCAAGTGGTTCACAAAAAAGAAAAAGGTAACAGCTCAACAAGAAATAACGGTAAAACTTCCTAAGCTCACTTCGTTTTTTACGGTTCAAGAAACAAATAAGCTGATGGATTCTTCATTGTCATCACCTCAAGATAAAAATACCTCTGAATATCACCAGGAAAAGGAGGTTACGTGTCACGAAAGTGACAAACACACATCAGATACTGAATTCTCGATTTCAAGCTACTGTGAGTTAATAACTGCAAGCTTGTAGAATGTGTCTGTGTCTCCTGGCCGTGGTATTATACTTACTGTGACGACATTTCAACGGAAGGAGTCCGTGATATTTGGATTCGAAAAGGGCCAGAGTTTTACCAAAATCAAAATTGTGACTTCTCTGAAACTTCTACAAGCTTTCCAAATTCAAATGGTAAAACAAAAACTTACTGGACTAAAACTATTTTTACCCGCAAATTCACGAATGGTGAGTCTTTAGAAAGAAAATGGCTCATTTATTCACGAGCAAAGAAATCTGTATACTGTTATTGCTGCCGTCTATTTAATACCACTACTGGTACTGGACATAATTTGAGTTCTCCAAATGGATATAAAGATTGGAAGCATATACATAAGTAACTTATTGATGGAGCATGAGAACAGTTTACAGCACAGACAATTTGTGATGAATTATATTGCAAGAATGAAAACTACTGCACGAGTTGATAGTGAGTTACTGTACCAATATAATACAGAAATTAACTATTGGAAGAATGTGCTTAGGACGATTGTTGCAGTAGTTAAATTTTTAGCTGCAAAGGGTCTTGCTTTTCGTAGTGATAATGAGACACTTGGGAATTATTTGGAATGTTTAGAACTGATTAGTGAATTTGATCCTTTTCTGCTGATAACATACAAATCTGCGGGAATCGTGAAAAGGATAAAAGATTGTCGCGGGCAAAGCTACGACAATGCATCAACTGTGTCTGGAAAGTACTCTAGTGTTCAGTCAAGAATAAAAGAATTTTGCGAATTTGCAATTTACGTTCCATTTAAATCAAATTTAGTGGGTATTCAGGCTGTTGAATGTGTAACTGAGGCAGTAGCGTTCTTTCAATATGTACAAAAATTGTTCAATTTTTTCTCAGCTTCCACGAAACGATGAAAAACTTTGACAGAGCATTTAGTTGCAATTAGAGTCCTGAAGTCTCTTTCGGAAACTAGATGGTCTGTACGTTCCAATGCTAGTAATGCTTTGCAAAATGCTTATTTAAAAATTTCTGAAGCATTGTCAATCGCAAGTGACATCAATCAACTAGGAGACACTAGAAATGAATTCCAAAGCTTAGCACAAAAGTGGAAACTTTGAGACTACTCTTCTAACGGAAATGTCCAATGATCTTCTGGCAACTATTAATAAAACAAGTCTGAGTTTACAGGACAACACTGTGACCATGGATGTTGTAAAAAAACTTTACGAATTTTTAATCAGTTATATCAATAACGCACGCAATAATTTTGATCAGTACAAAATGGCTGTTAAAGAAAAAAATCCAGATTCTGACTACAAAGTTAAATTTGAAAGAAAAAGAATTCGCAGCACACGCATCACTTTCTTTGAAGGATCATCAGAAACCGCACAGTTGATATGTTAGAAAATACTTTTATTCCCATAATTGACACATTAAATACAAATTTAAAACTACGTTCGGCAGCATACCAAGAAATTGATAATCTATTTAGATTTCCTTGTCGGTTAACAACAATCGAATCTGGTGAGTTGACCAAAAAATGCAAAGAATTTGCAGAATTTTATCATGAAGACTTAATGTATAGGAGCTCAAAACAGAATGTTTTTATTTAAGCCAATATATAGAAAAACATAGCGAAGAAATCAGAGGATTTAAATATCTCAATCTTATAAAACCTAATAAAGTCGGATAAATTAGAAAAAGTTTTTCCAAGCGTTGAAGTTGCTACAAGAATATTCATTTGCCTAATGGTTACTAATTGTAGTGGAGAGCGGTCATTTTTGCAGCTGATTAGTTAGTTGTAGTGGCAGCCCCTTTTCATCCAAAGGTAGCTCACTTAGGCCACGAGAGGCTCATTGTGATACCACAGTATTTAAGGGCAGCACTAGAACCTGCGGGATGACGAGAACCATCCAGATTCTCGAATAAAGCCGGCTATGCAGCCAATATCCAGATCAGCTACTTCCATGAGGTTGTCTAGGAAGGGCGTGCCCAAGGTTTGCATGCGCTTCCTGGACAGCGCCGGACATTCACACAGAAAGTGTTTAATAGTTTCTTCCTCTTCCTCCGATCTGCAACTTCGGCAAAAATCATTGAAAGGGACACCCAATCGTTCTGCGTGTCTTCTGAACAGACAGTGTCCCGCCAGTACGAAAACGACGGAACTCAGGGTTTCGCGGCTTATATTGAGGAGCCGCTTGGTGCGTTTCGAGCACAGTGCGTGCCAAGTTTGCCTGGTTGTGTTGCAGGTTTCTTCAAGCACCCAGGCCCAATTCGCAGCCTCCACGTAGTGCTGCTTAAATCCTAGCTTTATGGAAGCCAGAAGTTGGCCGACTTCGCGGTTAAGTGTATATTCCTGAAGCTCGGTGCCAGCTCTCGCTAGGGCATCTGCTTCACAGTTTCCAAGTATATCACTATGCCCCGGTACCCAACAAAGAATCACTTCACAGTGAAGCGACACCACGTTCAGTTGTGAGCGGCATTCCATAGCTATTTTAGATGAAGTATGCACGCTGGATAATGATTGGATAGCAGCTTGACTGTCAGAAAAGATGTTTAAATTTCTTATGAAAATTTTCTGACTTCTCAGCCAGTCAACTGCCTTATAAATCGCAATGACCTCTGCCTGAAAGACGCTGCAGTGGTCAGGTAATCGGAAGGATGATTTCAGGTCTAGCTGTTCTGAGAACACGCCACAGCCAACTCTTCCCTCCATTTTTGATCCATCGGTGTAGATGTCGACCGATTCCTGTATTCCATCTCTTTCTATGGTCCAGTCCTCCCTACTTGGGATAACTGTCCTGAAACCATGGTGAAAACAGGGAATCGGAGGTGCAAGGTCCACTTTCCCTGACGTTGACCCATCTCTCCGTAGTATTGTGGAGTGCCTAGTTCTCCTCACGCCAGAGTCACAAGGCTTTTAATCGAACAGCAGTGTACTTGGCCTGCTGTCTCGTAAGTAGCTCTGTCGGAAGCCAGTTTAATAGCATGAATAATGCCTTTGTCGGGGTAGTCCGTAGAGCCCCGGTGATTACAATAGCCGCACTCCTTTTGACCTTGTTTAGCAGGTTTACGTTTGATGCTTTCGCCATAGCAGGCCACCAAATAACTGCGCCATACAGAAGGATTGGTTCCACTATCGCATTTTTGCAGCTTAAGGGAATAAAAAATGAATTGCGAACAACAATGTTATAAGAACGACTGAGTATTTTTTCAATTATGTGCATAGAAAGTGATATCCTTAAAAAAATTGACTTTGGAATATAATAGAAGATTTCGCTCAACAGAAATCCCGCAAGAAACCATTATTGTAATCGTAACCAAAAAACCAGCAGCATAGTGATATCATTAATGGCATATTATATTATATATTTGATTACCCATCATGAATGATCATATTAAATAAATGTTAGTATATGTAATTGGTTTTCTACATTTTCCAAACGAGCCCCAAATCCTTGTGTGCCTAAAGGCCCCAGCATAGTTTAAGAAAACCCTGAGCGTACCCATGACATTACATGCCGAACTGAGCTGCCTTGCCAACAGCCATCGCACCTCTAGCTATGAAGAGGCCAAACATGAATTAGTCTGCACGACAAAAGGGTTTGTTGCCTGGTTCTCAGGACCGATTGTCCATGCGGTCAATAGTGTATGATGAATAGGAAGTGGTCAGTTTTTACGTTCGTCCGTCGCGGTATACATACATTTCGTTAAAATCTTTTGCCAGTTCGATATGAATTTTTCACACGAATATTTGTAGGTTCACTTGGATTTTCTCTCCATGGGTAGCTGTAGGCCATTCATAATTATCTTGCCTGACTTGTAACTTTTCAAATGAAAAATTCATGCGCGGGTTTCACCACTCAAATCAAAATAAAGATTAGCGTTGGCTTCTTAATAAATAGTTTTGCCCTTTTCTTTTACCTAGACTTGAAAACTGGCTCATTTGATTCAATCTTCTTTTCAAGATATTCAAAAATTACTTTATTTTATTGATATAAAGCCATTTTCCAAAATAAAGATTTAGAAAAACTGCTGGCATATTTACAGAAGCAAGAAAACAATTTTATGCAGTTTTAAACAAGGAAACTAGCTCTTCATCTATGCACAATTCTCTGTATATTTTACTAGAGAAAACTGATTTAATGGCTAGAAAAGCAACCTGAAATTATTATTTTTAATATGGCAGTAATTTCAAAGATGAGGAAAGGTTTTCGATTTGTTATCAAATTTGGAATTTTTCGCTCGATAAGTATTTGATGAAAAACAGTTTGCTGTGTTGAATGAAATATTCGTATTTTATATCTATAAAAATGTTATGTCCATTGGTTATTGAGTTTCGAGACAAATGCTGGTTTGTCCCAAAAAATACGAATTTTCAGGAGCGGCAAAAACATTTCGAGCCAAATTTTTTTTTGTACAAATGGCTTCAATTGATTCTCGATTTTTTGGGCCTATCGTACGAAAAAACTCCCGCATTCATACCAACCGATAACAAGAGCTTAAAAATGTTTACTTGTAAAAAATACCGAAATTCCTTAATTTAGTGCATTCATTTTTATGGACTAAGTGCTGTTAGCGAAACTTAATTCAAAAATTGTTTCAAGGTTTTTCGATTGCTTGATTAGCATTCAGATAATCAAGATTACTGCAAGATGGTGTTTTAAAAATTAAACAATATATGAGTGTGTGTCCATTAGTTGATCTGCCATTAAATCACAGTTCAAAAAAATGTTTTGATTGACTCTTCAACAGAAGTGCATTTACCACCCATTTCGAAAAAGCGTTTTAAAAACGGAGGTCACAAATAATTGACTAAAATATCTTGGCTACTATCATAAATTCAATTGGAAAGCCTAAGCTAAATTAAATAATTGACATTGCTGAACATTCCACTAACTTGTCAATTAGGCAAAAGCTGCTGCATTCCTTGTTACTAATTAAAAAACTCTGCAATGTAACACGGATCGCAAATTGGCGGTGGCGTGCTCCACCACAAAGACTAGAAAAATATATTGAAATACGCTTCCACTTTTTTAATGTTATGGTGGTTTCTAATTGCTGGTAGTCCAGGTCAGTAACAGTTAAAAAGAACAGACTCTTCCTCAATTCCACCTATTCACACATGCCTAATTGTTCTAGTACACAAGCTCACAAGATGGACAATGTGCACAAACACTCACACAATTTATCACCTGGGATTTTCGTGGCTTCTTATTCAAATATTTTGATTGTTCAGTGAAATAATATACATATTTATAATAGTGACCCAAAAACTGGTAAATGCTAAAGGTGTTAATAAGTACATAAAGTTCTAAGCTATATTAATCAAGCATTTGAATACAATGCCAACGACTGGAGCCTAGACTCTTGAATATGTTTCGCATTGTTTAATATTTTAATGCCAGCATAAGAAATGGTTTCATTCTTCTTAAAGACTTTGTTTGCACCTTTGTTGCATCTCAAGAACAGACTAGTCACTGAGAATTGTTTGCTTGGCTCTTAAGAAAACCGAACATGAAGTGGATTTTCTGGAGGGTGAGTAACAAAACTGTTGGGCAGGAATTTTGATTGCTTGGGCAATCAAATGCTACTGAAGTAATTCGTTGAACACTGAAACAATATTTGATTGATGGACACGAGCATCAACGAAATCATTTATTCGTGTAGGATTTTTTCTCGAATAGTCAAACAGAAATAGGCAGCCTAAACAGTTTGTATTTCCTTATTTTAATATCATCATTCATTTCAACATGAGAGAGACCATTTTTCACTAATTTTGCTTCCTTGTTTTTAGCAGGGACAAAAATTAAAGTGAACGTACGTGTTCGAATATGCGAGATATAATTTTGAGTTATTATTAAATGAAAAAAACAGAAGCCAATAATTTTGAAGTAGATATGATTGTTCAATTCCTGAAACATGGTATCCTTCAAAATTAGTAATGGGACTGCATACCGTAGAGTAAACCACAAGGTGCGTTCCAGAGTAAATAGGGATATTCCAGAAAAGCCTTGTTTTTTTAAACAAAGCACATTTCCTTTATTATCCTCCTTAAAACTCTATACAATGATTTACATAGTGGAATACCATGTACAGCTAGTGTTTTAGGTCATCTGGAGAGATGTCTTTGACAATATTGACGCAGGACTTATGGAAAGCCTCGACGTCGCTATAACGCTTTCATTTAATCGGCAAATTCATTTGTCCATATAGGTAGAATTTAAAAGGTGGAAAATCAGAAATTTGCAGTGAGTAGTTGATGAGCACAATGCAGTTTTCGCTTTAAAAGTCAGTTGCGTATCGATAAATGAGATGGCAAATAATCATGCAGCAGGCAACTACCTTTTGCATGATATTTTGGCCGAAAACGGTAAATACGCCGCACTTAACAATTCAAAGTACCAAAAACACAACATTCGGATTCTTGTCATGTGGAACGAGACTCCTATGAATTATTTTCCTTGAATAATAGAATCAAATCAACGTTGTCTTCACTTTTGACTTCTCCAAACGGCTTTTTTGGATAAACTTTATCTACGTTCTTCCATTCTCTTCCAGTCACTATTTTATCTAAGAAATTTCAGTCGTTTTTGACTCTTTAGTGATGTCCTTTGAATGTTAAATTCTGTGCAACTTTTGGTCATCAGCCAATCGGCACGGATGAAACAAATACACTTCAATTTACAACTCAATAGGTCGGTTCCAACAACAACCCTAATTATGATGGAAAACTGCATAGTTGTTAAATTAAAAATGCATTTCTGCACCAAGACACTGAAATATCATTTCAAATAGAACAAAGTAACTGGATCAAAACGATAAAAGTTTCTTTTAAATTTGACCGGCAACCATTGTGTACTCATACTTTTACGTGTGTGTGAAATTCGGCATGATCGTATAATTAAGTCCAATAAAATAATCGCTTAACTGGTGGCCAGTAAAATGCTCTTGAAAACCATCGCAGACGAACAATTCGTTCCACGAAAGCTCGGCGACTTCCCATGAACCGTCAAATCCGACCGCGCAATACCATATAAAATAATAAATCTCAAACAATCAAGTCTACGAAAAGATGTTCATTGCATCAATCGGTGATGCCACTAAATAATACAGAAGATTTTTATTCATCGCAATATAACACGTTTCGTTTTTTTTATTCTTGGCTAAGTAACTGCCAAAAAAATTATCAATTTTCGCTTAATGAGCCAAATCTTCACAATAAAAGAATTTTCTTTTCTTGCTCCATGGAAGATTCACTCTACGCTTTTGTCTTTTATGTGAGAAGTAACACGAAAACGTTACTAACGCAGCAACAATTTTAAGCCACACTTTGGATGGATGGATATTCAGTTCCGTATGACCCAAATATTTAGTGATATGGATACAATAATTGCTCGACTGACCCGCAAACGAGAAAACCCCGAAATTCTCTCGGCTTGGAGTTAAATGGACCGAAAATCGGTGGATGTTGCGGTTTAAAAAGATATTCGCGCGGCAAAATTTATGGTTGACGACGGGATTCAGCGGAGTTCGCTAAGAAGTTGAGGTCATGTTTGTTCGAGTTGTGTTAAGTGATGGTGACCGGGCAGAAGAGTGCTCTCGGCGCACCAGGGTGATTTAAATGCGGTTTGATAATGGGGAGCTATAAAAAGGTAGAGATGGTGTGTTTTGGCCTTATTCATTTCTTTCGGTGACAGATTTAATGAGCAGTGGTGGCCGCTCATTAGCGGATTCCGAGATGAGCTTGTGGAATCAAAGACGAAAAAACATAATTAAAGTTGTAAATACATCACGATTACATTAAGCCGGAAAATTATTTTGACGATCACCTCTGCTTGATTTTTTCAAATCTAGAAAAGTTGACTGAACAGGATTGACGACTTTTCCTGCATAAATGGAATCATAATTAGGCACGATTTGAAAATGCGAGGATACGGCCTTGGTTTTGTCTATAAATATGCGATCATGATCAATGATTTTAAAATATAAGATTTTATTTTTTATTTTTAGAAGACAATATTTTACTATCGTTCATTAGCATTAAAGATAAAAATTATTTTGAGTGTTTGAGTTCCGTGATGCGAAATAAAATCTGTGACTTTTTGACTACTAAAACAAAGTACTTACTTACTAGTACAAATGACATTTTCATCTTAATTTACATCTGCAACTTTCAGCTGCTTAATGAAACCGCAATCAGTAATATAAGGGTCCTTCAGATCTCTATAACTGAAACGAACTCTATAATTGACAGAATTTAAAGTTTCTCTTGAATTGTATTTTTTTACATTTCTGCGGTGTTATATTGTATCATTGAGGTTTCCATAGTCAATCTTGATTACTACTACTACTACTTCTACGAAACGATGGAAAATGATTTTTTCAATGAATAGCTCTAATTTTTGGAACTCAAGATTTTTCTACGCTCTTATATTTTTTCACTAGCACTCGTTAAAAAAGTTAGAAGTTCAAAAATACTAATTTGCTTGTTAGGTATTGACTGAAGTATTTGCGGGAAACACTGTGTAGCGTTTATTGAGTGCCAAAGACATCTTAATGAAGATTTAATATATAACAATATTTTTTTCAAATGAAAATATAATCCATCATCATTTGAAAGTCGTAACTTTTTTTTTATTTTCTCTAATTGAATGAAACGAATGCTCAGTCATTCTCGGTGAAAAATTTTCTGGTTCTAAATGTTTTTTAGCTTAAAGAGTGTTATTGTCCTTAAAGTTTTGTGTTGTAAATTTTGAAGGATTTGATGCGTAAAGAACATTTCCAATAAAATAATCATGGCGATTTTTTCAACAAAACTGGTTAAATTTTCTTTGGTTGAATATTTTTGTTACTAACTTTTATTGAAAGCTTTTTTGCATGAAGAATTATTTCGGAGAATTATTTTCGTCGAAATATTGCTGGTATTTTTTTCAAAGAAATCGTTATCCATTTGTTTTATTTGGAAAGAGTGATTACTATAATATTTTAAAGATATTTTCAAGGCAAATTATTGTTGCCTGCATACATTTTTCATGTATACTTTGAAAAAAGAATTGATTTTCATTTTTGAAATCGAGTTTTACATTTTTTTTGGCAAATTCATTATCCCAAATCAAGTTTTGTGGGGGGTTTCAATCAGTTAAGATTGTGGAGTGGATTTCAAATACCTTATTAACTTCCCAGTATATGGAAGGTTCTTGTAATCGCCTCGAAAATCGGAATTGAAATTTTCAACATTTCTTTACGTTTTAAGGTCTATAGAGAATATATAAAGTGTTTTTAGAAATAAGTATGTATGTGTGTGTGTGTGTATACGTACGTTCGTAGACACTTTTTTCTACGACCATAACTCACGTAAACAAAGTCGTATCAACTTCGTTTAGGTGTCAATCGAAGCGTCTTTGCAATCGTAAGAGCTGATTAGTTTTTGGGAAACTTCGGTCTGGGCTGTTTTGTCCGATTGAAGGTCATTTCTGTCATGCGTTATACCTCGCGAACCAAACGTACGATTTTTTTTAAACAAGGCGTCAATCGACGCGTATTAACATTTAAGTAATTCTATCAAATTTTTAAAAAAAATTTGGAGCCGTTTTGTTAATTTTTTTAAAAAATGTGCAAAAAATTAGGTTTTTTTCAAAAACTCAAAACTTTTAAACTGATTTTTAAACCTAAGTAATCAATGTTTATATAATTTACATACTTCAAATAGTTATTGTGAAAAAACCAGCAAAAGTTTTTTTCATGATTACAAAAAAAAAATCATTTAACGTTCATTTACGTCATTCATTATATCTCGAGAACTAAATATAATATTTCCATCATTAAGGTGTCAATCGACGCGTATTATCATTTTAATGATGTTTTTATATTTTATCAAAATCGTTAAAGCGGTTTTTTTAATTTATTAAAAAAATTGGAAAAGTAGAGTTTTTTCATAAAAACATTATTTTTAACCTGATTTGCACATTGTAATAATAAATGTTTGTAGAATTTATAAAACTTTATCAATTTTTGTGGAGAAAAAATTAAATTAAAACTATAAAATCATTCAAAGTCACCATGTAAAAAGGGTTCATTCGAATCATTATACCTTAAATCTCTTATTCTAAAGACATTGTTGTAAATTCAATCAAAGTTTATTAATATTTTCAAAATATTAGCAGATTTTCAATAGTCTTCACAGCACCATGTTTTAACTTTAATGAAAAAACTGCTTTGTAACCTCTCCCCCCTCCGATTGATCCGCGTGAATAATCAATCGAACCAATCCACCAAAATCCTTACGTAATCAATTGAAGCTCGCGTAGATGTTATGATTAATATTAAATCATTCCAATAACTTTTACGAGAAGTACATTTTTATTATTTGAAGTAGTATTGTTGCCATAATTATTATTGTGTTTAATATTTTTAATATCTATTTAGATATTACTGGGAAGTTGACCGTGTGGACCTCATGGGTCGCACCTCACGTCTTGTCTTGTTTTAAGATGAAATCGCAACAATTACTTTCCAAGGAATACAAAAGTGAAACTGAGCTTCACTTTCCATGTAATTTTTTCGCTTATCCTAACTTTGAAGGATTTATTATTGCTAATCATATTATGTTTGCAAAGATAAGCTATCATTATTGTTATTTGCATGTCGAATTTTTTTGTGGAAGCATTTCGTATTGATTAATTTGTTTTCAAAATTATTTTCTGATTGATTACCTCAAAAACAAATATAAGATTTTGTTTGCAGCCAACTGTTCAAATCCAAAGATTCCTTTGAAATGTATTTCATGAGGATTCAAACATAATTCTCAACTACCTTTGTTTGCACTTTTCGTGAGAATTTCACGGCTCCCATTTTTTTTTTCATTTTCGTAATTGCAAAGCTATTGTTTGTTTGAAACATCTCGAATATCTTGAGATACACTCTCAATTAAAAGATAAAATGCAGCAGTCAACGGCTTATAGAAATTATCTCTTTTTCTTCGTGTAACAACCAATCAAAATGTTATCACATCAGTCAATGCAATAGAAAGGAAAAAAGATCTAGTCAGCTTTAAACCCACAACACTAACATTCAATTAGTTTCAAGTTAAGATGGTCGTAGCGCAGGTGCCCAACCTAATTAACAGCACGAAATTGATGATTTAATCTAAGCATGGTACCAAAAACCATTCGGGTGGAATGTGGCCTTTTTGCAATCGCACTTACACAATGTGCCATTGATCCTGCAGCTCAGGTTGCTGAAGAACCTAATGGAACACTATAGTCCGCTGTAATTTCTAGGTTGTGGGGGCGATCCGAACACTTTAAGATTTAATTGCACCGCAGCTGTTGTAATTCCATGCGGCAGTAAGGTGGATGGCCAAAAGATACTAATCAAGTGACCTAGTCTACCTATGAGCAAGCGCATGAAAGACATCTTAATATCAAGTTAGAGTTGATGCTCGCGCACGGACATTTTTATGGTCAATTTCATTTAATGGACAGATCTTTTGATTTAAAGTCGTGAAATTTTATAGGGAGAATTAGGCAGGCTGAATCGACAAGTACTTGGCAGTGTTCCTTGAAGTTAATCAGAAATTACCGGGAATGAAGATTGTAATGCAAGTTGTTTGATCATGTCCATTGATTCGAAGTATTTTTGCTTAGTTGTTGGCTGGTTTAAATTCATTTGAGTCCCTGAATTGCCATTCCTGGAACACACAAACATGAGCTATTTATCAACATGCGCTTCGGATGGCTCAAGCTTGGGTTGACCATTGAACCAATCTCTTGGTTCACTGTCCTCATTATTCAAAGTGCTTTGGGAGGGTTGCTCGTAAATCAATCTGGTGCCCAGAAAATGGAAATGACTCGAAATAAAGTACAAACTGCCATGAACGAGCTGGCAAAGAGCTTGAGAATGAAATCGTTTGAAATATTCAATGAACATCACAAATAACCCAAAATATGAACGCAGATTAGTCTGCAGGCCATCTTATAATATCAGGAGTTATCTTTCTCCGAATACAGATGGTGATGGTCAGGCTAATAAACCATATTTCCGAGCGACCTTACAATGTCGACTGGTGCCCAAAACCGGATCCAAACACGACGGAAACCATCTTACCGACCAGAACGCAATTCAATCTAATGTTGGTCTAGTTCATGCGGATTCAGACAGTTCTTATGATCGGTGGTTCTCGATGGTGGCAGTGTTAATTGTTCACCCGATCTTGTTCTTTTTTCACTTACATACCTAATGTTGAATTGATTTCACGGACTATTTAGTATTCACTCGGCATTACCGGTTTCAATGCTGCCCTGTCTAACCGTAAGCGGATTTGATTTGCATATCTTGGACGTAGCGACTCACATGCTCTACAAATCGATCGCTAGCCACTAAATTATGTAGACAAGATGTGATCGGAGCTGATCAGATTAACAATAATAATAGTAATAGCTGTGATTATTGTGTATTATGGTTTCACTTTTGTTCTTGGCCAAGCGCACAAATCGCTTTTTAAACGTTTTGCTACGATTGCGATTATTTTGCCGGACGTAGATCATGTAAAGAATGTATCATATGCTCTTTGATTTCTGGGATAGGGGTTGCAGGGTAATAACGAAATTCAATTTAAACATGTTTGATGCATTTATACATGTATCTAAGTAAACGATATTGTTAAAATAAATTTGTTTGTTCTTGTGCAACTGTCCATAATCTTATTAAATTGTGATCAGAATCAGATCTATGAATTTGAAGTTTTCAGGAGAGTATCATCAAAAAATTATTCAATTTTTGTGGGAAAATTAGCTCAATTTTCCACTGTATATATTTTCCAAATTTAATTAATTTGATGAACTAGAATGAAATTTTCGAGAAAAATTTTGATTTGGTTCCAAAATATTGGCAAACATTCATATGAATTCGCATTTCTACTTACCAATGTATTTGCGAAAAATTTTGGCCCATGTTTCTAATTTTATTAACTTTCAAACTAGAGGGAAGGCATTTTTATTTGTCATTATGTGAAATAATTCAGTAGTCGATTACTATTGTACTATACTATTGAAAGAATGTTCTTTCTTCGTTATATGTGATAATCAATATTTTGTCCCTGGGGCTATACACTTCACCTGGACTTAGTACAAAATTCGTAATGCCCTAAAATTTTGATCTTAATAAAACGATGATTTCATCAATTTTCAAACACATTTACTCCATTTTGGAGCACAAGAAAAAATATAGTTCCAGTCCTGACCATCAATAAATAAAAAGTAAGGACTAATAAGCCTATAATTCAAAGATAAGCATTATTATCAATAAAACTCAAGACTGGTCATTGATTATGGGCTAATAGTTTTTTTTTGGAATTCAGCAGTGTTGTTCATTGAAAAGATACCCGGATAAAACGTTATTTTTACAGTAAGCTCCTCAGCAAACTGGATGAATATGAATAGTATAAACTATCCAAAATAGTATAATTTGGAAGCTGCTTTATAATGAATGTCAATTCAAAACAATGAGAATGTTTAGTTCTGATTTTGACAACATTTAAAAGAATTTATTTTGCAGCATCCAATAAAATTTGATATTTTTAACTTCCCAGTATATGGGAAGTTCTTGTAATCGCCTCGAAAATCGAAATTGAAATTTTCAACATTTCTTTACGTTTTGAGGTCTATAGAGTATATATAAAGTGTTTTTAGAAAGGGAGATGTATGTGTGTGTGTGTATGTACGTTCGTGGACACTTTTTTCTACGAGTGTAACTCACGTAAACAAAGTCGTATCGACTTCGTTGAGGAGTCAATCGAAGCGTTTTAGCAATCTTAAGAGCTGATTAGTTTTTGGGATACTTCGGTCGAGGGGGGGGTTTGTTATTTTGCCTTTTTGAAGGTCATTTCTGTCATGCGTTATATCTCGCGAACCAAACATACGATTCGCATGATTAAGGTGTCAATCGACGCGTATTGATATTTGTATGAATCTATCAAATTTTGGAAAAAATCGTTGGACCCGTTTTTTAATTTAAGAATAAAAAGTGCCAAAAATTAGGTTTTTTTACAAACAATAAATTTTTAACGTGATTTACCGAAGACAGTATTTAATTTTTATAAAATTTATATACTTTAAGCAGTGTTTGTAAAAACAACATCAAACCTTTTTCTCATAATAACAAAAAACATCAAACAAGCCGCGAGGTGCGACCCTTGAGGTCCACACGGTCAATTTCCCAGTAATATCTACATAAACATCAACAACATCACAACAATGGTGTGGATGCTCTCTTAGATGATATGATTAATATTAACTCATTCCTGTTACTGCTGTGAATACCTTTCATTATTATTATTTAAAGTAGTAGTATTTTAAAAATTATTATTATGTTTAATATTTTTAATGTTTATCTAGATATTATTGGGAAGTTGGCCGTGTGGACCTCAAGGGTCGCACTTCGCGGCTCGTTATTCTAGAAAACGAAATTGGCGCATTTAAGATGTCCATTGATCCATAGTAAATCATAACTATTCCTATATGAAAGGATTTAATTTTTCCGATATGATAGCAGCTAGTTTCAGGTGTTTGGATTCTTGGTTGGCTTCGAAAGCTTGATCTGGGCTATTCTGCTCTGGCATAAAGGCTTTCGGCCAAAGGAATATTAAAAAAGCATCAAATTTTTGTTCAAAATCAATGAAAATAGATAATCTTTTGCTAATGTTGCTTTCGAACATAAAATCACGGATTAAGTGTTCTCGGTAGGTTCAGAAAATGGAGTGCTCAAAAAAGGTAATTGAAAAACTTCTAATTATCACTATCATATTACGGAGGGATGAACCAACCCTTCCCTGCTTCCACCACAGTTTCAAGTCCATCATCCCTAGCAGAGATGACTGGATCATGGAACAAAATAGGATACATGAATCGGTCGACATCAACACTGATGGATCAAAGATGGATGGAAAAGTTGGCTGTGGCGTTTTCTCCGAACAAACTTGGTCTGAGATTATCCTTCTGGCTACCAGATCACTGCAGTGTTTTTCAGGCAGAGGTCATCGCAATACGTAAGGCAGTGGACTAGCTGAGAAATCAGAAAATTTCTATAAAAAATCTCAACATTTTCTCTGACAGTCAAGCTGCTATCCAATCATTATCCAACGTGTATACCTCATCCAAAATTGTAATGGAATGTCGCACACTACTAAACGCGATGTCGCTTCACTGTGAAGTGATTATTTGCTGGGTGCCGGGTCACATTGATATACCTGGGAACTGCGAAGCTGATGCCCTTGCTAGAGCTGGCACTGAGCTCCAGGATTATACACTAACACCCCAAGTCGGCCATCCATTGGCCTCTGTCAAGCTAAATTTCAAGCAGTATTATACTTAGTCGTGCCATAAATTCTGTCACACAATTTCAAATGCGCGCTTTCTCAGAAATCACCCTGGAACTGTACCGTTATGTTACAATTTATAACAAATGAACTGTACGGCGTAATGTTCCGATCAGTTTGGTAACAGTTTTTGACTAGTAATCATGGAATGGGGCGTGAAAGAAAATCGTATCGCTATAATAGCACTCCATAAGTGTGACAAAAGTGCTTCTGAAATTTTGAATTTGTTGAAACCGCTCAAAATAACACAAAGATTTATTTATCGCGCAATAGAACGATTTAATGAGACCTCGAGAGTAGTTGATGGAGCAAGGACCGGTCGTCCATGTACCGTTAGAACAGCCAGTGCCATCAAAGCTGTCCGAGAGCGCATCCGTAGATATCCACTGCGCAAACATAAAATTTTGTCGAGGGAATTGGAAATCTCCACAAGATCGATGAGTAGACTCATTCGAGATGATCTTCATATGAAGGCTTATCGTCGGTCAAGAGCCCACATGTTGACTTCACGGTTAAAGGAAATAAGATTGGAAAGATGCAAGCGTCTCTTGCTTTGGCACGCAACTGATGGGCATGAGAACATCCTCTTTACCGATGAAAAAAATAGTGTGGAGGAAGTTTTTAATAAACAAAATGATAAGGTTTATTCAACATCATCAAAAGAAGCTAAAATCGGTTCACAGAGGGCAACGAGGCCATCATCCAGTTTCTGTAATGGTTTGGTGGGGTGTCTCCCATAAAGGTGTCACAACACTCCATTTTTGTGGAAAGGGAGTCAAAACTGGTGCGGCAGTGTATCAAACCAATGTGCTAGAAGGTGTTGTGAAACCTTTATCGTTCACTCTCTTCGGTGGACAACATTGGGTCTTCCAGCAAGACTCTGCTCCTGCTCACAAAGCAAAAAGCACACAGGAGTGGCTACGCAACAACATTCCTGCTTTTATTGCACAAGAAGATTGACCATCCGGGAGCCCAGATTTAAATCCGCTGGATTATGCTTTGTGAACAGAGTTAGAGAACAAGACCTGTAGAACTCCCCACCGGAATTTGGACAGTCTGTAAAATCCTTGGTGAAAGCAGCAAATGATATGTCGTTGGATACCGTGCGTGCCGCTTAAGACCAATGGCCAAAACGTTTAAAAGCTTGCATAAAAGCAAAAGGAGGTCATTTCGAATAAAGTTAATATTATTTAATAAAGAATACCATACTAAAATAAACTCCTTCGAAATAAACATATTATCTTTTATTTCTTAGATTTCATGCTACTTTAAAGTTGTGACAGAATTTATGGCACGACTAAGTATAGAGGCTGCAAACAGGGCCTGTCTGCAGGAAGAAACCTCCAAGACAACCAAGCAAACTTGGCACGCACTAAGCTCAAAACGCACCAAGCAGCTCCTCAACACGAGACGTGAAACCTTGAGTTTCATCCAGGCCCGTGCTGGATCCCTTGTTAGGGCGGTGGACGGCCATGGCCAGAGGGCGCCAGCACTATGCAGGGAGAGGACTACCGGATGGTCTGGAATATAATAACTAAAGCGTTTCGGAAGAGGAGGGCGCAAAAATTTCCAGGCTGGAGGGCGCACCGGGATACGTCCCGGTGTCCCGGCGGCCCAGCACGGGCCTGGTTTCATCGTATCCGTACTGACGGGGCACTGTCTGATTGGCAGACACGCAGAAAGATTGTGTGTTCCTTTCAACGAGTTCTGCCAAAGTTGCAGATCGGAGGATGAGGAAAAGACAATCCAACATTTTCTGGGCAAATGCCCAGCACTGTCCAGGAAATGCATTTAAACTTTAGGCTCACCTTTCCTGGACAGCCTCACGGAAGTATCTAGTTCAAATATTAGCTGCATAGCTGGCTTCATACGAGAGTCTAAATGGTTTACGTCATCCCACGGGGTTTAGTGCCGCACCCTATCTCTTTCTGGTATCACAATGGGCCTATCTTGGCCTAAGTGAGCCGCCTTTTGACAAAGGGGGCTGCCAGAAAATAAGAGGTGAGAAGTACCTCGTTTGTCTTGCTTGTAAAACCTTAAACGAATTTTCCACGTCAAACAGATTGTTTCTCTAGATGCAACTTATGTCATCTAAATAAGGAAAGCCCTAAATATAAACAAGTTTTGATAACAGCTTGTAAACTTATTTCTTAAATGTTGGCAGGAAATATCCTTTGCAAAGTCGTTAATTCATATTTTCACGACCCAAGGAATCTTGATACTCGCAAGATTCATTCCAGACTATCAGACAGAAAAACGGTACGAAAATAAATCTTCTTTTCCTGAAAGGTAAATTTTAAGGCATTTTACATTGCTGCTTCGGAAGATGCATTCAAAATTACTAAATTCAATTCACTAGTTGTCCAGCAATTATTTATGGAGAGTATATGAAATTGGCACGACTGTTTATATAGTATCGAAGATACTCGCAAAAACAGCAGCATGCATTCTTCTTCTTCACATTATCACTTCACCATCCTCTACTCTACCAGTTAGCCAAAGACGTCTTCTCCTTGCCCCAACTGTATATGCAACTGGACATATTATGCATATTATATTTAAAACAGTATTATGAGTAAGTTTTGTTCAAATTTACTGAACCGGTAATTACGACTTGAGCCCGTTAATGATTGCCTTTTTACTTGCGAATGTAATGGAAAAATCAGGAAGTTTTTAGGTAAAATTGCCCATCAATGACATACTGTACAGTTTGAATAAAAGGTATTTCGCATAAGCGACTATAAAGTTATCGGCAAATGAATACACAACCACTAAACATATCACAACAGGAATGTATCTTTTGACATGTGTTTGCATGTAAGTGAGTATATAAAAACTACCTGACGATATAGGCTTGGAATTTGTTTATCAAGAAACTAACGAGAAGGATTTATTTAGCTTTCAACAAGGCTTGAGGTATTTGTTTTTTGAAAAAAAAAGTTCACCACCTGTGTGTGGAGCATATGAACAAGATATTCTGCAGGCAAAGATTGAGGGGTTCACGGCTAGCGAAGAATTTTCTAGATCGATAGGTCAGTGCTGTTAAGAGGGAAACTTGGAATTGCAGCCTTGAGATATTTAAAGTTAGATAATGTAGGCATTTAAATTACTTATACATTACTAAACATTTAAAGTAATTAATAACAAGTTAAGAGAGACGAAGATATATAAAAGAGTGATTAATCAATTCTAAATACTCAATGGTATTTAATATGCAGTTTAGTAGTTGCAACTATATTGTGTACAGCAAGGTTAATTGAAGTCTTATTTTAAAGCAAATATATTTTTTAACTGTTGATATATGTAATGGATACTTATATATTTCTCATGGCTAGAAAGCTTCCGCATTACGAGGAAAAATATTTTCTTTGAGCCAGTGATACATTTGCTTTCGAATTGGTCCTGTAACTGAAATCTTTCAAAAGCAAAAAATAATAATTTTACAATTATCATATACGTACTTGCATTCAAGGCCATATTAATTTAGTGTTCGATCATACAAACTGAAGAACTTAATTATGTGAGTTGATAGGCCACTTCATTAGAGTTTAAAAGGTCTTAGACACTTACAATAGAGATCAGCAAA
Source organism: Oxycera nigricornis (assembly GCA_963942545.1). NCBI lineage: Eukaryota > Metazoa > Arthropoda > Insecta > Diptera > Stratiomyidae > Oxycera > Oxycera nigricornis. Next base: position 39,715,588 of record OZ012659.1, read on the forward strand.
ACTTGAATCTCTTTACAACACTACTTACATAGATGATGATTTTTTTCATCATTATAAGCTGGCGGAAGAGTTTAGAAGTTTCTAGGTTTAATCGACTTTCGTAAAGCTAAAGCGAATTTCATTAGGAATTGACAAAAAAGATTTCTACTATCTAAAAGTTCCAGTGTATATTTAGTTCAGTTTCCCATATAGCCCATATGGATTCGGTTTCGAAGAGAGCCATTTTTGAGCCTCCTGGTTCAGTTCAAAGGAAATAGTTCTCCAACAAATCAATGCACGCAATCAATATTGTTTTCAAATCACATTTTCGGGAAAATTTAGTTTAATCCTTGGACTGCACACTTCCACCACGAGTCTTCAACTGCAGGCGGGGTCAATATGACACCAGACGGTTTTCAGATCGTTGTATTTGAGTAATTACCAATTTCGTTTCAATTTTGTAGATAATTTTTTTGTAGTAAACGATCCTTATTTTATGGCCCAACATTTATTTTTGAATGAAAATAAAAATCAAGTGCCCAAACATCTGTTGGAAATGGAAGATACGTTTAAAAATAACGCACATGCACAAAAAAACATAATTTTTTACACTAAGTTTCTTTTTTACACAAAGTTTAAAAAATCCTTTGGAGGTTTCAATGTTCGTGAATATGAAAAAATTATAATGTCGACAGTTTTCCCAAAAAGTATATTTATTGGGACGTTTGAACTTTGGCTTCGAGATGGTGAAAAATTGAAATGACCAACTCTTTCGGCAGATTAATTTTTGAAAACCTATTTTTTTTAGTGATACATTATTGTTCACATGTCCCGCAATGGACGCATAAGTACATTCGGTGCAGGTGGCACATAGCCCTCCTGCATGATGGACATTTATTTTTAGTTTTTTGATCGTCGTTTCGGCATCAAACGCCACACCTTATGCGTTTTTCAAACTCGGGTCTTCCATTTGGATTTTACTGTGGCATTTCATCTTTTCTTAAAATCATTTTTATGCGCGTATCTATCCAAGTTTTCAAATGTGTTATCTCTTCAACCTTTTTTGCATTAAAGGTTCCAATAGATGGTGGCCGATTATTTTGTGGTACTCGCGACCAGAAAGCTTTTGATTGCCTTCATCAGCGTTCAATTTGGCACACTTGTGCCAAAACAGAATCACATCGGCCATCGCGTTTTGTTCCCCGCGCAACGGTGTACTGGTGGCACAGTTGATCAAAAGTATCATTTCCACCTGTTGTGGAATTATAGTGTTCGATCATGAGTGGTTTCCTTGTTCTACTATTTTGATATTCGATTTTTTTGGACGTACATGACAAAAGGGGTATCAAGTAAGGGTATTTTTTTGTTCCCTCATCTCCAACAATTTTCATCTCAAGGAAAATTTCTCTCTTATTTCGCCGAGTAGTGCCAGTGATTGCCATGCTAAATGGCTCCTTCATTATTTTATGGATCAACAAAAAGGATGGGAACTAATTACCACTCGCATCACTTCTGAGAGTGCCATGGATTGGCTTCGTTACTTATGTAAAAATGTGCGTGAGTTTGATTTTCCGTTTTCTCTTTGCCAGTGTAGGGAATAGAATTTCTCTGCAATCAAACTATTTTGATAAATAACACAGATAAAACTCAAAAGGAGTTTATGCTAATAAACAGCTTTCTTACTAACAAGGAGATGGCACGGCATCGTCCTGTCGGATTTGGATGAAATGTGGCACACAAGTAGAAGACGTCAAGCATATTCAATCTTTGAAATATTAGACCGCAACACCCCCTAGTTTCTGAGAAAAACGCCTCTAAAGTTTTTAGCGTCACTTATGGATTAGCAAGTTTTTGCATCTGACAGAAGCGGTGCATTGTAAGAAGCAGCGCGACTAGCCCGCGATCATGAGGTCGTGTGTTCAATCCCCGGTCGGTATTGTTAACACAATTTACTATTTGCACGTTATTATTTGATCTTGCAGTAATGGAGGAAATATGCTCCGTAATATGGCATACGAACAGTTTTAAAGTAGCACCGAAAACAGAAAATTATTTTTCGATTAAATTATGTAATAAATACTACAATTTCGAGTGCTTGATGCGCAGTGAATACGCCGCGAGGTGCAACCCTTGAGACCCACACGGTCAACTGCCCAGTAATATCTACATAGATATTAAAAATATTAAACCCAATAATAATTATGAAAATAATACTACTTTAAATAAAAATAATGTACCTGTTATAAAAGTTATTGGAATGACTTAATATTAATCGTTACATCTATGGGAGCGTTCATTGATTACGTGAGGATTTTGATGGATGAGGTGTTGATTGAGTATTCACACGGATCAATCGGATAGGGGACAGGTTTCTACGTTATTTGTTATTTTCATATCGATGCTTAAAGGACAAAAGAGCGCTAGCAAAAATGAATGGAGGGATAAATAAGTACATATCCAAAACCATAAGAACAAAAAAATTGAATAAAGGTCAAAACTGTTTGAGAGATCTAACTTATTGAATCGTAAATATTTTAACCAGAAACTTCTATCTATTATTTTTGTATTCGTTTTTCCAGATCAAGTACGCACTTCAAGTAAAACCAGTGGTGTTTGATAAACTGATGACCAGAAATACTCCAAAAGTTGGAAATTATTATATGTGAACTTTCACAAAGAATTGTTATTGACCAGTTTAAGCAACTTTCACAAAGATTTATTTTTGAAAATTTTAAACCAGTTTTTCCTTGTTCACCAAAGATTTTCCTGTAGAGCATTTCGTACATTATTTAAGCAAACAGTCTTGCTTCGGATTTATAACCATCGTTCAAGTTTCCACAGTTTCCATCGTCCTTCCACTAATTTGCATATATTTGTGTGTTTGGAAAAAAATTCCGTCTAGAAGTCATGATTGGATTTGTTGCTGATTATTTTTAAAAATTGATTAGACAAATGAATGTTGCAACAATATTTTGGTTTTTTTTTTAAATTTGTAAGTATAGAGAAAATATTTAAAGTGGATATGGAACCGTAAAATTTGATTGACGATCGCTTTGGAACACAAACAAATCATAAGCATATCAATAGGGCATGGAATTTCATTGGTAGGTTATGATGGTCAAGTAGCTATTTAACTGTTTATATATACAATATTCACATACATTGTTGCAAATACAGCGCTAAATCCATTTAATATATATTTTTTCCGGCAATGGGGTTATTTATTTCAATTTGGATTTAGTATTTAATTTCAATTTCAAGTTCGTGCTGAGCGATTGAAAAACTTACCATAGAAGATCATTCTTTGTCTTCTCTCTATTGAAAAAAAACATACAGTCTATTAAGCTTTTGTTAGGTTTCTAAATAATATATATATATATATATATATATATATATATATATATATATATATATATATATATATATCGGCACTTGCACTGGATTGTTTCTGTTGTACTTCGTCCTTTTGATGATCGTGATCTTCGTCGTCACTGAAAATTTGAATCGATTTGGAAGGAGAAGTGTTTGCTCCTTAGTTATCATCTATATAGAACAATCTTTCAGGCAGACATGGATAGAATTTTTATAAGTTTAATCGTGTGAGTACTGGTAAACATTTTATTTTCCGCTCCTATTGGTTCACTTGACTGAAAATCAGCTTTTATCAGACATTTTTCATCGGTTTTGGCGTAACTTCTGCTCATGGTTTATTGCCCAAAGCCATAGCTTAGCACGTCAATTTACTTTGAAATGTTTCAAGCATTGTTGGCAAATTTTTGAAGTAGTTTTTGCTCATTCTTGAAATACTGAAATCAACGTGTGTGTGAATTTCTGTTTTTTTTTTTTTAAGTTTTCGATAACGAACCATTTATATTGATGCAATTTTAAGGGATAGAAAAGCTTTTCATTTTACTTGTCATGTTGTGCATTTTCATCCATGCTGTATGGCTTGCTTTTCTCTTATTCCATCAGAAACAAACGTTGGTACCTTCGGATTGTTTTGCTTCAAGAAATTGCCCAATAAAAAGTGTTTTCAGTTTTTCATCAATCATACTGGCACTCCAATGGTAGAACGTTCTTTTTTCTATTTCCACCGGAACGGGTTTTCTATTTGTTGCATATAGTACTCGTCAAATCTGGCTATATTTGATTGAACCTACGCGTCTCACTTATCTTCAAAATATTTTGAACATTTTACATTCACATCTGCATTACATTTATCGAGACCGATTTGTCAGATATCGATTCAACCACGATTTTATGCTGAGTATTGAGAGCCCGTTATATTTCGAGAGCTTGACAATTATCGTATCCAAGTTTACAAGCAACTTTGTGTAGTGCCAACCTATTACTTCTCACTTGATTGAACCATTGAACAGTCTCATCGATTCTCTTATTTTCTTCGTTTCTATGAAGCGGGGGATATTGTTTTATTTGTTACATTTTATCGGAATAGCAACATGATGCTTTCTTTTATTAAAAAAAGTTGACGAGCGAAATTGTTTGTGTTGTGGTTAATACCAAATATTTGTTTTATCTTAAGTGATTTACATTGCATTAAGAACGTCATTGACTAACCATTGGAAACCTGCCAACAGTTGTTTTAACAATAAAAATCAAGGAATAAGAAAATAGTTTAAATTTTTTCAAACGTTTTGAATAATTTTTGCGACGAAACTCGGAAAAGATGATTTACCCAAGATAAACTTATTTCTGGAAGCATAAATTAATTCATTTTAATGTTAAATTTACGTTTGTAGCATATTTATTACAACCTAGAACATTTTCGCAGCATAAAACTGTTAAGGCAGACTATTTACAATCTTAAAATAGTGCGGAAACTGCGAAATCCTTTCTTCTCAAATGAATTTCTAAGATTTCAAGTACAAAATCAACATTACCTTTAGTGTGCTGATGGCTTTCTGAAAATAAGAGAAGAAGTATTAATGAAAATGACAATTTCGATGTGGACTGTTTTATTTTCAATTAACTTCATTAATTTAATTGCCATCATAGATTTTCCTGAAATATTTTTGGGCTTATAAATATCAAATCATGTTACAGAGATTGATAAATTGAAATATTGTTACTTTTTGAGAACTTAGTCGAAACTTTATGACTTCGAATCTCGAAAGTTTTGTTCGAATTGTCCTAGAAGACAAGATTATGTGAAAATGAGAGTGATCCACCAGGATTCAACTCACTTATTAAATTCCGAACCTGACTTGTCATTTCGAAAGAATACCTTTAATCATGGAATTCGAATCTTTCGTAAAAGTTTCTTAAACTTTTAATTTGGGTGTACTATTGGTTAAGTTTAGTTTGAGATGTAATTTTTTGGGCAATAAATTTTATCAAGGTGTTTCAGAAGTTGTATGCTTTGACTTGAAATTATTATTTAGTAGAAAAACAAACAAAAATCTAATATATGCTATAATTTAATCAAATCTACTAAAAACCTTCCTCATCCCTCCGGCATGCAACGAAATCTCATAACTTTTGCATTCGCCATCAACCAATTCATACCGTGTCATCATAAAACACCATTAATATCACCAATGAATGTCCCCAGGCCAATCTATAATTTTTCGATTGAGTTATTCTTGTTACCATCTTGTTTATAACTCATATCTCTTTCAAGTTGAACACCGCATTTTTTAACACCGTCGTCGCTTTATCCAATCTCATTGAGTCTTCAGTTCGGGTTGCTCGTTTTCAAAAAGACGACATTGCTTATATGCTCTTTCATTTTGTCCATTCTTTGCGTTGTTATCACTTTTGTTGCAAGTAACATCGGCAACCATGGTCTCTCCACTGCAAAAGGATAAGTTTCATCCGTGAGCGGGCCAAGCTGGGCCATGAAATGCACCACGGCTGGTTGTAATCTGTCATGAGGATGTCTTTTCGGGTAATTTATAATGTGCCGCGGATTGCTCACATAAATTATATTTAACAGTTTGCCGATTTTATCCGCTGATTTCCAAGTGGCGAATGGTTTGCATCGAGAAGGGAAGTGAAGGATGGTTTCTTGTTTTTTTGAGGCAACCAGCCGCCAATATTTTCTTTTCACATCATCATTTTCCTGTTCGCTGCATGGTCTTAATGGCGTATTAGCTTTGTATGGGGGGTATCGTTTTTTTTTGGAAAGCAAGACATCAAGATAATAATGGCTAAGAACGTAGTTGTGATTTCGTATGAGTTGATATCGCTAACACAAGCGCATTTTTTCTTCATATATGCTTATGATACGCGATACCTGCCAAAGTTGCAATGATTCTTCGCTATTAACACAAAAGCTCTTTTAAGGCTCTGCTCTCAACACCCTCATGAACAGCACTTAAGATACATATGTACTTATACAGAGCGCATCAGAAATTGACGTACCTTCAAAATGATGTATGACCCCAAAAAATGGGTTCGGATGGCATCTTTGTTCCGCATCTGCAACACACCTCATACAAATGTACAGCTCACTTGAACTTTCAAATTGGAATGTTCCTTCCTACAGTTAATCATACGTACATTACATTGGTGCAATGGTTACAACTTTATTCACAAAGAATTTCCTTATGCACCCAAATTCATTCGAAGCGAAAGATTTATGATGTGTTTTAAATTTTGGAATTTTTTGGCTTTACAGCCAATTGTTTTTTTCCTTGCCAGGCAGCATTGCAAAAGATTAATAGTTGCGCTCAATAAATTTGATCAGGAAGTGATTCTGATTTTAAATGATATTAAATGAACGGGCAATGGTTTTGCAGTTCAAATTAGAAGAACACATACAAATGCATGTAGAACAATGTAAGTTCCAAGAGTATGTAAATATAAATTACTTGTTTTCTATCTGATAGTACACATTGGCTGAAATATAAAATGCGATCAAATCTTTTGTGAATCTTCGTCAAAAATCTTTCGACAGCAAATTATTTAATAATGATATTAATAATCGAAAATTTGCATTCAATTCTTGTATTTTTCGCAGAGATACACAAACAAGCATGTATATTTTAGCCAGATTTTGATTTTCGTTGTATCGTATACATGATTTGTGGAGCCTGAATAACAACAGATCGGATTATTATTTTGAGAATTACTTTTCACATACTATGACAAAGTGATTATTGTTTAGAAAAAATATGTAGTTGTTTCTTTTTCAAGCCATCACAAAATATCATGCAAATCGAAAGCATTATCTTAATATTACCAAGGTCTGTACTTTAGCAAAAAGTTTTGTAGAAATACCAATTATTCGCTGGTATATAACTTGGGAGTTTTCAAAATTTATATGAAGCTACCTTAAATAAGGCGTTAGATTTAACCTACCGATTTTGGGTTTCTCTCTTCGTCTGTCCGTTAAGCCTATCCTTTTATTTGTGCAATTATAATATGGAATGTTATTTTTGGCTATTATTATGATAATTTTTTAAACTATATTCTTTTTATACCAGCAGCATCTTCGTCGCATAATGCGACACCGACCTATCCACGGTAACAGCAAGAATTTTTTTTCTTTGCCATCATCACAAAGAAATAACGAGAGTTTACTCACGAGCAACCCAAAATGATGATGCAAGTGCAAAAATCTAGAAGGAGGAACTGCAAGCAGGCGAATTCCCGACGGCAATTAGAGCGGAAAGTATGATGGTTACCACGACCACAATGGTGATGATGATGATGTTCAAGGGGTCTACAATTTCTCTTTTACCAACGGTGCACTGTTGAGCCCAATCGATTTGCTACACATGACGGTGTTAGCAAATGCGGCATCTTGTTAACCTTGACTATATAATGTGTATGCAGATCACATGTACACCGTTGCTAAATAGTCCAGTTTCGATGTATTTCATTGATGGAATCTATTCCATCTATGGAATGCTGGTTTCTATTTTCGATGTTATCCAGAGATGGCAAAAGCCAATAAATAAGGAATATTTACGATATCCACGCTTGGATTCTTTTTGTTGTTGTTGAAACTTGTAAGATTACCCAATATCCAATGAACAGTCTGATCCCGAATAACGTCCTATCATATCATAATTAATAGTCCACGTCCATTCCTCCGCAACCACCAACACCCAATGTCTCAACAGCTCTGCAAAGCCACATTTTGAATCCGGACTTAAAACGCCTTGCTCCGTCGACCAAAGATGCATGTGCAACACTTGACTGTGCGGGATTATAATTTGAGAACAGTACCAATCCGTCGGAAAATGTGAAATTCGACGGTTATCATGTTTAGGAAACAGCCATCCCGGCGACTGATCCAAGCCATCGAAGAACCTGATCCCCTCAGAGGCCGATCCACTTCGTTCTTGTATTTCACAAATGACACATTGCAAGTAAGCGCATGCCAATCTAAGGTGGCGTTTAGCTATCTATCTTTTGCATACGCTGCATCTAAGTGCTATGGATATTCGCGCAACACTTCTTGCTTTTCCAACAGCGTCGATGAGACGAATGCAAAAAGTTACGTGGATTGTCCATCGTTTGCTTGCACTGAAGTTACCATCATCGGAGTGGCATTATTTTATGTAACGTAATTTTATATTATTTTTATATCACTGACAACAATAAATTCGAGCACGGCGTGTACATAACGTCGCGTGGTAATGTTCAACAGTGGTGCATTATGTTAGTGCGGTTAGGGTTTAACATTTTCTTGCAATGAAGAAAAACATGCTGTGTATTGAATTCCTGGCTGTTAATAATGCAATGTAATGATATCTGAGATGCACTGGAAATTTTCGCAGTGTGAACGATAGCTCTATAGCTACCTCATGCTTACGAAAGCTCTTACTTTCTGCTGTTATGCTCGGTGAGTTACGATTTGATGGACATACCAAGTTTGTTAGCGGGATCTGGGGAGACTTTTTAGGGGTTTTTATGTCACCAAACACTAAGAATGCAGAAAATAACAAGCCGTGAGGTGCGACCCATGAGCTCCACACGGTCAACTTCCCAGTAATATCTACATAGATATTAAAAATATTAAACACAATAAAAGTTATGGAAATAATACTACTTCAAATAATAAAAATGTACCTCTCATAAAAATTATTGGAATGATTTAATATTAATCGTAACATCTACGGGAGCGTCAATTGATTACGTAAGGATTTTGGTGCATTGGTTTGATTGATTATTCACGCGGATCAATCGGAGGGGGGACAGGTTACAAAGCAGTTTTTTTCATTAAAGTTAAACATGGTGCTGTGAAGACTATTGAAAATCTGCTCAAATTTTGCAAATATTAATAAACTTTGATTGACTTTACAACAATGTCTTTAGAATGAGAGATTTAAGGTATAATGATTCGAATGAACCCTTTTTACATGGTGACTTTGAATGATTTTTCATTTTTAATTTAATTTTTTTTTAATCATGAGAAAAGTTTTTGCTGGTTTCTCTACAAAAATTGGTAAAAGTTTATAAGTTCTATAAACATTTATTATTACGATGTGCAAATCAGGTTAAAAATGGAATTTTTCATGAAAAAAACACTACTTTTCTAAAAAAAACTTAATAAATCGTAAAAAACGCTTTAACAATTTTTTTAAAATATAAAAACATAAACATGTTGATACGCGTCGATTGACACCTAAATGATGGAAATATTATATTTGGCTCTCGAGATATAATCAATGACGTAAATGACCTTGAACGTTTAATGATTTTTTTATTTTTTATTTAATTTTTTTTGTACACATGAAAAAAACTTTTGCTGATTTTTTCACAAGAACTATTTGGAGTATATAAATAATATAAACATTGATTACTTAGGTTTGAAAATCAGGCTAAAACTTTTGTGTTTTTGAAAAAATCCCTAATTTTTGGCTTTTTTTTTTAAAAAATTAAAAAACGGATCCAACGATTTTTTTAAAAATTTGATAGATTTATATAAATATTAATACCCGTCGATTGACACCTTAATGATGAAAATCGCATGTTTGGTTCATGAGATATAGCGCATAACATGGTTGACCTTCAAGGGGTGAAAACAGCAAACCCCCCCGAATGAAGGGTCCCAAAAACTAATCAACTCTTAAGATTGCAAAGACGCTTCGATTGACACCTCAATGAAGTCGATACGACTTTTTTTACGTGAGTTATGCTCGTAGAAAAACTGCCTGCGAACGCACGTACGTACGTACGTACGTACACACACACACACACACACATACATACTTCTTTCTAAAAACACTTTATATGTACTCTATAGACCTCAAAACGTAAAGAAAAGTTGATGAAACATGTACATATTTTTTATGTTCTGCCAGAAATACATACAACATTACACACACATGGAATGAACAGAGATGACCAATCGCAATTATAACTTTCACTTATTCAATGAAAAAAATTCTCTAATTTTATATATTCGTGTAAAGAGAAGAACTAAGAATAGTTTATTAATAAACATACAAGCAATAGAAATTTGAATGCTGTTTTCACCAGTTAAAAGAAAACTATTGCTAAAAAAGCTATAAATATTTATTAAGCTGCTCTTAATGTACTCTTTATGATACATTAAAGTAGTTAGCAAGAAAATATGCATAAGTTACTGGTATGTGGAATTCATAAAAGATTAAATACTCAATGATATTTCGTTGCTTCAATAAGTTTGGTAAAAGCTTCTAAATGATGAGAAACTTGAAAAATATTTTGAAAGCAATGAACAAAAAGACGTGAAAATACCAAAAAGCTTAAACTAGAATAAACGGTAAGCTCAAGTAGGAAAATTTGAGAAGGCAGCAGAAAAAGCATTAAAACACATTGGAATCAGGTACTCATACACATTCAAATCTGGAAGGTAGTCTCGGAGAGCCATAAATGAGCTGGGTCCAAGGTCTCTTGGTTCACCAGGTCTTTGTTCACAACAAGCTTCTCATCACTTCCATCTGTTTCAGATCATTTAGAAATCAAATAAATGTATTCATCAGCATCCTCATTTCGCCCGCAACAAAAAAATCATAAACATCCTCTTGCATCTAATCTCGACTGTACAATTATGGCCTGGTTACTGGCATACAAAGTTTGTTTGCCATAATCACATATTTTAATTTTCTCGTATTTTTCAGTCATATATCAAATTTGAAATTAGGACCGCGTGGAGTTCAGTGATTTTAGTTCATATTTAAGTAAACAGAGTGTATCTAATCCTCAACCAATTACCATATAAATCTTTCCACCTATAATTATGAGTAATTTCTACGAAAACTCCAGTTGTAGGCATTCTCGCCCCTTGTGTGTTTTTATGGCAGATAATCATAGACGTGGACTTGCATATCATTCGCGCAAACATCTATTAGATACATAGAAAACAAGTGTTTGCCATATACTAAATCATAATAGCGTTGCTTCCAATGGCTGAAAGTTCAAATCTGGTATTTTCCATTTCCAAGAAAACCATACGCATTCCTTGTCGGTGTCAGTAGCGCGTTTCGTGGCTCGTCCACTCGCCAAATATATGACATCCAGCGAAGGGACCATTAATCAAAAGTTGAATTATATCGATAAAATAATGAAATTAACAAACTGTCCTGACAATGGTACCAAATGGTAACGATAAATCTTGCTGAAATGTTTGATCGTTGGAAGCTTCGACGTGCTGTATCATTCGGTTTGTGCGTGTGTCCACCGTGTGAGCAGTCATGATTTGCGCTGTGCTCAGACGTTCATTCTGGATACCACAAATCCGCACTTTTCCACATCACATGTGTTATTGATTTAGGTGCTCGTTCTTGAAATGACCCCCCTCCCATTTTCGATGGTTGATTACACTGTCCTACAACGAATTTCCTTTTTGAAGGTCAAGTAGTGTTTCTACTAGCTTTTTGTATGCTTATTACGTAACTAATAGTCAAAAGTTTCCATCACATCAGAATTTTGTGGATTTTTTTTTTAATTTTTGCATAATTTTTCTATAGGAATTTAGCTTGAGGGCGATGGAAAGAAAATTCACCTGCCAATCGTCATAAAAGTAAAATTATCTAGGGTCCTCATTCTTAAAAGGTTAGTTATTAAATCAATATTTAAACATTGATCTTATGTGTTATATATAGACTCATCTATGGATGTAATAAATCAGTCGTTAAATGTACTGTAAAATTATATTATATATTATATATAAATAGAAAGTTTTTTACCATGACTTCGCTTAAATGTGCTAACTCCCGTTAACGTTTTTGTTACATTTGTGGTGAGTATTTGGTGTTAAAACAACAAAACACCATTACGGGCTTTGTGAAAAACATATACGAACGTTACTTCGGTATTGCTATTCGTAACTTAGACAAAACTTGGACACGGAATAAAGTTTGTAGGAGCTGCGTACCAGAACTTCGCAAGTGGTCACTGGGCAAGGAGAACTGTGGAGGAAACCTCAAAACCACTACCAAGATTGTTACTTCTGTTGCTGCAATGTGAAAGGGTACAACGTAAAAACAAAAAAGGGATCATTTTCCCGCAAATTCAATCAGTGACTTATCCAGTACTAAGAGAATTGAATGAAGATCAGCCGTTGCTTCCATCTTATTCCAATACTATGCATACTAACGAATCATCTGAAAGTTGTAGCCCAGAAGAAAAGGAAGAAAAGTTGTCTACTCTGTACATTTGAAGAAGTGTTACGAAAATTTGGTTACAATTTTGACTAAAGTTGATTATGAGCAGCATGGATGGATTGTGTGTGGAGAATTAAAAATATTTTCTATGTTATTAGGACAGCAAAGTGGTTATACAAAATATCCATGTTTTTCATGCGAATGGGATAGCAGAAATAGAGCAGAACATTATACTCGGAAAGAATGGTCGGCAAGAATTAATTTAGACCTAGGAAATAAAAATATAGTTCGACAGAATTTAGTCCCACCAGAAAAAATCTTACTACCACCTTTGCATATAAAGCTTGGTCTTATGAAGCAATTTGTGAAGGCTTTAGATAAACAAGGGGATGGGTTCAAGTATTTACTTACAGTATTTCTATCTTTATCTGAAGCTAAACTGAAGGAAGGTATTTTTGTTGGACCTGATATACGAAAACTGATGAAAGATGCAAATTTCGATGGAAAACGGACTCCTATAGAATTGGCAGCGTGGATATCGTTAACCCTTTATACCTCCGTGTGGCATTACTGTAACATACCGAATAATTCCTTATAAATTCCAAACCATACATTTTATTCCATTTTAAGTCACTGTAACACGACGGTAACCCACCACTCTATGGATTATTCATGCACTTCTTGTGAACTGTATGGCGTTACGTGTTTCAAAATTCGTGTGAAATTCACCTTGCGTCACTTTGTGGCATTTGTTCGTGGGCGAAGTTGATAAAATACGAAAAACATACAAAAACGACACAAAATTTGGGAAAATTGTGGCGTTGCATTATACTACAATAAACTTAACAATTGTTTTAAAGCGTTCCCTACATCTTAGAGGAACAGTTTAAGGCTGTGTGACACATCTGTCACACACGCTTTTTGTGCATTTTTCTCATTTCTTAGTATAAAAAAATCAAAACTAAAAAATACGTGTATTTTTATTTATTAAAATCTACCACAAAACAAACTATTTGTTAAAATATATGCAGTTGAGGTATAAAGGGTTAAAATAAGTTATTAAAAACTTCTTATGAAATCACAAAAGCCCCGATTCTGAAAATATTATCGAAAACATGCTTCAAAATTTCCAAAGGTTGTTGCCTCATGAGTCTCAAAGTCCATTTTCTTCATTCACATTTGGGCTACTCTCCTGAAGACTTAGAAGCAGTTAGTGAAGAACAAGGCGACAGATTTCACTTAGATATTAAGGAAATGAAGCGAATGTACCAAGAAAAGTGTAATATTGGCATGATGGCCGATTACTGCTGGATGATGAAGCGTGATGATCCAAACCGGGCTCACAAGAGAAAATCGTTCAACAGAAGCTTTTCAGAAAAAAAGAAAAGGTTCCACAAATCTCTGTAATATTTTTTAATGTTCATTATAACACTAAATATTCGTTTAATAAAAATGATTCTCATTATTCGGCTGCTTTTAACTTCTGATTGTTTTTTTCTTCTTAAATACCCCAATTTTCACATGATTTTTATAAATGTGTTTTGTAAAAAATTCTGATGTGATAGAAAGAAACCGACTTCAGATTCATCATTAGGAGATCCTAAAACCTAATAAATGAGTACTCACATCAAAAAAGGAAGAAAAAAAATTTCAAATTTGTAGGACTGTGTTATTAGTGGATCGACATGCTCTTGGTGGGATGATTATCGATGGCGACCCATCACTTATTAATGGTTTTTTACTATCGTACATTTCCACTGTAGTGTCATCAAAGTAAGAATGGGAAAATCTTTAACACCGCCTTTCAAGAATTAGATAAGCTTTTTTTGATGTTAACAAAATTGCATGAAATAATATTTCCGACAGTCTTAACTCTTACGTCAATTAATGAAACCAAAAATCTTACCAATCCAAAATGTTTCATCTACAATTCAATTGTAATGGCCACACACACCCACCACCCATTGGTCATTAATCAATTGCATTTCGAATTGCAAAAAGGATATTATCGCAATTTCAAATGGATCATAATTTATTCACTGTTCGCTACTCGTCTTTGGTGTGATCGTCCCACCACCGAATAGCAGTCAAAGTATCCTCTGTCGTGGTTGCGTACCAAAGAATCAGCGACCAGCAAAGCAAGCTATCGTGAAATTCATGCCTATTTCATATATGCTACAGATATGAGGAAAGTGCTACCTTCAGCTTTCCATGCTGAATGCAATGCGTTGCGCGCTCCTCTACGGGATATGTCTAGTCCTTCACCATTGCCGGTCATTCTGTGTAAATATGTTAATGTCAACCTATTAAATATCTCTAACTGATTCTTGACTCTCGAGTCCGATGGAAAGGAGCTCACATTCCTCGAATAGGAATGGACATGGAAGCAGGCAGCGTGTGCCTGCATGCAGTACTATTGAAATTTATTGCCAATGTCTGTTGATGGAATACGCAAATATTTCTTGATCAATTATCATTGCGGAAGGAATTAGAGACTTTCGTAGGCTTTGTAGTACTTCCTTGAGATGCAAAAATGTATAGGGCGAGGTTGAAGGCATTTATTTGTATATATGTATGTATATTTTTCAAAAATATAAATGACAACGACAATGCCGAAAATCGCGATTGCGTCGATTTATTTCAATGCAGGTACATATATATTTCAATTATACAAAACTAGAAAAGCTTGTAAATAACTGAAAATTAGTCGTTGGTCACCAGGTATAACTACGCTGTTAGCTATAATCCACTTCTACTTTTCATATTCAATGAAATTTCTTTAACCTGCATGCAATTAGCTCATATATTACATGAATCTAGTTCTTTATAAAATATTTACATAACTAAAAGAAACGCCCCTACAAAATGCTGTTGGCTCAAGCCTAGACAATATTTATTCTCATCGAAGCCATTCATTGCCTTTGCACGGAATTTACCACGAAGATGAACTTACCGTGATCGGTTTATATTTTTGCAAAAGCTAAACAAGAGACAAATTGCCATTAAACACGCATGCTTATTTTCTAAGGTTTTGGTGGTGCTCATTAGAGGAACGCACCGCCTGAAATACGTACGTACGTTCGAAGACACTTTTTTCTACGAGCATAACTCACGTAAACAACGTCTGATTGACTTTGTTTAGGTGTCAATCGAAGCGTCTTTGCAATTTTAAGAGCTGATTAGTTTTTGGGATACTTCGGTCGGGGGGGTTCGCTGTTTTGCCCGTTTGAAGGTCATTTCTGTCAGGCGCTATATCTCGTGAACCAAACATACGATTTTTTTAAACAAGGTGTCAATCAACGCGTATTAACGTTTTTGTTATTCTATCAAATTTTTAAAAAAAGCCTTCGAGCGGTTTTCAAAATTTTTAGAAAAAAGTGCAAAAAATTAGGTTTTTTTTCAAAAACAATAAATTTTTAACCTTATTGTCAAGTCTTAGTAATCAATGTTTATAAAATTTATCTACTCCAAACAATGCTCGCAAAAAAATCATCAAAACTTTTTCTCATGATTACGTAAAAAAATAAATTAAAAATAAAAAATCATTAAAAGTCATCATGATTTTCAAGGTCATTTTTATCATTCACTATATCTCACGAACCAGATATTATATTTGCATCATTAAGGTGTCAGTTGACGTGTATTAACATCTTTGTGAAGTTTTCAACATTATAAAAATTCGGTTCAGCCGTTTTTTTAATTTAATAGAAGAAAATGCGAAAAATTATGGTTTTTTTCATACAAAATATTTTTTAACCTGATTTGCACAGCACAGTGATCCAGTTTATAAAATTTATACATTCTCATTAGTTTTTGAAGAGACACCGGCAAAATGTTCTTCCATAATTATGAAAAAACTAAATAAAAAATAAAAAAATCATTCAAAGTTACCATGTAAAGAGGGTTCATACGAGTGCTATTACTTTATATCTTTTATTCTAAAAAAATTGTTGTAAATTCAATCAAAGTTTTAAGATATTTGCATAATTTAAGCAGATTTTTAATAGTTTTTATAGTCTTTTAATTTAAAAAAATTGCTTAAATTTTGAAAACCAACAAAAATTTTCAACACGAAAAAGGCCCCCCCGATTGATCCGCGTGAATATTCAATCTGTCCTCATCGACCTAAAGCCTTACATAATCAATGGACCCTCCCGTAGACGATATGATTCATATTAACTCATTCCTGTTACTATTACCTCTCATTGTTGTAATGTTGTTGATGTTTATGTAGATATTACTGGGAAGTTGACCGTGTGGACCTCAAGGGTCGCACCTCGCGGCTTGTTTTGTTTTCAGGTGGTCTTGAAAAACATTTAATATGCAGTCAGCAATTGCATGTAAAAAGTAAAATGCATTAAAGATTATGATCGAGGAAGTAATTGAAATCTTGCGAACACTAAAGAACAACAATTCCTAAAATTACAATTTTTTATTTGATGAAAGCTTTCTAAGCCCTTCAAATCATCCAAAGCGTTGATTACGACAGATGTAAATTTGCTATAATTTTATTTTGGTTTTCAAAATTTGAGCAGTTTTCTTATTAACATTGAAGCACGCTACTGTGAAAACTATTCAAAATCTTTTCAAATTATGCAGAATAACATGAATAACTTAACAACAATGTTTTTAGAATAAGAGATATAAGGTAATATCATTCGTATGAATTCCTTTTACATGGTGACTTTGAATGATTTCTTTTGTAATCATGGAAAAAAAATTTGCTGGTTTCTCTACAAAACTCGATATGAGTTTATAAATTTTATAAACATTAATCACTGTGTTGTGCAAATCAGGCTAAAAACAATTTTTTATGAAAAATTTTCCGCAATTTTTTTCATTATATCGAAGAAATGGCTCCAACGATTTTTTTATAAATTTAAAAATATCACAAAAATTGTAAATACGCGTTGATTGACACCTTAATGATGCAAATGGTATATTTTCTTCGCGAGATACAGTGAATGAGGTCATGATGACTTTAATTGATTTTTGATTTTTAATTTTGTATCTTAGAAATCGTGAGAAATACTTTGTTTGGAGTAAATAAATTTCATAAATATTCATTACTGTGTTTAGCTAATCAGGCTAAATATGTATTGTTTATGAGAAAACCACGAATCTTTTGCACTTATTTTTAATAAATTTAAAAACGGCTCCAACATTTTTTTGAAAATTTGATAGAATCACATAAATGTTAATACGCATTGAATGACACCTTAACGATGTTAATCGTATGTTTGGTTGGCAAGATGTAGTGCATGAAAGAAATTACCTTCAAAGAGTCAAAACAGCAAACCCTCCACGACCGGAGTGTCCCAAAAACTAATCAGCTCTTCAGATTGCAAAGACGCTTGGATTGACATTTCAACGAAGTCGATACGACTTTTTTGACGTGAGTTATGTTCGTAGAAAAAACTGTTCACTGTACACACACACACACGCATCCATCCCTTTTTGTTAAAATATTGTATATTCTAAAGACCTCGAAACGTAAAGATATGTTGAAAATTTCAATTTCGATTTTCGAGGCGATTACAAGCACTTCCCTACTTCCACTGGGAAGTTAAAAAGAAGTCATTATTACAGCGGAAAAATTGGTTTCCACAACTGCTGAAAATTTTCAGTTGCTCTATTTTTCAACGGAAAGTATTCTAGCCCCATTTCTCCTAAAATCTGGTTGAAAATTGCCGTCCAGCTTGAATTTCGCTGTCACCTTGAAAAAAGTTATCACTTTCCTCGTACGAGTAGTTTTTAGGAGTTCAAAGTTTTTGGAATGTAACCAAAAATTTTAACCAACCAAGCCAAAAATATTTTGTTTTTATTTATTGTAGGGCAGCTTGAAAACGTACATATTTGGAGGGGAGGCTTTACTGGTAAAATCACGGAATAAGAAGCATCGATGCTAGGCAAACATGGATTAGAAGAGTTTGTTTGAGCTACAGCCTGTAAAATCATTATTTGTGGAGCCAATAACCCAAGTATAAAAGATCCAGTCTGATTTTAATCTTCTTGAGCTTCGTTGCGGGTTCCTAAAGACATGCTAGAACATCCATTAATTAAATGAATTTTTACAACGAAGAAGGAGACTTCAGTACAACCTCGTAAAGGCAACACTCGGTAATGACAACTCCTTGATATAAGCAACACAAACATCCTCAACATTGTTGACTCTGTATAAGCAACGCCTCCTAATAATGAACTCGATAAAGGCAACTCTAGGTGAAGCATCTTCTGAAGTGAATGAAAACTATGTTTTCATTTGTATTCCTAGAATTGCTAAATCTTCCTTAAATGGGCGGCACACGTGCATATGTCTTTCTGTAAGCTGCAGTTAGTGTTGGTTGTGATCTGCTCGAAATTTCCATCGGAACAAATTAGGTAAGAATTTGTTTACTTTACACGTTAGATAAATGTGTGGAAACCATTTACAGTTTCTTTGATACCTTGGATTCAATGTGTTGCATATAAAAAACTTGCCGAAAAGTTCAAAATAAACAAAGCCACTGTATCTAAAATAGAGAAAAGTGAGGAAAGAATCCGAGAGCTTGTCAAGTGTATAGAAGTTAAAATTGGGAACATAAAAAGGCTGCGTGATCCAAAACATCCCAAAATGGAGGCGGCGTTGTACAAATGGTTTAAAAATCAAAGGTTGAATAACCTACCTACTATATCACTCCCATTTAAAATTAGCCAAAGTAGTGACGGAAGAGTGTACTCCAATAGAGCCGGTTTTCTTCAAAATAAGACGTGCATACGAATGTGAGAGCCTCCGCATCCTGGGATCCTGGGTAAGAAACTAGAACAGTTACGTGGCGAAAATCAACAAAAAGAAATATCGGAAGTAAGTTTCATACTGAACTTTGTAATTAACAAATCAGAGTGCGAATTCACTGTAGAAGAGATGCCCTTCTAAATAAAGGTCTAAAATTCGCTGTAACACCAAGAAATCCTATAGAAGAAATCATAATAGATATAGAGGCTGGTATTGCCCGATTAAATCACGAGACGAAAGAAGAAATAAGGTGTAAAGTTGACCACATAATTAAGCAAAATTACAAAAAAAAACACACTGGATAGTTACACCCAGATAGCTCAAAATCTTAATAAAAAACCTGTATATTTCATCAAAGCCGACAAAAGTAACCAGGTTGTGATCATGGACAAAGTGAAATACGACGAACTAGTAATTGAAAAGCTTAACGGTGGTAACTATTTTCAGCTAAGGATGGATCCCTTGCCAAACTCGATTAAGAGAGTTGACAAAGCTATAAAAGAAGCTAAGACTATACTCGTTGATATGCCCAACTTGAAGGTAACCAACCCGTCGCTTCCTAGAATCCGATGTCAGCCTAAAACACACAAAGAAGACAACCAATCTCGAGAAATAATTGCAGATGGATATTCACCAACTTATAAACTGGCGAAGTGGCTCATAGTAGAAAGTAAAAAAGTCGGGGATATATACGGAAAAAGATCTGTCAAGAACTCAGTGGAATAAATAAAAAAATAAAATAAAAAACATTGAACTCAGTGAGGAAGAGACTCTAGTATCCTTCGATGTAGTTGGCCTATTCCCTAGTACTCCAGTACAACAAGCCATTTTTCAATACGAGTTATGGCTAAAGCAATGGGGCACGACAGCTATATGGAGGAAAAAAGTCAGACAACTTACAAATTTAGCGTTTTTGTGTATGAATGAAAACTACTTTTCATTTCGGGAAAAATTTTACAAAACAACAAAAGGAGTAGCTATGGGAAACCCATTATCCCCAATGTTCACTGAGATATTCATGACGTATATAGAAAAAGAAGCGGAAATAAAAGGTATCATGCCGAGAGTCTGGTATCGATATGTAGATGACGTCATCGCAGTAGTCCAGAAAGATAAAATAAACGAGACCCTCGATGCAATTAACAAACTAAACAATAACATTAAGTTTACAGCCGAAACTGAAAAGAACGGATCGATACATTTCCTCGACATAATGATTAATCGAGTGAGCAGTCACCTAAAATTCGCAGTATACATAAAACCAACAGCGTCACAAAGGACCATAACATTCGACTCAAATCACACTTACCCCCAAAAAATGGCTGCATATCATAGTATGGTCCATAGACTACTTAGCATACCGATGTCACAACGAAACTTCAACAAAGAGCTAGCGTATATAATGGATACGGCAACAAAAAATGGTTACAAAAAGAAAGAAATTGCAAGGATCATCGACAAAAAACATAAGAAACTCCAGCAGGACAGCCTATCTACACTCTTCAAACAAGAAGCGGTGTCAAAAAAGTTGGCTACCAAAAGAATCAGCATACCAAATTCGGATATATACAAGAAGATCCAGAAAGAGTTGGGAAAACATGAATTTGAAGTATGCGGGAACAGTAGTAACAGTATGCTAAGAAAATGGCTGAGCAAAGAAAAAGATGCGAAAACGAAAGATGAAGTCAACGGAGTATACAAAATTACCTGCCCGGAGTGCAAGAAAGTGTATGTTGGCCAAACTAGGAGATTAGTGGAAACCAGATTCTCCGAGCATAAGAAAGAAGCTGAGTGTTTGCTAAAAAATGGGAGTAACCTCAAATACCATAGTCTTAAGTCATCAGTGGCAGAGCATATTGTTAAAGAAAAACATAAAATCAACTTTGATGACTTAGATTTAATTAAAGTAGTCCCCAAATTTCACAACTTAGATGCAATAGAAAGCCTAGAAATTAAGAAAATACCCTCTGTCCTAAGGTTAAACAGTGATACAGGGAACTGTAACAGTATCCTCTTTAAACACGCTAATTGATATCTTGGTTAATTATATCCCGTTTGAAATTAGTCAGTATATAAACCTGTAAGCCATCAAAATCTGTTAGTAATTGTACTGAAGAAGAAGTTGTGTTAACTTCGAAATACGTATATACATTATTGTTATTAAATTTTTATACGGTCAAGGAAACTGTTTTATGTTAAACTTGTAAAAGTGCCGTGTATAAACAAAACACAGTGAATCATATCTATGAACTTACCTGCGACACTAGCATTCATATATGGCCGTAGTACATGGAAATTATGCCAACGAGTAAAACGAACATCGAATATGTGAAGTCCTGATTGGTAGTTAAAGCAACAGAATACAGCATGTTTTCGTCTCTGGCCATGCTTTCAATTGATGATAATGTAGAATCATTACATAGTATTCCTACCATTTTTAATGTCGGACTATTGTTTATGTTGGAATTTAATAAAAAGCCTCCCGAAATCTTTGAAATATTTTACTTATTTTCAACAATGTGCAAGTTTAAACCAAATTTCATCTCGTTATGTGTAATATGAAGATATTTTCTAAGAAACAAACGAACTTTCAGCCAGCCAGACTAGAAGATAAACTTTGCTTGACAAGTGATCAACCATGACCAAAACTGAGTTTCCATAATCTCAGTTTTATTTATGGAAGCCAAGTATATAACGAAGAAAATTGAGGATGTTTTCTGAGCAAAGATACAAGAAAAGGAGCATTTTCGATAAATTTTACTAAGGACTCGAAGTGATCCAAACGCATCCTATTGAAATTTAATGAAAACAAAAACAATAACGTAAGGTAGCAGAATAATTTTTTTGAGAAAAATTAGAAAAGGGTGTTTTTAGTTACCATTCTCTGGCAAGAACACATTACCAAAAAAAATTTTTCAGGATATTGGTGTTGATTCTATGGAAGTCAGCGAACCTTTTTGTTTGCGTGTCTGACAATGCCCTAGCCTCACGTCTAATTTAATAGCACAAGATAGCAGCGGTCGAAACAAGTTTCGTTAAACGTTATTTATATATTAATCATTTTATGACTCAGTGCAAATTTTGGTTTAAAAAAATCAACTTATTTTCGAAATCCAACTAAAAATTTATTTTCAAATCCGAATTTTTTTCGCAGTGTAATCATTGATTGGTAAAATTTAATTTCATATGCTTCCAGGCAAAAAGTGTGGTTTTTCCTACCAAATGATCAAACATAATCGTCGGTTCACCGAACATAAGTGCACATTTATTGCAACTCCGCTGATTTATGAAATGATTGCCTCTTCGCAGAAACAAAGATAATGCCCAAGATGCAAAATGCAACTGAACAGTACCTTCATCTTGAACCATCTTCAGCCAACCTCGGTCACTTCTTGCACAAACATTACCCACGAATATCACGTCAGCCTACACGAAATTTTCGTTTGCTAAGCGCACCCGTAGAAGAGCATGTTGCATGCAACATGTTTGTTTGTTGGTTTGCTAACTTGTTCGCTGGCTTACGGTTGTGCTATTGTTGTCGGTAAGTATAAACTTTAATACTTTAGGCGATATCTAAATAACGCTCTGCCGATGTATATCACCATATCAATGTGTAGATAGATTGCAGATAACATATTGTATGTTATTGTGTTTTGCCTCGAGCTAAAACAGATTTTGTTGAATTCTTAATGCGATTATTTACGATGATTTGTTTTACAAAACTAATGAGATATCACGAACGAAGGATGAAAGAGCTAAACTGGCTTGGGACGTTTACGTGCAATTGTTTGGTATATTGTGTGGATAATGTTTGGTAAATATACAGAATGGCAGTTTTAATAATGGTTATTAAGATGAAAAGTGACGAGCGTGGAAGAGAAATCATCCAATAGCGAGATAAAATGAAGATGGTAATCACGGGTAATAGAAATTGTCAGCTTTATTGGTGGTTGCTGTTAGGATTTGACATTCAAAAACTCAGAAAGAAGTAGAAGTTAAGTTAGTCCATTTAAGTTTTCACAGTTTGTCTGCAAAATTTGCGAATAATGAACAAAATATCGTTGATATTCAAAATATGCACTAATTACATGTTCGCATTGGTGCGATCGACCCGGTCATTTCCCATTAATATCTACATAAACAATAAAAATATTCAAAACAGTAACAATAATAAATACATTGCTTTTTTAAAGGATAAAAATGGGATGTAAGATAAATCGCCTCCTCGCGGGGCATCCTGGATAAAGCTAAATGATCTATCACGGTACGACTTCAAATGTTCTCGGACAACTGTCTCGTCTTTACGACTATATTTGATGCTTTGGGCTGGTATGGGTGTGGTATTCTGTCTCCTGAGTACGCAAGAGTGACATAATCTTTCAGGTTAATGCTGCTGCTGCCTTATCCTTGGCAGGCTTCGTGGTACGTTCAAAACTCGTCGCCACTAGTTGATTTTATACTCTTTTTTAAGTCCCTGGCTGAGCTCAGAGCGAACTTCCTCATAAGGGAATGAACAAACCCTCGCATGGCCTCTCTGCTTTGGGATAGACAACCAGAGGTTTCAGAGGAACTACACAGCGAGTGGAGATAACGGCCGCGAGGTAGAACCCAACTGCATTGAGTAAAAAGCAGGATCCACTCAGCGCAGAAGGGAATTGGAAGAAAATGGGGCGCTCAATCGGTAAACAACTAGCCAAACTTCACTTCTAGATCCTCAGTTAATTCTATTGGAGTTAACGACAACACCATGGCACCGGTGAACAAACCGGCCAGCAGTGTTGGTGGCGTGCCCTTCAACACCGCCTCTTCTTCAAGTGTTAAGCAGCGGCAAAACCCTTCTGTTATGGCTTATAGGGCCAAAAGATCTGAATATGAAGTCATGAAAATGTTAAAAGTCCCCCCTGCCCCGACGCTCTCTCCCAGAAAGACAAAATCTCCCTTGAATGGGCAATCACTCCAAAAGAGGTTCACATAGCTTCTATTTCGAAGCAAGGGGCAGCTCATAAAAGAAGCAGATCGAGTGAGGCAATCCCAAATCAGCCAAGTGATCAATCGTAAGTCACCAAAAGACAAATATTGGTCACGTCCATTCCTGTGAAGAAGAAAACATTTAGTGCAACGGCCAAAGAGAGTGGTATGGGCTGGCATCGACAGGAGCAGCAGTGATGGTAACATCTCACCATCAAATTCGAAGATGGTCGTAATTGCTCTTTTCCATCCTGGAGGCAACTTAAGGACCTATATCAAGTTGTC
Organism: Oxycera nigricornis; assembly: GCA_963942545.1. Taxonomy (NCBI): domain Eukaryota; kingdom Metazoa; phylum Arthropoda; class Insecta; order Diptera; family Stratiomyidae; genus Oxycera; species Oxycera nigricornis. The sequence continues at coordinate 39,740,158 of OZ012659.1, forward strand.
GTGACACTGACTGGTCCTAAGGTCACGTCAAACTGATAGCTTGCACAGCGGATTCCAACAAGCAGCCTATCAGCAGATTGGGAAAATTCTAACTCAAAGCAAAGCTTGAAGCTGTCTCCAGGAAAGACACCCCGAATGGGCCTCGGTCCAGGGCATGGATATTGGTGGAGCCATCTACACTGGAGAGAATGGTTGAGCTTATTAAGCTCAGCATACATAACAGTATCCCTCAACTCAACAGATAAACCCAGAGCTTGCGTAATAATAAAGAAAGTCTTGAAGTTTTAACCTTGTATAATTTCAGTGACCAGGACACCGTCGCCGTAGCAGTAGAGAGGCAGTCCAAACCTCTTTGAGCTGTTTTCTGCTATATGGCGCACGACATTCTGCCACCTCCAAGCAGCCTGCAGATAGTTATAATAGTCGAGGTGAACTCTAATCTCCATTACCGCATTCGGAGAAGCACGCGGTGACACGGGGTGGTTGGTTGGTTGTAGTGGCGGCCTCCTAAGTACGGATACGATGTAACTCAAGGTTTCGCGGCTCGTGTTAAGAAGCCGCTTGGTGCGTTTGGAGCATAGTGCGTGCCAAGTTTGCCTGGTTGTCCTACAGGTTTCTTTAAGTAGCCAGGCCCCATTTGCAGCCTCCATGTAGTATTGCCTGAATCCTAGCTTGATGGAAGCTAGAGGTTGGCCGACTTGAAGTGTAAGTGTATACTCTTGGATTTCAGTGCCAACTCGTGCTGGGGCATCTGCTTCGCAATTTCCCGGTATATCACTACGCCCCGGTACCCAGCAAAGAATCAATTTATAATGAAGCGATATCATGTTCAGCTGTGAGCGGCATTCCATTGCGGGGTGAGTCACTCTTTGAATTCATTTGAATGATGACTTAGCCCTAGTTAACAAAGGTAAGGGCCCAACTTTCATTACGGCAAGCCGTAGAAAGATTTTGGACACCACTCTAACGAACAAGCACTTGCACCAGGCTATCAAGGGATAGCATGTATTACAAAAGTGTCAGTTCTCCGACCTATTTAGAATGTTCGATGTGACTTAAGACCCTCCGACAATAAAAAGAAGGATTGAGTCAAATACCTTACAGTATTCGAATCTGCGCTTGAAGGTGGACCTTCAAAGATTGTAGACATATACGGTATTGAGGAACCCGTTGGGATCCTTACATCTGTTTAAAATGAAACAACAAGGTCTGCATGTAGTCCAAAGAAGGCTTTAGGGGAAGTATAAGCCCCCATTGTGGAACAGTGACATCGGAGCTGCGAACTTATGAACTCAAACTGATGGATTTCAAATGGTCCATAAGAAAGGCTAAACTTATCTATTGGAGAAGTTTCTGTGCAGAAATAGAAAATTTCAAGATGACAGTCGCCTGAAAAAAATCATGACGATCTCCCCCTTATTTTTAAAGTCTGTTAAAGACGCAACTAGGGTGTTAACAAAATCAAGCTCTGAGAAGCTGGCCATTTTCATGGACATGCACTTTTCGGGTAGCGAGGATGCGGCTGACAATTGTGATCCACGAACGCAGTCGAACTGTTTGTCAACCACTGTGCCTGTTAATGACAGGCTCCTATGCTGGATAATCAACTCATTTAAACCCTTCAAAACCCTTGGCATTGACAATATCTTACTTGTTGAGATCCAACAGTGAATAAACACACAACCGCCATGGCTAAACGCTATTATCAAAGCATGTCTACGTATGGCTTATATTCCATAAAGCTAGAAAGAAGCTTAAATCACCTGCAGCTGGTAAGACCTTCCACTTCTTGCCTAAGGGTCAAAGGCTTATCAATCTCATGTATTTTCTTCTGAAAACACTGGAAAGGCTGGTAGAGATTCATTTGAGAGCTGCTCTGAAACCACTTTCCAAAGCACAGTGCGCATACACGAAAGAAAGATCGGTTGAAACAGCTCCACATTTGCTCACCAGCTTCATCAAAGAATTTGCGCAGGCGGTTTTTGTAGATATCGAAGATGCATTCAACTACTTCAATCATAAAGCAAATAGAAGGGCAGATGAAGAAAACAATGTTGATGACAACTTGATAAGGCTTATCAAACAACTGATAAATAGCAGGAGCATCAACTATACACAAGGAACAGCATCTTAAGAAGGAGGACAGTGACACCCCACAAGGTAGGGTGCTATCACCTCTTCTATGCAACCAACTGGTTGACACGCTACTGTCAAAAATAGAAACGCCTGGCTACAAAGTCGCAGTTTATGCTGACGATATTGCGACAGCAATATAGGGAAGATTCATCAAAACGCTATCGGCAAGACGACACTTTGCGCTAAATACTTCCTAAAATTGGGGCAAAAATTGTGGGGCAAATATTAATCCGCACAAAATGGAACCTCTGCGCTTTACAACCAGATACAAAATTCCATGATTTTTTGCACCTTAACTTGATGAAGTAACAGTTATAGACAGTTGTGTGTACTTTTGATGAGCCATATTGGAATAAAATCTTTATAAAATTAAACACTTTTTGACTCACAAATTTTTATTAATACGACTCATTTCGATCCTTCGATCTTCTAAACATACTCCAATAACTTCGATAATTGAAAATTTCAATTGATTTTCTTGTAAGCCATGTTCATTTCCACACAAGTAAGTCATAGTAGGCTTCGATCAACAAACTTGCTAGATAATAATTTACCAAACGCATTACAAAATCAGGTTGAATGGATTTCGGAGTTCATATTCATACATATAAACAAATTATTCAATTAAAATAATATCAATTTTGGAGAAAATATTATAAATAGTATTTCTAGGATGGCAAATTATCATGTTTTATCAAGCTTATGAGATAAAACTCATCTGCGATTCATAGACAACGACTGTTTGTGTGTGATCCAATTTTTCATACAATTTTTCATTGTTTTCTAAAATTGTATGTCTTAGTTTCGTTGTTTTTTGCCCATATGTTTTTTCCAAACAAATGCGATCCGCATGATGATTAATCTTATTTTGAACCAATTAACTTTATTTGGCAATAAATATTATCTTTGCTGCTACAATCCTTAACAATTGTTGTTGTCTTATCGACCTTTTAAGCTAATTTAATTACGTCCAGGTCTGTAATTTATTATTTTTGCATATATCTTTGTTATTTATTCTTTCATTCGTCGCTTCGTTCATTCATTTATTCCAATTCTTAACACGAAACTCTTTACCTAATTTGTTTCCACTTTCTGATAATACAAGAATTAGATTTACCATCTAATCCTTAGCCAAACGAACGAGCCACTTCGAAATGGAACTATTTCATTATAAATGCAAATTAGGCAATATACCCGTGTAAACATAATTCAAATGCATAAAATCAGTCACATGTAAAATTGAATGAATTGACGCACCGCTAAGGCCTCATCATTCATCCGGATTTTACCACAGGAAATCTGGATCATGGAAAGAAGTTCGTCTTCACTGTGTTCAACTTTTTCTCAATGCACCACTTTACTGCCGAGCACTACACCATGCCAAACCATTCATAGTCCGAAACGAAGAACCACCAATAAGTGTCTAATATTTCATTTGTTAATTGCCCTAATTAATTCAAATTGCCTTGGTTGCTCGCTGCAAAATAATTCAAATTTCTCACACCCGTTTCTCACCGTGCGACGAGCGGAAGAATTTTAAACTTTAACACCGGAAGCGTGTTTGCAGAAGACTTCACACATATACACAGCCTCACCAGATTACCTAGCACTTATTTGTGCGTTGATTTTTTAAAAATTCTTTCCTTCTATTGTTTGTCGCTATTGCACAGTTAATTTGGAGCAGTTTTCACATGAACCTCTGATAATAATTGCTTCTACTCGTATTGGTTGTAACCATGTTGGATCTTAATAAAAAATTTTAAAATAAGTTTAAATCCAATTCTCATGTAATTCAGTGTTTTTGTTTGAAGTCTATGGTCATATTAAAGTAAGTCATTGAAATTTTCCAAGCTTGATTTTTTCCGTTCCTAATAAACAATTTAAGTTTCAACTGAGTATGGCCTGGCTTTTGAAAACGAATAAATTTTCAAAACATCTACTATTCTTATATTTTTGATGAGGGGATAATTGCTATGGGGTGGTCCAATTGTCACAAACTTAATTCTATAAGATTAAAAGATAAATCAACATATCAATTAGAAAATCTCTCTTCCAAGTTATTGCATTTCGAATGAAATTGATGGCAATGTTTCATCTTTTACAAGTCGCTGATGGCTTTGCGTCATTGAATTGCTATTGTGGGTTAATTTAGAATGAGGTCTTCAAGATTTACGTGACTTCAGTGGCTTTTGTCTTCTGAAAAAGGTTCAAATGTGATAGCCGTAATTCTTATTCATAAGAGCATCATAGAAAGCTGTTTAACATTTTAATCGAAACAGTTATTAGAATCAAGTATGTTCTAAATAATAACGACAGATTATTTTTGTTATGACGTCAACAGACTTGTGCCTTATAGCTTGTTCACATCGCTAGATTTTGGTCATTGTGATTTCGAAATCTTGTCAAGTGTTCACATCGCCCCGTCTAAATTTGGCAGTGACAGTTTCGTAAATTTGAATTTGAATTTGAAATTTGGCGCCTCCAGCGCAACTCTCATCTCCTGAAATACGTGGCTGTTTTTTCGGTGGCCACGTATTTCAACCAATTTTTCGGCCCGAAGGGCCAAAAGGTATTCTTCGGCGTCGTCCTGCCACTTAATCTTATTTTTATATTTTCGTTTATTTGTCATGATTCGCGCGAATGAAATTCACATATACATAGTATGTTTGACACTTTTCACTGTCAAACGTCATCTGAATGTGTGTGGTAAAGTGTGGTGAAAAATTTTCTTGCAGTTCTGCCACACGCAACCATCAGATTTTGAGTAGATTTTGTTGAAATCTAGGAGATTTGAGATCGACTAGATTTTGATTTTAGTATGGAAAATCTGGTAGATTTCGCGAAGTCTCCCGATTTGTCGAAATCGGGTGCGATGTGAACAAGCTATCAAAAGAATGCACATTGACTTCTTTTTGCATTGAAAAACTCTTTTTATTAATTGTTTTTTTTTTTTGAAGTACTCCGATACTAAATTCATGTGCAAACTAATAAAAAAAAAAGATCAATAGGAAATAATTATGTATATTTCTGAAATAATTATAAACAAATGCTCTCTGATAAATTTTCCGAGTAAAACAAGTAAACAGAAATCTGCAACTTCAAAGATAAGTACTGCCAAATAAGCGCATGATTGGGGGTCTACATTATTGTCTTATTATCCATTATATTAGTTTATTTGCTAATAAAATTCTGATAAACGTTTTCAATGTATAATGTCAAGAGAAGCAATTTATTCGACACCTTCCTAGATTTATTAAAATTTGAAAGTAATGTGACAGCATTAAGCAAAGCGTATCTGTTTGATTTTAATAAGTTTTGCCTCAATATATGTAAAGCATATATCTGGCAAAGAAGTACCTGTTACGTCTCTTTCAATGCTGCGGAGCATCCACTGAAAATAAATGATTCACGAAAAGAATTTCACAAAAAGGTTACGAATGGATTGAACAATAAATTGATGCAGTGTAGAACTGCAGTATGCTCTGAATATCATCCAGAAGTATTTATTTGTTGTTCATATTGTTCAAAGCCAATGAATTTATAAAAATATACGAGTATGTATTGAAACTCCCTCTGACATATACAAGTATTTCTATATCTGTGCATCAAAGGAAAAAAAACAAAAGACTTAGGCAACTATGCTATACTTAGGTAAACTTCTTTATTGTTTGTTAAAAACTATTCAACACAGTACAGTGCACATCATATCGTAGACAATAGTCACTTGGAAACACTGTTTATCCATAATAGATAAATTCACATATCACAGATCAAAACAAGCTACACTAGAATGAAAACATCCAAACAAGAACAAGAAGATACAATTGAGTAGTTAGCTACAAACGAAAATATGCTTCCATGATTCTTCTTATTTTCCAATCATATTTTCTTTAATTACACTGGACAACACGACTTTTTGCCGTTACTTTAATTTTATATTTTCGGTAACTTTAATGCATAAATATTAACAAAAAAATAATTTAAAAAGTCTGTTACATCGAAATATCTAAATAAATAATAAACCATAAATTTCACACCATTTATGACGGTTTATCGAAAAAAGTATCATAAATTGGTCTTAGTAACAAAAATAAGACTGATACTTGTGTTTGTGAATAAATTAGGCTATGAATATTCGTCAGATAAATGGAGACTATTCATTGACTCTTCAAAATTAAGTTTAAAAGCAGTCTTACTGCATAATGGCAATGTTCTTTCATCTGTACCTTTAGCACATGGCATTAACATAAAAGAAACTTATGCAAATATTAAAAACCTACCCGAGAAAATTCAGTACCAACGTCATTCTTGGAAAATATGTGCAGATCTCAAAGCTGTTGGAATATTACTCGGGATGCAAGGAGGTAAAATATTGCTGTTTTTATGCGAATGGGACAGTAGAGCTAGAAGTCAACACTTCATTAAAAAGGATTGGCCAATGAGGACTAATTTAATTCCAGGACAAAGGAATGTGACTGAAACCCCTTTAGTAGAAGCAAACAATATTATTTTGCCACCTTTGCACATCAAATCAGGCCTCATAAATTTTTAACTTCCCAGTATATGGGAAGTTCTTGTAATCGACTCGAAAATCGAAATTGAAATTTTCAACATATCTTTACGTTTTGAGGTCTTACGAGTATATTTTAAGTGTTTTTAGAAAGAAGTATGTATGTGTGTGTGTATGTGTGTGTGTATGTACGTACGTACGTCCGTACGTACGTGTGTGCGTTCGTGGACAGTTTTTTCAAAGAGCGTAACTCACGTAAACAAAGTCGTATCGACTTCGTTAAGGTGTCAATTGAAGCGTCTTCGAAATCTTAAGAGCTGATTAGTTTTTGGGAAACTTCGGTCGGGGGGTTTGTTGTTTTGCCCGTTTGAAGGTCATTCCTGCCATGCGTTATATCTCGCGAACCAAACATACCATTTCCTTGATCAAGGTGTCAATCGACGCGTATTAACATTTATGTGATTCTATCAAGTTTTAAAAAAATTCGTTGACGGTGTTTTTTAATTTAAAAAAAAAGTGCAAAAAATTGTGTTTTTTTTTCAAAAACAATAAATTTTTAACCTTATTGTCAAGTCCAAGTAATCAAAGTTGATATAATTTACATACTCCAATTAGTTTTTATAAAAATGTCATCAAAATTTTTACTCATGATTACAAAAAAAGTCAAATAAAAAATAAAAAATCATTAACAGTCATCATGCTCTTCAACTTCATTTCTGTCATGCGTTATATCTCGCGAATCAAACATAGGATTTGCATCGTTTAGGTGTCATTGTACGCGTAATAATATTTTTGTAAATCTGTCGCATTTTTAAAAAAATCGTTGCAGCCGTTTTTTTCATTTAAGAAAAAAACTGCAAAAAATTAGGTTTTTTTCATAAACAATAAATTTTTAAGCTGATTTGCGAAAAATAGTAATCAATCTTTATAAAATTTATATATTGCAAACAATGTTTGTAAAAACACAATCAAACCTTTTCCCCATGATAACGTGAAAAATTAAATTAAAAATAAAAAATCATTACAACTCATCAAGATTTTCAAGGTCATTTTTATCATTCACTATATCTCACGAACCAGATATAATATTTGGATCACTAAGGTGTCAGTTGACGTGTATTAACATCTTTGTGAAGTTTTCAACAATATAAAAATTCATTTCAGCCGTTTTTTTAATTTAATAGAAGAAAATGCGAAAAATTGTGGTTTTTTTTTATAAAAAATATTTTTTAACCTGATTTGCACCGCACAGTGATACCAGCTTATAAAATTTATACATTCTCATTAGTTTTTGAAGAGACACCGGCAAAATTTTCTTCCATGATTATGAAAAAAAAACTAAATTAAAAATAAAAAAATCATTCAAAGTTACCATGTAAAGAGGGTTCATACGAATGCTATTACTTTATATCCTTTAATCTAAAAAAATATTGTAAATTCAATCAAAGTTTTGAAATATTTGCATAATTGAGCAGCTTTTTAATAGTTTTTATAATCTTTTAATTAAAAAAAACTGCTTAAATTTTGAAAACCAACAAAAATTTTCAAGATCAAAAAGGCCCCCACCAATTGATCCGCGTGAATATTCATCGACCAAAAACCTTACGTAATCAATGGACCCTCCCGTAGACGATATGATTCATATTAACTCATTCCTGTTACTGCTATGAATACCTCTCATTGTTGTAATGTTGTTGATGTTTATGTAGATATTACTGGGAAGTTGACCGTGTGGACCTCAAGGGTCGCACCTCGCGGCTTGTTTTTTATTAAAGCCATGAATAGAAATGGAGAAGGTTTTCTGTATTTAAAAACATTATTTTCGAGACTGAGTGAAGCTAAATTAAAAGAAGGAATTTTTGTCGGGCCAGATATAAGGAAGATAATGAAGGATTCTAATTTTATTGCAAAATTAACCATAGAAGAAAAAAATGCATGGCTTTCTTTTGTTGAAGTGTTGAAACCGTCCCTAGTACAGGTAACACGCTTTAATAATGAATATCTGATGTTTCATTCTAGCAATTTTCTTTTCCAAGGTAAATTTTAAAACATCACGCATTGAATTGTTTTCTTTTTCAGATTTTAGCATTTGTGTTGACACCGATGTTTTTGAAGTGATCCCCTCAACCAGAAGAATATATTCGAAGATAAACAGAGATTGAAAAACATCATTAGGAAATGCACTAAACTTTTATACATCAAAGTTAATTGCGCAAGACAATGAATGGTTTTTATTAAAAAGTTTAAAGAACAACATCATTATTTTAAATAAGAAGGCAAGATCCATGCCATTTAACAAACATTTTGATTTATATTCCCAGTACCAATTAACAAAAAGCATTGCTGTTTGCCCGTTGTTTTCCCATTTAATTTCCCTCTAGTTGGTGTAATTTGCAAATGACATATTACACCTGTTCGAGCATACCGCAAAATCCAAGCAATAACTAACGACTGAACCTTCCATTCGGTATGTTACTCCGTACGACTCTTCAAAATTTATTTGACCATGATGTTTACTGCTACAGGTGCACTGAACCTAACACCACTATGTATCTATTGGAGCTTCATTAGAAGATTAACGCATTTGCATGCCCCCAACAAACCATAGTTCAATGAAATTTAATTGCAATGCTAATTTATTAATCCATAAATTCAAATACTCTCATAATTTCTAGCACTCATGTCGCCATGCGTGAAATTTATCTTTAATGAAAGATCTTCGGTCGTATTACCTTATCGTTGGTTTTCGTGAAATATCATAAAGTTATAAAATTTGAAATGCTTAAGAAATTTTGATTTGGGAAACACAACAGAACTGTTAATGAAAATTGGAGTAGACGAGGTCACAAAAAATGATAGTTGTCCATTAATTATGTGAATGGCGAAAACGTGGATGAATATTTTGGTGCAGTGATACAACTTGCAATGCAAGAATGATATCTAATTAAACAATAATTTGATAGATAAATCTATGAGTTTTCATTATCACTATCATTACTTTCGTTGACTGGAGTATTTCGCACGAATGTTTCTTCACACTGAACGCTATTTTTCATTTGAGTTACCTCAACCGTTTGGTTGATACTCGTTGAATATATCAAGTTGTGATCTTTTCTTTTGCACTAAGAACAAACAGCGAAAATCCTCAATGAAAAGTGTTATGTGGATAACTTTAAAATGTTTGCAATTCACGTTGGTTTGAATTTGATTAGAAAGCCAGGTCGTTAATTTTATTGAAGCGATAATAATTGCGCTAATTTGTACTGTTTATTTGCAAGCCAGTAGTTTTTTATGACTTTGTACTGTTTCAGACTCGGATTGGCTTCAAAGAAAGGATATTTATGGTAACAATTTTTAAGAGTCACAAGTAAGTGAATAGTGTGAATGACGTTAAAAAGACGCAATGCTGCCTGCACAAGTATGTATTAATGAAGATACGTATTTCAGATTGGGGTCTACAATGTTAGTTCAATAAATTTGCAAGAAGCGGGCAATCAATAAATGGTCATTTAAAATTGTTTGATAAATAGTTAACATGAACTACAGGATGGGGAATCATCGAAGACCAATGCACCTGCTCGAGACAAGTTTGGATTGATTCAATAATTAATAAATTTATTTTTTACGTAATGTATCTAAAATATTTATGTAGTAATGAAAAGTAAGAATGTGTATGTGAGTGTGCTACATGTGCTTTTCAGAGCGGTACTGCAATTTTACTGACAACATTAGTTTTCCTTGACGGAGAGAAATATGTACATTCTAAAATAAGAATCTCTTGTTCAAACCTGTTTGCAATAGTCCTGACGCTTCTTGTTTTATTGTATTGTGTTTTTTAAAAAAAAATTTCAGTGACAAGCAAATTATTTAGATTGGAAGGGAATGATGGGAATATATGATAAAAAAGTCAATTTTAACCCGCGTCAAAGCAGCAAGCATTCAACACGATACTAAAGTGCAATGGAAAATAGCCAATAAGTAAAATAAAAACCTTTTATCATCTTTTATTGTCTCTTATTATTTTATTTTACTGCCAATATCAATTCATTACGAAAAAGAGAAGCATTTCATAATCTATCACCAAACCCTTTACGCTAAATTTTGTGAAATGAATTATTTCAAAAAAATTTGAGCAAAAGTGTTGGCTCCAAGAGTTTTTTTTAAATATGTTCAAAGCTCTTGAGCCATTAATTAAAAGCTAGGTAAGGTTTCGAAGGGGTTGTTTTTTTGAAAATCGAACTCTTACATTTTTGTATAAGTTTAATTGAATCATTTTTAAGAAGTTATCTTGGATGTACAACTTCATTGCCATAAGTTTTTCTATGAATTTTTCTCAGTTGTCGATGTCATTGATGTAAGTTCATAATTGAATATGCAATTTAGAAAAGGGCACATGTCTGAATATTTAAACTTTTCAGTAAATGAACAAAACTTATAATTTTTTTAGAAGTATAATGAATTTAGAAAAATATTTTTGAGTTACATTCTGGAAACAATTTCCAATCGAAGGTACAGAAATATTTTGATGCTAACGTTATGATATAATATATTTTAGATATTTTAAGTTTGAGAGGTGTGCCCTTTTCGAAATTTACGATATTAAATTCACATAATTTAAAGAAAAAACCATACAAATTTGGTGAATTTTTAATTTAGGTATTTAAAATTAAACATTATACTTAAATACCTCAAAACGTAAAGAAATGTTGAAATTTGCAATTTCGATTTTCGAGGCGATTACAAGAACTTCCCATATACTGGGAAGTTAAAAAATTTTAACAGGCATCATGATTTTCAAGGTCATTTCTGTCGTGCGTTATATATATCTCGCGAACCAAACATACTATTCGCATGTTTAAGGTGTCAATCGACGTGTATTAGTATTTGCACGAATCTAACAAATTTTGAAAAAAAATCGTTGGAGCCGTTTTTTAATTTAAGAGAAAAAAGTGCAAAAAATTAGGGTTTTTTTTATAAACAATAAATTTTTAAGCTGATTTACGAAAGACAGTATTCAATTTTTATAAAATTTATACATTCCAAGCAGTGCTGGTGAAAGCATCATCAAAACTTTTTCTCATGATAACAAGAAACATTAATTAAAAAAAAAAATATTAACAGTCATCATGATCTTCAAGGTCATTTCTTGCATTCACTATATCTCACGAACCAGATATAATATTTGCATCATTAAGGTGTTAATCAACGTATTTTAAAATCTCTTTGAATATTTTAACATTATAAAGATCCGTTTCAGCGGTTTTTTTAATTTAATAGAAGAAAATGCGAAAACTTAGGTTTTTTCATAAAAAATGTTTTTTTTAACCTGATTTACACAACACAGTAATAAATGTTTATAAAATTTATACATTGTTATCAGTTTTTGAAGAGAAACCAGCAAAACTTGTTCCATGATTCTGTAAAAAATTCCATTAAAAATAAAAAATCATTCAAAGTTACCATATGAAAGGGGTTCTTCCGATTGATATTACCTTATATCTTTTATTCTAAAGACTTTGTTGTAAAGTCAATCAAAGTTTTAATTTTTTGGATAATTTGAGCAGATTTTTAATGGGATTTGCAGTCTTTTAATTAAAAAAACGGCTTAAATTTTGAAAACCATCAAAATTTCAATCAAATTTGCATTTGTGGTAATCAATCATCATCACCCATCACCAAAAGCCTTACTTAATCAGTGGATGCTCCCGTAGATGATATGATTAAGATTAACTCATTCTTGTTACTGCTATGAATACCTTTCATTATTATTATTTAAAGTAGAAGTATTTTCAAAATTATTATTGTGTTTAATATTTTTAATGTTTCTCTAGATATTACTGGGAAGTTGACCGTGTGGACCTCATGGGTCGCACCTCGCGGCTTGTGTTTTCATGAGCTCGTTCCGATGAATTTTCCATTGGATTTATTTATTATTTATTTATTTATTCAACACATTTAACAGAACATTCCAATTAAAAAATGTGGGAAAAAATAGATACAGAATAAAGGCTTAAAAGATAAATTAGAGCTTAATTAAATAGAACATTTCGCAAAAGTCTTTTATAAACTACGAGGCTAGAGGGAAAAGATCCAAGCTGGAGTCTATCGTGAGTCCTGGGTAAACGGAGAAGCGGAGAGTGATAATTGACATCCGTTCTAGCAAAAGTCAATATAAAAACATCTGTTGACCGAGAGGCCCTAGTGGATTGCCGTTGTGAAGCAAGATTATCAATGTTCACAGCCATATAATAATGATACAGCTTGTAAAGAAAGCATAGATTAAGATATGTCCTGCGCGATGATAAGGAGGGTATGTTGAAAAGTGAAAGGCGTTCTTTGTAGGGAGTATAAGGAATGTTAAACTTAAAAAGGAGGAGGCGGGTAAATTTACGCTGGAAAGATTCAATAAGGTTAATATGAGATTCAAAATCAAGAGACCAAATTTGGGATGCGTATTCCAGAAAAGAATGAACAATACTTACAAACAAATGGACTGCCGAGTGTGAATTGGAAAAAAATAAGAGAATGTCTTAAGACCCCCCCCCCCCCGACAGTTTTGAAGATCTGGAGACAATATCACGAATGTGAGCGTCAAACTTTAGTTTATGATCGAAGATGACACCAAGGTCTTTCACTTGATCAACCTTTTTTAAAGGAACAGAGTCGATAATATACGCAAAAGAGATGGGAGAGGTTTTAAGGGAGAAGGTCAAAGTTTGGCACTTGGGAATGTTAAGGGTGAGAGAATTGGCTTGGCACCAGGTACTCAGTGAGTTTAGATCATGTTGAAGAGCTTCACAGTCTTCAAGATTACGAATCACTCTAAAAATCTTTAGATCACCTGCATAAAGAAGGCAGGAAGATTTAAATAAAGGAGGAAGATTATTTATGTCAAGACTAAAAACAAGAGGACCCAGGATGGAACCTTGTGGTACACCCGCTTGAGGATAAAAGGGATTAGAACGCGTACCTAAAACAGAAACTTGGGAAACCCTTGAGGACAAATAGGAAGACAGCCACAATAGAAGGGAATCAGAGATGCCAAAGTGCTCCAGCTTCCGACATAGAATTAGGTGATCAATAGTGTCGAAAGCCTTAGAAAAATCAGTATAAAAGCTATCAACCTGTAAATGATTATCGAGCGATGAAGCAACAGTGTTAGAAAAGACGAGTAGGTTTGAAGTTGTCGAACGGTTAGGGAGAAAACTATGTTGCTCAGGAACAAAAACATGCCATAAGGCCGTATTGAGATGTGTGTGAACTAAACGCTCAAGAATTTTAGGAAAGGCAGATAAGAAAGAAATAGGGCGATAGTTCGCCACGGAAGAAGGATCACCAGATTTAAGAATCGGAAGAATTTTGGCTGCCCCCAACACTGTAGAAAAACTCCAGAGGATAAACTCAAATTAAAGATGAAGGCAAGAGGAGTAAACAGGGAAGAGGATAAGGATGTATTGAAAAAATTTCGAATTAGGACCTGGACCAACATTGGGATCCAAGGAATCAATAACAGATTTCACCAAGAGAGGGTCAATAAATATGGACGATATAACCGAGTTTTGAGAACTCATGCTGGGAAAGAAGTATGAGGGCAAGGAAGATGAAAAAATTGATGAAAAATATGAGGCAAAGAGGTTGTTGATGTCAACAGTAGAAGAGGCATATTTATTGTCCCAATGCATGGAACTAGGAATAGATGAAGAGGATCTAAGGGATCTGATATACGACCAGAAAGGTTTAGGATGATTGGAGAGCAATGAGCTCTCAATGGAACAGTGGTGAGAGCGAATAGCTTGCTGTAGACCGAAGCTTTCGAAATGGTGATAGCGTTTACACTTTCATCTGTTTACGGGCTCTATCTTTCAGCTTGATAGCATCTAGAACCGATTTAGTGAGCCAAGGAGGATCCGTTTTCTTGGAGGGACGGTAAATTGGAGTAAAGTGAGAGATAAGATTCGACAGGATTTTATAGAAATTGGCTACAGCGTCGTCACAATTGAGACCAGAAAGAAATTCAGTCCATTCTAACGAGGATAACTCAAGGGACAATGAAGTAGTCAGCTTTATGGAAATTATAAGTAGGGGGAAAGTGAAAGGCATGAGGCCTGGAGATAGGTAGTGTAAGCACAATATTGAAGGAGGCATGATGAAAATTGATAGGAACATAAGGAAATTCAGTTGCGGACAGTGTAACAAGTTGAGGAGGTAGATTAATTAAAGAAAGTTCTAATAAACGACCATTTACAATAAATATTGAATTGCATTGGAGTAGAAAAAAGTGGGAAAGAAATGATGAAAAGAGAATATGAGATGTGGATTTCATAGTAGAGGTGTTTGTTATCTTCATAATTGATAAAATTCTTGGAAACGAATTTCGTGAATTAATAGTGATTGATTTTAGTTTTATAAATATTTTATTCACATTCATATTAATTTAGTTTTATGTTCTATATCATATGACGTTATTTCCATTTAAGTCATACACCTTATTTTATGAAGTATTTCTCCTGCAAATCAGTCTGCAATTATGGCTACTATGTCATTACTTAAACTGGCGAAAAGGTGGTTTTCAGCAATAGAATTGGGGAGTAGCAGCTTACGAAATCAAGTTTCTTGTGTTCAAAGTAAAGCGTGACAGATTATAGAAAATAACTAGGGCACCTAATGGATTTCCCTGCTAAAGGTTCGTTCATAGGTTTGAAGTAGGATTTTAGATTACAAAGTTTTTACGAGTTAAAACCAAACTTTATTTATGCCGAATTCACGACAAATTTTACCGTTTCTTGTTTGTAGATGATAAAGTGTGGTTGATTGCGAACATTTTATAACCTGGCAAGATTGAAATGCTTACCAAGTTTTCAGGGCTCCGCTTATTATTATTAATCATAGTGTCTCTCAAGCATTTGTAACCGCTAAACGACAAAAGCACTCCCAGCTACTTCGAAATACAACTCCAACTATCTCCAAGCTAGCAAAATGAAAGCACAATCTCATATGTCACATCAACATAACTGTCTCCAACCGGGTCACCTATAGCTTAACAAAACTAATTAAAAGAAGAGAAGCAACAATAAAACCAAACGCAATGGTGTCCAAGCATGGAACATCTCCAGCACAAATCTAGATGAAAAATCAGGTGATGGAGGCAATTTCGTGAAGATCGTTTCGGTTAAAATAGGCTGACCCCAAAGTGTGATCAGCTCGAACCGATCTGCACTCGAACGGATGGCACTCTAGCACTTTAAGATAGCCACATCGATTTCGAAAATGTTGCTGAAATTTTATGTAATTGATATCTTTTACAGTCGAGTCGAGAGAATCTCTTATTCCGCCATTGAGATTTTCAACGACTTGATAATCAAAAGTAAAAACAATTACCTTGGGCGCTGCATCTCAGATTACTGGCATTATTACCACTAGACCATCGCGAGTTTTTGCTTCTCAAATGGATTTGGACGAAAGACGCAGAAAAGTGAGAGAGAATTAATTGTATCTTTCACTGACCTTGTTCGAAATTCAAGTCGAAGCAAGACGTGTTCGAAGGTAGATTCTTAACGAAATAAGAACTCAGATTCTATTGAATTTGTTTGGATTTTTTCCAATTCTCCTACAAAAACGTTGTTTTGAATGCACGACGATGGTTTGTGTTCGTAGTAAAAACCGGCAACAACTGAAGAAGGAAGTTGCTCACCAGCTGACATTGTATGTTGTCAGCGTCTTGGCTATGATAATTTAATAGAAAGTTGAATGCAGTTACCGTGATTGATAGTGCATTGGTCAATTACTTTTCGATCTTAAAATTTGATGATGTTATTTGGTGGATAGCAGAACAAGATCAAACACTGGACAAAGTTCGTCGGAGCGATTACTCAGATCGTGATTGGCAAAGAGTGCATTATGACCAACCGATAATTATCTTTCATGGCTATAATGGATCACGTAGTGTTCAACAAATCGATCAAAAACGGATCACCTTGATGGTCTCTATCGTGTCGGGTCAAGTAGGCATGTTGAGAGCTAGTTAGCGATCATGAAATGGCGATCATAGTTTATTCTGATTGGCTCGATTGTGAAGTTCAAGATGCTTCTGTGATCTCTAGAAGATCTTATATTACTATATATTTTCCAGTTTGAAGTTATTGGGAATGAGATGTGGGGCAATGACTTTCTATGAGAGTCAGGTTCATGTAACTTTTTTGCAATAATCAGATCTTAAATATGAGAGATACGATAATCAATGGTGTTGCTAAATAAAACAAGCCGTGAGGTGCGACCTCTTACGTCCACACTTCCCAGTAATATTTACATAAATATTAAAAGTATTAAACACAATCATAATTATGGAAATAATACTACTTTTAGTAATAAAAATGTACCTCTCATAAAAGTTATTGGAATGACTTAATATTAATCGTAACATCTACGCGAGCGTCAATTGATTACGTAAAGATTTTCGTGAATTGGTTTGATTTAATATTCTCGTGGATCAATCGGAGCGGGGACAGGTTACAAAGCCTTTTCTATGTTATTTGTTATTTTCATATCGATGCTTGAAGGACAAAACAGCGCTAGCAAAAATGAATGCAGTTTTTGTCATTACGACAATTGAAGAGATTTTGTCGCGTGATGACCATTTTGAATAGTTGCGGTCAAAACTGCTAGCACTTCGGCATAATCACTGAATTTGTATTTTTTCACGATTTTTCATCAATGAAACTAATAATTATTTCTTATTTTCTGTTGATTTTGAGAAACATTGATTATGCAGTCAAAAATAGGTTCAATTGCATGTAAAAAGTAAAATATTTGTATTACAAATGATGACGGAAGTAACTGAAATTTTACGAATACTAAAGAACAAAACTCTTAAAAACTACAATTTTTTTATTTGATGAAAGCTTTTCAAAGCATATGATCTTAAAAAGTGTTGACTACAAAACATTTTACCATTCAAAACGTTGATTATCACAATTGCAAATTTGATTTGATTTGTATTGGTTTTCAAAATTTAAGCAGTTTTTTTATTAAAGCTAAAACACGGTTCTGTGAAGACTATTAAAAATCTCCACAAATTATGCAAATAATAATAAATTTTGATTGACTTTACAACAATGTCTTAAGAATAAGAGATTTAAGGTATAAAAATTCGTATGAACCCCATTTACATGGTGACTTTGAATGATTTTTTTTATTTTTAATTCAATTTGTTTTGAAATCATGAGAAAATATTTTGGTGGTCTCAACAGAAATTGATAAAAGTTTATGAGTTTTATAAACATTTATTATTACGATGTTAATTTTATTTAATTAATTTTTTCTTGAAAAAAACCCTAATTTTCAATATTTTTTTATTAAATTAAAAAATGGCTTCTAAGATTTTTTTTAAATTTAAAAACATCATTAAAATGTTACTACGCATCGATTGACTTCCTAATGATGCAAAGATTATATTTGTTTCTCGAGATATAATGAATGACATAAATGACCATGAAGGTCATGATGAATTTTAATGATTTTTTATTTTTAATTTAATTTTTTTTGCAGCCATTAAGGAAAAAAATTCGGTGATTTTTTTACAACAACTGTTTGGAGTATATAAATTGATAAATATTGGTTACTGCGACTTGAAAATAAAGTTAAAAATTTGATGTTTTTGCACTTTTTTTAAAAAAAATTACAAAACCGCTCCAACAATTTTTTTAAATATGATAAAATCACGAAAATGTTAATACGCGTCGATTGACACCTTGATGAAGCATATCGTATGTTTGGTTCGCGAGATATAGCGCATGACAGGGTTGACCTTCAAGTGGTGAAAACAGCAAGCCCCCCCCCCCCGACCGAAGTGTCCCAAAAACTAATCAGCTCTTAAAATTGCAAAGACGCTTCGATTGACACCTTAACGAAGTCGATACAATTTTGTTTACGTGAGTTATGCTCGTAAAAAAACTGTCCGCGAACGCACGTGCGTACGTACATACACACACACACATACTTCTTTCTAAAAACACTTAAAATATACTCGTAAGACCTCAAAACGTAAAGATATGTTGAAGATTTCAATTTCGATTTTCGAGGCGATTACAAGAACTTCCCATATACTGGGAAGTTAATACAGTCTAAGAAAATACTCTTTTGAGAAATTATGTATGATTTTTGAACGAGTTTTCAGTAATAAATAGTTTAAATACTACAACTTAGATTGCAGATGATTTTTTCGAAATAAAACTAAAAGATCGTTAAAAGAGATTCGATTCAACCTACCAAACTATAACCAGTTGGTTTTTAAATTTGGTCCACTTTTTTAGTATTGAATCAAGGGATGTTATTGAATGTATCGCATGCAGTTTTTATTGACTGCACCGCTGTCACAAGCTATCAGACTCTTCCGCAGGTAAATTATCACGCTTAAAACCTACGATACACTATTAATTACAGTAATTCTCAAATGAGCACAACTCTTCACTGCACAAATTTTATGGACTTTTAGTAGTCCGAAAATCAATTTACCACTGAAAACACGCCATATAATCAGCGCGATCACACCATGATCAACTATTGAAAACAAGAGCACTAAAGTATACCATGATGCTACCTTACACAAGGGGACATAATCGTCCAATTCTTAGAATTGTCGAAAAAAGAGAACATAAGGGTATCTTCATAGACACAATGATACCAGCAAACCGCAACATTAGTCGTATCTTTACAAAGAAAAATGTTAGAGATATACCGAACTAGTTGTTGAAATTAAAAGATCCTGAAACTTGAAAGGAGTTAAAATAATTCCCATTATCACCTGATATCTCCAATTCTAATGACATTGTTGTTAAGTCAATCAAAGTTTATTAATATTTGCATAATTTGAGCAGATTTTCAATAGTTTTTACAATACCATGTTTATATTTTAATGAAAAACTGCTTCAATTTAAAAAAAAATCAATCAAGTTTGCATTTGCGGTAATCAACACTTTGCATGGTGAAATGTTTTGTAGTCAATACTTTGCAAAATCATATGCTTGAAAAGCCTTTCATCAAATAAAAAGTTGTTGTTGTTAGTAGTTTTATTCTGTAGTGCTCGTACGATTTCAATTATTTCCTTCTTCATCATTTGTAAAACTTTTTATTTTTTACATGCAATTAAACAGCGATTATTGACTACATGTTCAATGTTTTTCAAAACCAACTGCAAAATAAGAAACAATTATTAGTCTCATCGATGTAAAATCGTGAAAAAATACAAATTCAGTGATTAAGCCGCAATCATGGAAATTTTAATCAAAATTATTTAAAATGGCCACCTCGCGAGAAAATCTCTTCAGTGAGCGCAATAACAAAAACTGCATTCATTTTTGCTAGCGCTCTTTTGTACTTCAAGCATCGATTTAAAAATAACAAATAACGTTGAAAAGGCTTTGAAACCTGCCCCATTCAATTGTTCCGCGTGAACATTCAATCATCATCCCCCCCACACACACACACACTTACCAAAACCCTTACGTAACCAATGGACGCTCCCGTAGCCGTTCTTTTTTAAAGAAAATGCGAAAAATTACGATTTTTTTTCTTCATAAAAAATATTTTTTTCACCTGATTTGCACAGCACAGTAGTACCAGTTTATAAAATTTATACATTCTTATCAGTTTTTGAAGAGAAACCAGCAAAACTTTTTTCCATGATAACGATAAAAACTAAATTAAAAATAAAAAACCATTCAAAGTTACCATTTAAAGAGGGTTCATACGAATGATATTACTCATTATCTTTTCTTCTAAAAACGTTATTGTAAATTCAATTAAAGTGTTATAATATTCGCATAATTTACTGCGGTTAGTAAATCAGGTTAAAAATTTATTTTTTATGGAACAAAACCTAATTTTTTTCACTTTTTTTAATAAATTAAATAACGGCTCCTACGATTTTTTCAAATTTAAAAGACTTATGTACACAAATGTAAATATTCGTCGATTGACACCTCAATCATGCACATCGTATGTTTGGTTCGCGAGATATAGCGTATGACAGAAATGACCTTCAAAGGGTCAAAACAACAAACTCCCCCGACCGAAGTGTCCCAGAAACTAATCAGCTCTTAAAATTACAAAGACGCTTCGATTGACATCTCAAGGAAGTCGAAACGACTTTTTTGACGTGAGTTATGCTCGTAGAAAAAAATGTCCTCGAACGCACGTACATACGTACACACACACACATACTTCTTTCTAAAAAAACACTTTATATATACTCTATAGACCTTAAAACGTAAAGAAATGTTGACATTTTCAATTTCGATTTTCGAGGCGATTACAAGAACTTCCATATATTGGGAAATTAATAACGTAAGAAACGCTTTGTAAGCACCAAGCCTTCGCACCCATTTTCGGGTTTAATCCTTGTGAATATTCAATCAACCCAAGCCCAAACAGAGGAAAATAATTCCGAACGCACATACGTACATCCGCACATCCGCACATCCGCACACCCGCACATACGTACATACACACTCACAGACATCTCTCTAAAAACGATGGATGTGGATTCTAGAGACCTTAAAACGTGGAGATATGTCAAAATTTGGGATTCGCAAAATCGAACCCATTACAATAACTTCCCATAGGGAACTGGCAAGTTAATAAATCAAGAAAATATTCACAATAATAATAATTTTAATTTGAAAAGATCTGAAAAACGAATGAACTCAGATGTAAAAGTTTTTATTGGGACAAATATATGTTGATAATATGTTTCATGCATTGAAATCAAATGAAATGCGTATAGATAATTACATCCTAAGTTTTTTGTCGAACCGATTTAAGTTTTGTTGCACTTGTTGCACAATATCAAAAACAGCAAATTTTCGAGTTTTTTTTCTCAACGCTTTCATTGAATATTCCCATACAAATTTTTTAAACACTATTTTATTGTAAGTGAATCCAAAAATTTTTTTTTGTTTTGATTTTATTTTTCTAATTTATAGAGGGCGCCAAAGTAAAGCTCTTGAAAAATCACTGTCCCACTGTGGACAGTTAACCTCGAGATAAGTAAGTGGAACATAGAATTCGAAAAGTTTCTTAACAAGGAAGGACAGGACAGAGACGGGGTAATTTACTACAATTAATGACAAATCGATTAAAAAATTTAAAGCCGAAAGTTTGAAAATAGACGAAAAACGGCCTTTTTTAACAATTTTTGCGTACCAAATTTTTTGGGGGTTTTATTTTTTTGATCGCATTGTTGTCAATTACTGTTTAGAATATATCAGTAAACAAATCGCACCGAGATTTATTAAAATCGGCTCAGCCAATCCAGAGATTAACTGTCCACAGTTTTAAAAAATGTCGTTTTGAGAAAAACACCTTTAAAGGTTTTTGACGTTTTATCAGAATTTCATAATGGCCGGAATTTTAAGCATGCAACTGTATAATTAATCGTGGTACATAACGGAATCCACGAATATCTGGAAATATAGAAACTATGTATCGCGTTTTAATGCGTCTGTTTTTAATTTTTACACGGAAAATAATGCAAATCATAAGACGCGCCTTCAGCTTCGGCCTGCTTCGAATCACGTGCGCGCTCACTTAAGCTCATACATTCACCGTTGTAACTTTCGAATTTCGTCGACAGTAGTTTTTAAATATCCAAGAAGTTGAAGAATGCAAAAAAAAATATATTGAATTTGAAAATTTTTGTTGGGGATCGTAACTTAAAGAGAATTTAAAGCGATGAGCCTAAACTTTAGGGAGTTTTCATGGGGACCTTCTGCCGTCCCGTTTACAGGAGGTTGAATTTGCTCCGTCCAAGGTAAGTAAATAAAGAGTCTAACTTCACATATCATGCGGTAAGGCACGCGGTAGACTAAGGTAGGACGAGTCCGGCAGCATCATCTAAGCCTGATGATTCTAGCTGGCGTCCGTTGGATAGCAACAATGTGAGAGATCTCACCTGGACATTAAAACACCTTCTGATTCCACTTGCCTTTGAATTTCAATTTTCTTGAAAACACCCGTAACATGCATTGGCTCAGATATTTCATCATGTTCCGTTAATATCTCCAGCCACATATATTTATCTGCAGGGTCCTTTAGCGCTGGGCCATTACTTCTTGCAATCCACTCGTCGTAACGAAACCATAACTTTGTCAGTCTCAAAGTTGAGCGCCATAACTCGCTACAGCGCGGCTGCTACAATATAATGCAAGCATAGTAGAAAATTTATTGTAATGGTCTTATCGTGTTGTTAATTTCATTTATTCCGCGGAATATCGAACACATTCACAGTACACTTGACATGGATTCACTGCTGCTTCCAGTTGGAACGGGGTGAAGCAGGAACTGTTTTACACAGCTTGTATCGCATTTGACTCGCCTCCAAGCGACAATCGCATCTAGAAGCGCTCCACAGCAGTCCAACTGCAAACGCATATCTTTTGCAAATGCCCACCGTTTCGAATGACAAATAACACCACATAGTGCACATAGTCCTCATATACCGATTCACAACTCCTTTTTGTACAGCCAGCCCCAAACATCTGCTCCTTCGCCGCCAGTAGACCCAGGACCAGGACAGGCACGAATTGAGGCTTTCGCAAAATTATTGCTTACGAAACAAATATCAATTGTGGAGAAATTTGTTAAACTTGAGTAGCAAACTCACATACCACACGATGGCCCTCACTGCCTCAAACGAAATACTGTTTTTTTTTAAACTGGGAATATCGCAGCAGAGAGTCTCGGTACGGTCTTTATTTTTCTTTGGAAGGCTTTTGAAATGGTTGAAAAAAAGAATGTGAACGAGGAGCGAAACAGGATCATTTGTAGGTGAACTAGTGATAAATGATGCTTTTCCCAACGGTGACTTTTAATATCAATTGTAACGGCATGGCACAAATTTTATGGGCTGCAATTGAGACCTTCGGGGATATATGGATGCGATTTGTAGTGTCTATAATGGAAGAAATTCAGCTTGGGGGATTTGTTGTTATCAATACAATTACTCGTATTGCGGTTTTTAACATGAAACGCTTTTGCCTCAAGAAGGTATCGTTTTCCTAAAAGTCTATCGAAAAGGTGTTCGAACTAAATCGAGTTTGATTGTGGTGTATCAAAACTTAAGGTTTAGCTGATGATGAACACATGGCAAAATAGAATAAAACCCGCTTTTTAAGATAAAATTTTTCGCGAAATTTTTTTAAGCTTTAACCATGCAACATCTTCCGAATTTTATTTACTCATAACATAAAACGTAGCCAAGGGTAAATTATTGAATTTAATATTTGTTGACCAAATAATTGATTACTACTTTTGAAGTAATAAGAACACTGAGCTAAAACTAGAGATCAGAGTGTTGCATCGGAAGATCAAATAAAGGCACATCATAAGGAGGAGAGCGAAAATAATCATTGCAATGCTTCAAAGAGAAGACGCAGGAATCCCAATTTTTGGTTAATAGAGAAGCAAAATTAGAATAAGATGAATTTGAAAAATAAATTTCATAATAAGCCGCGAGGTGTGACCACGCTTGTGGACCACACGACCACTTTCCCAATAATATTGTATATAAATCAATATGAAATATAAACCGAACCAAACGAACGCTTTGCATTCAGATACACTTGATAGTTCACAATGTTGTCATTTCTTGACTGTTTTCAAGCTGTTTGTATTTCGAAATCAACCAGCTCTCTCTCTCTCTCTCGCTTGTGAAATTGATTTTTTCCCAGAACTACATAATTTTGCAGACAAAACAAAATTTACAGTTTCATTATCAGTCAAGTCGGTATAACTGACAATTTCCTCAAAAACAAAAATTATGCAAGCAGTTGAAAGTGGTGTCTAAAAAGAATCTTATAGAGACTCTTAGGAGCTCCTCATCCAAACTTTCGACGATTCTTAAAAATGGACAAGAAAATTTCCAGAGGAGACAGGATACGGGCCCGCCAAGATGATTTCCTGCCTCAGTTTCAAGTTTGTTTAACTCTTCCTTTGGTGGTGGTACACATCTGTACCACCTGTTCAAAAAATAAATAAGGTAGAGTGGGCGGTGGTATTTCATAACTACATACTTATGTTACTCACTCGCTTTTCTATACAGGAAAACTAGCCCAGGTGGGAAGGATTGTCAGAAGTGGCTCAGGAAACTCTTTATTGTTTTAGTGGAAGCGATAAAAAACTGGTACAGAAACCAACCATATGGATTTATTTGTGTAGGCATTCATTTCGAGTTCAACTTGAAGACACTTGGTTCGAGGAGTTAGCCGTGGCAATTAATTGAAGTAAGTGATCTCTTACAACTTCGTCCACCTTAATGCAAAATTTAAAATAATTTAATGATAAGCTCCTGTAAAAAAGAATCACAAGCTCTTGACTGATCCCAAAATGTATGATTTGAATTTGTGGATATTTTTTTCTGACTGTGAATCTATTGACGAATAAATTGTAGGAAAAATGACACAGAAAGAGAACACATAAGGGAAACTTTTCCTCTATCAGTGTTCAACTTCCGTTAGACCTGAACAACAATCTACAATACCACATTTACTTATGTACGTCCTTGTTTGCATTGCGCCATCCAAGATACTCTTTGTATGAAATTTCTTGATTTGCTTGAATGATGAAAAGCATGTTGAATTGATCTTCACTAATAAATATTTGATAATAATTTTTTTATGTCTGATTGTATCCTTACGCGAGGGAATTGCATGGAGGAAATCTACCTATTTTTGACTTAGTTTCAATTTCAAGTCGACGATGCTTGAAAGACAAATGGGTGTTAGTGAACATTTTGGCGAAATTGTGATTGAGGAGTTATTGAATGCGACTAGATTTTGTCGCGTGATGGCCATTTGTGGTAGTTGCAAAAAGCAACAACAAATGGATTGTTTGTCGTTTCGTCTTCATATTGTCGACTGCCTTTGTAAAGTTGAGAAGAAAACTTCTAATAAAATGAGGGGACGTCCAAGTAGTACACTAGAACCCATCGCCCAAAAATTTTTGCAAGAATCAAGCAAGAAATACAACCACTACCAGACACACAACATGATGCAGTAGGGGAAAATCGCCTTTTAGATGGAAATACAGAAGGAAAAGTTGCAAAAGAGAGAAACTGTTCTGTTAGTTTTCATACAAATGAACTATAAAAAGAATAATATTATATTTTTATTTTATGGTAAATTATGGTTAATTTAAAAAATATGTATAAAGATGAATAAAACCTATTTTTCTAATATTAAAATTTTTGTTTCATTAATTTTTTCCATCGCTTGAGTAAAATTGGGCAGCACACATCATAATTTCCAAGAAAGTACGATAAAAATATATGCATATTTTCAAAAGAAAAAAAATACTTGAAATGAAGTGTAGGTTCTTCACTAAGAAACGATATTATTCAAACAAAAAGTTTTAATATCATAGATAAAATCAGGTCTGAAGGGTTTAAGGTTAGTAGGTTTTTTGAGAATTGTAAGTCGCATCCAGCATTTTTGTATTCTATTTGATGAAGATAAATGCCATTTCGGATGGGGTAAGTACAACCCCACTTTGTATAAATGAGGATCTTCCACCTTGTATCCCGACGGTTAAGAAACTTTTCTATGAAGATGTAAAGTGTGATCGAAGAGCAATTTTTTTTTGTTTTATTTACATTAGACTCAGGTACTTTCATGCTAACGGTATCATTGGTTTTCGAAGCTACAGCTTGAATCAAAGCTAAATTTAAATGCAGATCTTAAAGTAACGAGTTTTTCTCTCTCACTAAATGTTTTGAATAAAAACATTTAAAGAAACGCTTATACATACTGCAATTTTCCCGAGCACGTTTTCTTTTCAATTGAGGATTAGTGTAGTTAATTATCATGGATGGATAATTATTCTATCGAAGCTGTGGCCCATCTAATATCAATGGTAGTAAATATTTTCCAAGACGTAAATGAATTGAACCAAACTCCAGCGTGGAGCAGTTGTTGAAATTGATGTTGGATCGCAATGTTAATTTCGTAAATACTTTTTGTCATTTCGTTCACAACTTTAAATCCCGGTTAATCCATGTTTTGGTCAGGTATCTTTTGCTAAGATCTGAAATAAGAGGCTTTTCAGATATTCCAACCAAAAAAAGAAAGAGGTACATACTCACACACAAGATACGTTATGTGTATATATCTTTTTAACCGCAGATATAGCTAGTCGACGCAAGATATTGTTATTCCAAAATAGAAGACGAAAACTCGATTGGTTTAATTTCAAGTGCTAGAAAACAAGTCCTCATTCCAATTGGATGAGTTTGTTGGTAGGCTTTGTTGGGCTTTCGATCATATAAATTAATCCAACCGTAATAGGCTTAATCCTATTCAAGCGACATGACTGATCACAGATCAAGATTAATCGATGAACAAATCACTGATGAGGGTTAAAGTGTTGTTGGGTGGCAAAAAAATGGGGGAAATTTCTTTATGTGGAGCTGTTCTTGTTGCATTTGAAAGATATCTGCAAGCCATGAATGTTTTTCGCTGAAAATGAGAGTTAAGGTTTGGGTGAGGCATCGTTCATCCGAGAAATTCGGGACGTAAAATATCAATTTTGATTGAAATTCTCTAATATCAATTTTAATTGAAGTAAAAATTTTGTTTTAAGAAAATGAGATGAATTCTAGAAAAAATTAGGAGACTGACCAAACGAAAATTTCATATACCGTCAAGAATTTATGCAACACTACTAAAATATTGTACTTAGCATTATTGAATCTGTGGCTTGTGGCTATTTCATCAGGTAAAATTTTTCGATTCTTAGTCACCCGCCTCGAAGCTAGATTACCTTTATCGCTGGTACTTTCTCTGTCAGGTTTGGGATTGTCTTGAAAGCCACGAAGTCTTGGCGAATCTACTCCGCACTCACTATTTCCGCTGCCCATCCAACGCCTGCAGCTTTTTTTGTATGGAGATGTATTCGTATATGTGACTTTTGAAGAAACCATCGAGAAGGCGGTAACATATCCACGTAATATTTGCTCTATTGTTCGGTTCGAATAAGTGCGGACTGCATGCACCATTCGCGAATTTCAATCTCTTGTATTGGTGCAAACTAAGCTACGAGATCAGATTAAGATTAGTGGCTTGTCTAGGGATGGTTCGAAATTAGTGGAGCCGTTCCACGGAACCTAATACGCACTCGGAACGGTTTGGAACGGCTCCAACGTGAATCACATATTGGCTCCGGTCGGAGCTGTTTCTCCAAAATTCATATATGTAGACTGGAACTGGAGCCGGAACCGATACTGGAGCCGGAACCGATACTGGAGCCGGAACCGATACTGGAGCCGGAACCGATACTGGAGCCGGAGCCGAAACCGATACTGTAGCCGAAGCCGAAGCTGATACTGATAGCTCCAGAACGATGACGATAATGAAAGAAACTGAGTGTGAAACAAACATGACGGTAAGCACTAGTTCTAGTTCAGCTTCTGGGCAATGTGAGCAATCGCTTCCTGTCATTAGCCCCTTGGCCCACAGTGTTCGATAACTCCGACTGCAAAATCTTTATATGTATCTACCCGCTCAGTCACAACCACGAATATCATCGTTTCTAACAACCAAAATTAAGTTGAAACTCGGAGCCGTTTGGAGCTGGAACGCTTAAGGGAATCTAATACGCTGGTGGAGCTGGAACGGTTGGAGCTAATACGATATTTTGTCGTTCCATAACATCCCTAGGCTTGTCTATGAAATGCACCTGTGAACGGCGAACGCAGCAGGCAGATATCTATCATCTTGGGTGGCATCGGTACGAATATTAGACGGGGCTTTCCAATCGGTTCAATAGAATGTTCATTGAGTTGTAGCGTTCGAATCAATGAGGAGGCACTAGGTGCATCGATTGATCTGTTTGCGATGCAGAGGTGAGCCCAATTAATGGAATCAGATATCACTTCTGCTGACGAGTGTCTATACGATCCCGTTCAGTTGCATTCAGCTCGCTTGATGACAAGTAGGTGGATTTGTACACAGTTCAAACGACCTATAACCGCTTTTATGTAGCCTTGTACGCACATTAAGTTACTAACTCCCTCATTAAATATTTGTTCGCAGATGAAAAATGGAAGAGCAACTGATTCACCAAGATTAATTACTAATTAGAGAAGAAGCCCGACTCCAGTTGCTGGTGAAATGTGGTTACCTGACATATCTTCTATCGTTGCAAGCAGCATTCATTGATATTGCTTTCTGGTACGAAGGAGCATATGTGTGCCTCAGCCTCTGCCCTAACAATGATCTCCTAGCGGAGTTTTCATATTTAACCCTTAGCTGGTATCGGGGTCCAAATGGACCCCAATGGCTCATATTTTTTATCAGAACTTTACAGTCCAAGCACCTACACTCTTGCGCACCTTGGTAATCTCATTGCGTCGTGGGGTGCGCCGGTTGACGGACGTGCGTCACTCTACTGTTACTAGAAACGGAGGTATATATACTAATGGGGTCCAAACTGACCCCCGATACCCGAAGTGTGCTTTTTATAGTAATAGTTATTTTGTAATGTTTTATTTTTTTTTCCAGTAAATAATCGTCGCCATGTCGGGTTTTTTACACGACCGAGAAATTGCACAACTCTTGGAAGACAAAGATCAGGAATCTGACTCTGAAATCGTTCATGATGCCTCAACAGCTGCTTGTGACCATGAAAACATCAGCGATTGTGAGGAAGCGGAGGTACTTAGCCGATCCGAAGACAGTATTATAGAAGGGAAGACTGACTCTTCGAGTTCAAACAGTGAAGAAGAAGAAGAAGGACAAAAAGAAGAAGAGCAAGCTCGGCCAATTTCTGTTTTTTATAGAGGTAAAAATAGATTCAAGTGGTCTAAAAACCCACCTAGCTCTTCCCGCGCAAGGCAGCATAACATCATTACACACCTTCCGGGCCTTGCAGGACAAGCGCGTAATAAAATGAATATTTCCGAGATGGAATCCTGGCAATTATTGTTTCCTGATGATCTTATAGAAGTTGCGTGCCTTCACACAAACCAGAAAATCACAGAATTCACTGAGAAGTATAAAAGCCAGGGATCGCATACTGAACATGTAGATTTGTTAGAAATGAAAGTGTTTTTGGGACTTATGCTGCTTGCTGGAGTCTTCAAGTCCTAGATCAAAAATGTGCAAATTATTCTGTGGCTAGAAGAACGCAACGTTGACCATGCGTTATATTTTCAGTTGACCATGCGTTATATTTTCAGCTATAATAAACATTTCGATGGTAAACGGTTATGTTTTGTGGAAAGCAGCAAATCCGGAGAAGTGTCTAAAGAGAAATAAATATATAAAAGCTATTGGAATCGAGTTAGTACAAACATTTGTGCAAGATAGACAGAACGATTTTTTTTCAGAAGATCTAAAGAAAAGAATAGATAGTTTTTTGAAAGAACGTCGAGAGAAAGTTATTGGAGTGGAACAAAACACACCAACTACTTCTTCTGACTCTCAAATGAGCGGCCGCAAGAGAGGAAGGTGTTACTTATGCGATCGCGAAAAAGACGTCAAATGTTCAAAAAAGTGTGCGAAGTACCTACATTACATATGTAAAGAGCATACTGTCATAACGGTCACTTGTACCAAATGTTAGACTTTTTGTGGTAACGTTTTTAGTTCTTCCATGAGGATTTGTTTTAGTTTGTAATTTTTTTTGTTTTATGTGATCTCAGAAGATGTTCCTGATTTTTGTTATATTGATTATTTACGAAAACAATATAAAGAAGGTTTGTTACGTTGTTTTTAAGTTTTTATATAATTAAGAGTACCTAAAATAAGATCTTAGAAAATATATGTAGTATGAAGATGTTAGCTTTTTTGATAAAGAAACATATAATCTCTGATTAAAATATGCCAAATAACTTAATTAATGTGTAGATTATAAGTTTGATTTTCATAAATAAAACAGAAAATTAAAAACTTAAAATTATTGTTTTATTATCATGCATATTTTATATGGGGTCACTTTTGACCCCCAATACCAGTTACGTAGCCTTTTTTAGCGATACCAGTTAAGGGTTAATGGTGATTTTGAAAAGACCTTTTATTTACATCGCAGCTTCCATTAAGAACTGACCGTGCTTGAGCACCGCCCCAAAATTTATAGATGGGTAGCTGCGTGGGAACGTTTTTGGCTTTCCGAAATTAACGGGCACTTGGCGCTCATTCATTCATATATACGTGGCATTATTCTAAGAATTGATTAGATGACAAAGCACTTAACGTATGCAGTTTTGTTCTAGCTCTTATTTTATTGTTAAACCATCTATTCTTTGTATCAGTAACAACCTTCTTCAGTGCTTGAAGGAAATAATCACAGTGCGGCTTTTTGGCTTTTTACTAATGCTTTCACTATTAACAGAGTTTGTACTTGATACAAAAGCACGGCATTTTCAAATTTCCTATTAAGATATCGAGTAAATATAAATCTATTCAAGTTTCAGTGGACGTGTAAACTTCACACTTGACTGCCCCATTAACGCAGTCTACTCCCAACAAATGAATCCTAAAGATTCGCAAAAATAATCTTTCAAAAATAGTTACTTCGTAAAATTTCAGAAACCCTCAAGAATTGACTAAATAAATTAGTTTTCATCGTGAATCACTTCCTTCCATCTACATGTAATCGGGGCAATTATTGGCCGAAGACACTTGGTAAAATCCACCCAATTATCTTTTACAGTCTAACAACACCTATTTTGCAGGCAATTTCAATTCGATTCGAATCTCATTTCTATGGTACTATACTAGTTACTAAGTTCTTTTATCTTTTTTTCAATTCATTTCATTCGCAACCACACTCTAATAACAAAAAACTCATTGAGCTTACGAAAAGATCCAATCTTTGGAATGATTATACGAATGAGGAATTGTGCTATTGAATCGTTTAGCATTAATACCAGGCGGCATCGTGTTCAATTCCAATCAAAGAAATTTCACTTGGTTTTCACAAGATATTGAGTATCAGATCCAATTGGTTTGCTTTTTGAATGGCGTCAAAAATAATAGATAAATATGGATAGTTTTTAATTTTGCCCAGAACGAACTGCGAAGATTCAAATAGATGTTTAATGGCGCAAGCACCCAATTAAACTTTAACCTCTTGTAATAGCGATTGTTAAAGAACGATGAGAAATCTTTACAGTTGGGATCAATTGATTTAGTTAGATTTTAATTTGAAATATTTGAATTGTTCGATAAGGAGTTTGGATAATTGAAGTGGAAATATACATTTTTATATTTTTCGTTCATAATTTCAGATACATAAATATGAACTGAATGATTATTTTATTGATGTTTGTTTTCTCGTAAAATCGCACGGAATTCCTAAAAATCTAGCAAGTCTAGAAGTTTTACAGCGATGGTCAATATTAGAATGAAAACACCGACAGCTTTAGAAACTTGTGATATGTTTGGATGTGAAGAAATTAAGCCGCAGAACTTTTGTTTGTCAAAGCAAAAGTTGTTGTGTCTCCTCAAATGCAGAAAATTGATTTTATGATAAATTAGAAGCGTATCTTGAATTCCAATGCAAATAACTGCAATGCCTAGTTAGTAAACATTATAATGAATTTAACGTCTTCATAAAAATTTCAAATTTTTTACAGTAGCTCAAACGACAAATTCTCAATATGGCGTTTAAAGTCTAAGTCCTTTTTTAAAGCCAGAGATTACACTTTCAGGATATTTCGCTTCCAAATAATTTTAAATATTTTCCTATTAAAAGTTAAATAAGAACACTTTCAGCCAGTTTTTACACAGCACAACATTTCTATCAAATTGAAAAAATTCAGAAATTTGGCCTCATAATGCAAAAATGCCATCCCGATCTATCATCAAATCTAACATTTATTTTATAACGACACTTAACAAACCACATTATCATCAATTACCTCCTCCTGATCAATTAATCAATCGCTAATATAAATTACCCCAATTGTCGATCGTTACTTCATAATTTTTGCGTGGACAGCCTTTGTCGCACTTTGTATCTAAACTCAAGTATCTTATAACGAACAATCCAGCTGTTTGACAAAATCTCCGCAAAAATCTACATTATGTTGCACGTAAATCGATAGGCAAGTACAAGCCATCAAAATGATTTACAAGAACATTCTCAGGGGCCGTTCAAATAAATGTAACACATAATACGAGAACATAAATTAAATCGATAAAATTACAAGATATTCTGAATAGTTTCTATAGCTGCGAGTTTTGTTTATTTGTTGCGAGTCGTTTCATTCTGGGCAATAGAAGTATTGAAGTTGGTTGATTTTCCAAAAAATGTTTAATGGTTTGTAATAGCAGTGATTCAAAATACACCCACAATAGTAAGCATGTGTTTGGTCAATTCTATTTGGTCATACATTAAGTTGGAGATAGAATCACAGAAAAGCAACAAAGTGAACAACCGTTGTGGCAATTACGGAATTTGCCAACGAGAAAAATTTGGAAATAATAAAAAATATGTATGACAATTAGTGTTAAAAGATTATCAAAATCAGGGAAAATTGTCATCGGTAAGAGCCAAGAACTTTGTATGATTTGAAGCTTTCCTCTCATACATGATAATAATCCAGCTATTGTTTCGTTACAAAATTATTTTGTTTTATCGTAGAATTTTTCTAGAATAGCAAATAGTTTTCAAGTCACTTTAGCCTTACTAAGTAGCCATAAGGATCTTTTCAGCTTCTGATGGTCGTTTTTTGACTTCATTAACTCATTTAGCGGTGAGTAAATTTCAGCTATATGTTAAAATAGAAATTCTAGTTGAAGTTGAAAACAATGCCAGGTTCTAGCAACTAACGCAAAAACTAAACCCAGGTCAATTCAGCGATGATTGAATCATATCCGTATCAGAGAGGTATTGTAAAGTCATGTCTGGGCGTTTTGTTCGTTATCATACACAATCTGTTGTCATGCTAATTGCTTTCAGGACTCAAATTTTTATTGTAATCAAAGAGCAGGTTCTTAGTACCTTAATATTTATTCTTAATGATAGAAATAAATCATCTCGCCTCGTTCGATTGGCATTGCGGCATTTTAGCATTTGCTCGACATTCAATTTAGACTCCAATGACCACCGTCGCCCAGTCTCTATGCAAATTTGCAAAATATTCTAGCAGTGAGAATTAATTAGTGCAATCGAATTAATTTACGATCGAAATTTAACTCTACCAATTGACCAAGCATGTACAGAGTTGGATTAGTCGATATGAAGTCAAGAGCAGGTTCCTTGTTGCGTTTGGGCCGAGCAAGTAGATCAGGACCCGCGCTGAGTTATATTGACTTTGTGGTGTGAAAAGCATGACCACCTAATCACCATCTACACACCATTTTCGACCATTATATATGCTCTGCATACTTAAATAAACACAACAGATTGCGATTCTAAGTGGACTGTTACGGCCAACGGACTTCTTTTCAGGCAGGGGCAAGTTGTCGCATTTAATTTCGCTTAAGATTAGCAAAAGATACTACGGCGAGATCGTGATCGAAGCAGATAAGAGGTGAATGCAAACTGGTCTGAATTGGTAGTGAGATATTTTGTTTTGGGGTTTCTGGTCAGAATATATGTAGGGGAAAGCGGGGCTACGCCGAACATCGAGGTAATACCGTACACCTCATTTTGCAGCTACGTTTTGAAAATATATGAGTTTAGTCGGTGCTGACGCCTTGCGGAAGTTACTGTAAACTCATCAGACTGAGTTAGTTCATCCTCTATGTACGGTACGCGTTCAGTTATAGAAAGTCTTGTTTTGTTGGTTTTACTTACTATTTTTGATCTTCCTTAATTTAGAGGTAAGTGGAAAGCTTTTACGTATAAATTGGTGGCTTTTAAACTATAAAAATCGACATTTCTCAAGATAAGTTTGACATTACAACGAAAACCTGTTGACAACAAAGTTGGAAGGTTTTGTTATAAATTTACTACGAGCTCAGGTTGGGGCAACGTCATACAAAAGTGTACGGCATTGCCCCAAATGGTTTTTTATGACATTTTACTTCTGAATTGTTTTGCTTTCGTAAAGACTAGACGACAGTGATTCTTTATTTCAGATGGTCGGTTTCGGTGTTGTTCGTCCTCTGGATGGATGCACGAGGCGTGCAGTGCTGCTGAGTCTGCGGAAAACTTTATCTGCGATTTTTGTACAAATAATTATGAATAATTACTTCTGTAAATGATGTTCTTTCTCAAAATAATAAAGTGACTTTTCTGTATAGCCTGATGGTTTATTTCTTGTAATAATTCCCTGCTTTTACAATATGTGTGGTTGTACGGAGTTGCCCCGACACTCGATGTAATCTCGTAAAATGTAGTTTTTTTCTTAAAAATTTATTTAAAAAAATCTGAAGTAAAAAAATTGAGTATTTGTAAAGAAAGTTGTAGGAAAATAACTAAATTAAGTATCAGTAGTAAAAATATTATTCTTATCGCCATTTTAAGGGAGAAATAAACAAACTGGCTTAAGTGTACGCCATTACCCCGCTTTCCCCTACATTGGTTTAGTCAGAAGGTGTTCATAACAGGATTTGAGATATCTCGGTGAACCATGAACATACGAAAAAGCAATATATATTTTTTTAATTTTAAATTATAAAGTGGTTACTATCGTAGCATTTTGCTAACTTAACAATTGCTTCATCTAACGATGTTTTACCATTACTAATCATTCAACATGTGAACATATCATTAATTGATTGCAGGTGTTTAACTTTTCTTCAGTATCTTTATGGGTGTCCGAGCATCTAGCACTCTAAATTTGAAAAATTAAACCAACTTTTAAAGTTGCAAGTGAAAGTCTTTGTTAATTCAACGAGTTTCAATGAAAAACCTCCATTCGGACTGAGCATAAATGAATAACCTGCAATTTAGTCTCACGCTGACCCCTCAATGCCTTATGCTCCCGAAATAGTTTTTAAAGATTTATAATTTTCGCGTTACTTTGCACCATCTTACTACTCTAAAATCTAGCTTACCAAGGAATCAACTGAATCCATGCAGAAACAAGTTCTTTGAAAATTGACTTAGCTTTGAAATTCAAACACTCTCGCAACACTTTGCCGAAAATAGTTGTTCCTTTTCGTTTGTTGTCGAACGAGTGTGAACATTAATATCATATAAAATTATGAAAAACCAAAGGACTCCTAGTCAATATTCAAAAACAGCAATCAGAAACGACATGAATATTGATTTTTAAACTTTTTCATCTTTATCTTTACTCCCTCGTCCTCTTGCCATGGTCTTATCACACTCGAGCTAACATTCGTCCCTCCGGCCAACATTTACTGCTGCCGACAACTGAACTTCATGCCGGCTCACAGCATGCGCTACTGCATCGAAGTGATGGTCTAACGTTCTCCTTAGCAATGGGCTCATTACACTGTCGGCATTCGATACTTTCAAAAATCAGACATTTTCGTAAAAAATAAATGGAATAGCAAATTAATTTTTTTCATAAAAGTCAAAAATATTAAAGCAAACGAATTAATCATCAAAATAATTAATGGCAAGCAGACGACTGAAAAAACATTACTTTCATTAACTTTTCACTTGCTCTCATATGTCCTTAATATAGCGTTCAAAGCAGACTGCACGATTGACATCATCTGATAACTGATTTTGGTACTTGCTACAGTCATTGGAAGACCTAATGTTACGAAACATTTAAGAACCATCAGCGTTCAATAGGCAAAAAGAATTGATTAAAGAGGGTAGATTATTTACGTAACTAATGAATATAATTTGCATATAGTCCTAGGGTAGGGGAAAGTGGGGTATAATAAAAGAAACTCACAAATATAATCAACTTTTATTGCAACTTAAACGTTACTATCCTATTTACAAAAAAATGAAATCCATATTCTTGAAAAGAAACTATAGTTACAAAATTAACGGAAATAAAAAACATTGTCGTTCTTATTTGCCCGATACCGTGTGCGGTAATTGAGATCAGTCCGCGGGGGAAATAGGAACGATATGGGGTAGTTATGAACGACATAATTAAATGTTTTTAAGTACTACAATTACTTTTTCTGGCAGTAATCACAGACGTAACCCTTACTAGATTGAGCAGTTGTACATTTATCATGTGCCCAGTTGTTTCAAATGGCGCACATGATCCAATCTTCTCTAGGTGGAGATTCATATTTTTCGCTGCAGAATATACAGTAATAATCATTTTCATTTTCTTCGAACGCTCTCTTCAAATTTTTGACGTCTTTCCCTTCAACTTGAAGCTTCGGTTTTGTAGTGGTCCATTTCGTTTGAATTTTCTCTTTTTTAATTTTTCTCTCAACTTGTCTTTTCTGTTTTTCCTCTAATTTATATTTTATTGGGGTGCTGGATAAAATCTGAGAATGCTTTTTATTTCCTCGCTTTGAAGTTGTTACTTTAGTAACGACAGGAACATTGGTAATTTCAACAAGACGCACAGGATTGGATGGAGGAGCAGTATTAATGGTCACATCCATATCGGTTTGATTTTCAGGAACATAAGTGGCATTTTGACTCTCACTGTCAATGAGTTCACTGCAGGTTTGCTCAGCTGCAGTTTCACGAACGGAAGTACTTGATTCTTCAGTTTGACTGACGTTAGACTCATCTAATGACTTGTTTTCAAAACATTCTTTAAACTTGTCTGTATCAATAGGATGAATTCCAGCCAGTCTAAATCCACTGACAGCTTTGCTTATGTTGGCTG
Organism: Oxycera nigricornis; assembly: GCA_963942545.1. Taxonomy (NCBI): domain Eukaryota; kingdom Metazoa; phylum Arthropoda; class Insecta; order Diptera; family Stratiomyidae; genus Oxycera; species Oxycera nigricornis. Next base: position 39,777,525 of record OZ012659.1, read on the forward strand.
TTTTGTTGTATGCATTTGTAAAAAGCACCCCAACTTCGTATTGGGTGATTCGTTTGCCAGGATTGTTAACCATGTACAGCTCACACTCTCGATTGTATGGCATTTTCAGTGAACTGAAGAAAGTCAAGTCCAGTGGCTGCATTTTGTGAGATACATGAGGTGGTTAGGAAATAACATGCAGATTGTGCTCACGAAAATTTTTGTATGCTCCCAGGCTAATGTGACATTCGTGATTATCTAGAATTATCAATAATGGTTCTTCTATAGTAGGTTCTGCAAAAGAAATGAAGTGTTGGAGATAATCAACGAATATGGACTCGTTTATCGAACCGGAATCAGAAACCGTAGCAATCATATCACTATTACAGCCTTTAAGTAACAGTTCACTCATTCTCTTTCTTTTGAAGATAAGCATTGGAGGTACATATAAACCATTAGCACTGACAGCACAAACTACAGTTGTGGTGACACCGCGTTCTCCACTTGTCGCTTTTGCTACTTGTTTCAAGCCTTTTGGAGCCAAAATTTTGGAATTTTTCTGAACAGTACTTATCCCTGTTTCATCAATATTAAAGATACGATGACTAGGAAAACTGTACTTTGTTTGGAGGGCTTCCAGCTGGTCAAAAAATAGCTTAACTTCAGTAGCGTTAAAAGCATTTATTCGATTAAGTGACATAGCTTCTGGAGTACGTAGACTGATAGAAGAATGTCTAGACATGAAAGAATAGTACCAGTGCTTGCCTGCTAACTGAGATTCTTTGTTGAATTGATGTTTCAATTTATTAGCTTCAGCGAACGTAAAAGCAATCTTTCGTAGTGACTTTGGTGTTATGCCATAAAAAGACTCACAGCAATCGGATATGTATCCTTCTAACTGGTCTTCCTGGATTTTATTAAAGACAGTGTACTGACCTTTTTTTGGTTCCTTAAATAATTTTTGATTTACTTGCTTAAAAAACGTTGTTTTTGGCACTGAGTATTTGATGGCTGCTTTGCCCAAAGTAAGCTGTTTACTCCTAACATCTTGTATGGCACGGCGAAGGTCTTTAATTTCATATCTAGGTGTAGTTATTCTTTTGTAAAGTCTAGGCATCTAAAACAATTTCGAATGTTAGAAGATTATGACAGGATCAATCAACTAATAGGGGTAATTAGGAACGTTCACATTTACCCGCCTGATGCCGTTCCTAATTACTCGAAATAGGCAACTCAAATCAAAACAGTCGTAAATGGCAATATTATCTCCGATGAACTTAAAGCTGCATAGAATTTATAAAGAGATATCACACGCAAGATAGTAACAAAATATGACATCTTTAAGCTGAAAATAAGGCTTTTTATATCGATTTCTACATACGACAAAAATTGTAAAAAAAGTACGTAGAATATTGTCTGACTCACCGTGACAGCTTGTGGACGCACACTTCTGTGGGAACGCCAAGCGCGTCTACTGAAAGTACGCGAGCGGTGTAGTGTGGGGGGAATATTTGATATTCCACTGTTCCTAATTACCCGCCGTTCTCAATTACCCCACTTTCCCCTACATCGGAAGTTGCAAAAAACATGAAAATATATATCAAACAGGCCAACTCTACTCCTTTTATTGGAAAAGTGTAGTAGCAGCTCAATTATTTATACTTGGCTCCCTAAGGCCTAAAAAGCAAAAATACATTAGTTAAATTTCAAAACTCAGGTAGTGCTCCTTAAGAAATTTTCAAGTCAAAAGATAAACTAGTGGAATACTTATAACTAAACCAAGATGTTTAACCGATGAGATCGGAATTTCACCTAGTTCAGAACCAACACTAGTATCACATTTGCTAGTGCAATGCCATTCAAGCCTAAAGGAATTCCAAACAAATTCTACGTTACAATGTTCGGTACTTTAAAAAACTCTTCTCTTTGTTCGAGGAAACCTATGTAAACAAGTGAGACAACTTGGCAATTAAACTTACTTTTCGAGTGATCACTTTAAATCAAACAAGCCGCGAAGTGCGACCCTTGAGGTCCACACGGTCAACTTCCCAGTAATATCTAGATAAACATTAAAAATATTAAACACAATAATAATTTTGAAAATAGTACTATTTTAAATAATAATAAGGAGAGGTATTCATAGCAGTAACAGGAATGAGTTAATGTTAATCATATCATCTCTCTTGAAAAACTGATACGAATGTATAAATTTTATAAACATTTATTACTGTGTTGTGCAAATCTGGTTGAAAAATATTTATTATGAAGTTTTTGCATTTTCTTCTATTAAATTAAAAAAAAACGCTGAAACGGATTTTTATAATGTTAAAATAATCAAAGAGATTTTAAAACACGACGATTGACACCTTAATGATGCAAATATTATATCTGGTTCGTGAGATATAGTGAATGGAAGAAATGACCTTGAAGATCATGATGACGGTTAATGATTTCTTATTTTTTATTTAATGTTTCTTGTTATAATGAGAAAAAGTTTTGATGTTGTTTTTACAAGCACTGCTTGAAGTATATAAATTTTATAAAAATTAAATACTGTCTTTCGTAAATCAGGTTAACAATTTATTGTTTATAAAAAACCTAATTTTTTGCACTTTTTCCTTTAATTAAAAAACGGCTCCGATTTTTTTCAAAATTTTATAGATTCACACAAATGTTGATACGCGATGATTGACACCTAAACAATGCAAATCGTATGTTTGGTTCGCGAGATATAACGCATGACAGAAATGACTTTCAAAGGGGCAAAACAACAAACCTCCCCGACCGAAGTGTCCCAAAAACTAATCAGCTCTTAAGATTGCAAAGACGCTTCGATTGACACCTTAACGAAGTCGATACGACTTTGTTTACGTGAGTTTTGCTCGTAGAAGGAAGTGTCCACGAACGTACGTACATACGTCCGTACACACACACACACTCACACATACATCTCCCTTTCTAAAAACACTTTATATCTACTCTATAGACCTCAAAACGTAAAGAAATGTTGAAAATTTCAATTTCGATTTTCGCGGCGATTTCAAGAACTTCCCATATACTGGGAAGTTAAAAATTCACCCTCAACGAATAATTGGTTCATATATTTGAAACTCACTGAGGAGAAAGATGCTTTTGAAAAATTAGCAGCAATATGGGAATAAATGAAACAGAAAATATATTTGCTATTTTTCAATGAGTTTCATGATTGAAAACAAGCTGTTTTGCTTTTTTTTCAATTCTATAGTCTCTTTTTCATATTTTGGAATAGCAATGAGCAAATAAAATTTATAAAAGTTCAAAAATGCAAGAAAAATTTAACATGAACAGTGTAATTGAGATTGAAGTTCATTGAAAGTAGAATAATGTAAATAATGTTAATTATTATTCAATCAAAACTTTGTATGATACTTTCAAAACGTACCCAATTTTAGTATTTGACAAACACTCCTTAATTGAATGCTGAAATATTCAAAATTTTGACTTTTCACGCCGGTATTTGAAATTTTCAAATAAAATGGGTAAAAATATTTTTCAAATCAAATTTTATGATTCATTTCACTAGAGACCTCATTAGAAATTAATTTCGATTATCAATTGCTAGCTTTAATATTAATATAAATCGTTATTTCCTTCGCAAATATTCCAACGAAAAGAGCGGTAAATTGATATCAATTTCACAGCGCACATTGAAAATGACATAAACAAATTCCTATACCTTAAAATTCCAATTTCCGTATAGTTTTCTTCAGTGAATGTTTTGCCCTAGCCTTTTACCAGTTGCATTTAACATAACCATTTTCACAACTAATCATTCGAATCAAAACTTTAATTACCAATTATGACATTAACAACAACAACCTTACACCTGCTTGAAGATTAGATAATGCCAATCCATTAGTTTTTACTACACGAAGAGCGGCTTCCAACTTCTCCATACTCATCTGCAAGCGAGTGAAAAGTAAAACAACAAATTAAATAAGATGATGACAGCTGAAATTGATTGTTGACATTACACATTAAAAAATTCTAGCAATAAACTTCTTATTCAAATGGATTAGTAGCAATTGGTAGTGTGACGCTTTACACTATTGACCCCAACTGGTTTGCATACAAGAAGTGGTATGCAAATCCATATGCATGGTGCCTACATGCAACACTATATGCTTGGTGAAGGAATTTTTCAAAAGTATCTACAATTAGTTGGAAGTTGGATGTTCAATTTTCGACCTGCTTCAATTGATTGCTATCAATTGCGCTGATGGCAATCGTAGAAAGTGTACCATCTTATTTGTAAGACGAAAAGTAGGAAACGATACAAGCGATTATTTTGGAGTGAGAATTTTCATGTTTTTCCAGAAATATAAATACCGTGTTTATTTGAAACAAATGATGTAATTAAAAAAGGGTCAAATGCAAAGCTACCCGAAGTACTCTTAAAAATTGAAGTCTTTCGAAATAACAACTGTGGGAGAGAAAAGTACAAGCACTAGTTTGATTCAAAACAATAGTTTAATTGTGCTCCATAACTCCGTTTTACTCAATTTGCTTAAAATTCCAGTTTTACTTATCAGGTGTACGTTAGCTCCTGACATTTACACTTGACGTAACATTTACAGTTTTACACTTGACTTGATTAAAATAAAATTATTCGAGTTACCGGCTTAATTCTGTAAATTTCATGACGTACTTTTCGTTTGGTTAGCCCTCTTCTTGGTTTATAACATTTCAAAAGAACAAATATGTAGTTGACTGCTATCTTCAATTGCTTTCGTACCCACTTGTCCACAACTGCTTTTGGAAATTCATACCCAGAAAAATTATGCTCCAGCAGTCGAGAATATTCGTATATACGAGTACATGCATGCATGCTCGCCTGCATTTCGTTGCGTAACATATTTTTTCGTTGCTCGATACACGTATTCTGTTTTCATCATAACATTAATAACTTACTTATGTACAATGGTGCAAACAAGTCACGATTTTACGTCTCTGGTTCGGAGTTTTATCGGCTGTGTTGTTGTTGTTGTCGTTTTTCATCGGCGGTTGCTGCAAATGTTGCTGTACATATATATCTTCTACATGCTGCACATATCTATTTTCTATTTTATTCTTCGTATCAGCTTAGCCACACGTTACCTGAAGGTACAGATCTGTTTGCACGTTCCATTTCAAGTTCGAATCTACTTGGTGGAGTGGGCTCACAAGGCAGCAGGACAGCTAGTTGGGTGCTGCTTCCTTGGGTGCGAGTTCTGTTTGTTTGATTTTCCAAAAGAATAACTTTGAGTCCATCGAGCACTAGGTCTTGCATGCAACACTACCAGCAATGATCCTTGTGCTGTTGTGTCGACTTTTTATTAATAGGTTGTAGCAAAGTTTTAGTATTTGACTGATTTCAAAAGTATCTCTCAAATGTGAATCGAGTTGGGTACCCTTATGCGAGCCGAAGTGTACTCTAGATTTTTGCGACACTCACGATCGCAACTCTGCAACGTTGAATGCCTGGAAACGATGTCGGCGCGCAAATACTTAGAGATACGGTGAGGCTTTTTTGAAGGCAACCCTAACGTGCGACTAGATCTTCAACTTTGCAGATACCATTTTGAGATAAATAGGCATCTTATAGGTTGTGTGAGGTGGTTTTATTGTTGTTGCTTTAGACGAAGCCGGATCTTAATTTAAATTGTATCACGAACTGTGTTCAATAGTCTTGCTGTTGTTTTATGGTTGTTACGTTGTTAATACAGTTTCTACTAACGATTGAACATATTTTAGTAGGTGTTATAAATGGGATGTATCATAAAGTCAGTTTGAGATTACAAAAAATATTCATCATGATTGCGATATTTTTTAATTAATAAAAATAATATATATATATATATATATATATATATATATATATATATATATATATATATATATATATATATATATATACGTGTGTGTGTGTGCAATGTAAATTGTGAAGAAGTCTCTTCAATAAAGTTGTTAGTATACAAGTTCCATATTATTACAATTTGGCAAGCAAGGTTCAAATTTAATATTTCTTTAGTGTCTGTATAAAACGAGTATTTCAAATAATTTCTGAGGGTTTCATCAAAAAATGTAGTCAACGTTACCATTGTTAAAGCCAACCAAAAATGCCCTAAATATTAGCATAGATGATATGATTTAACAGCAGCTTGAACCTCTTTTATCTGCATATGTATATCCATTTTAAGCTTTTCAAAACACACATGATTATTATTGATAATAAAATAAAAAATGTGGTCTAAGTGCGACCCTTGAGGCCCACACGACTAACTTCCCAGTGGGGTGAATAAAAAGCTATAATTTGCATTTATTAATAATTACTATTATTAAACATTATTATTCTAAATTAATATAATTACTGTTACTATTTTTATCAATTTTTTATCTAACCATAAAAGCTTTGGTAGAGGAAGACGTCTCCACCACCTGGTCCTCCTCTACCAATGCCTCGGCAACCTCATCCTCTTCGTCCTCGTCATCCTTCTTGTCCTCCACTTCGTCCTTCAACTTCGTTCTCCATCTCGGCCTCGGAATCCGCAACTATTATTGAGGGTATTTATTTATTTACAATAATCATTCGTTATTAAGAATGTTTGACCGTTACTGAATAATTTTAATTGACTTTATATATACAATATCAGATTATAACTAATGTTATTTAATTATTTTTAACGAAATTAAATTATTTATAACAATATCCATTTATAAACTGCATTAGCGTCTCTACTCCCATTCACCCAAACCTGATAATATAAGTTTGGAGTTTTATAAATTAATCTTTTTTTTGAATAACATTTTTTACAAATTTGATCACAATTTTGCTAAAACGCACAATAATTACAACATTACTATCAAGGTATTCGGTATCTGCAAGAATTAATAGTGCGTATCAACAGTTTAAAAATAAGCAATTTTTAGTCGTTTTTTCAGTTTTTTCATCCTAAATAAAAAACGGCCCAACCGATTTTGTTCAAAAGTCATTCAGTTCTAAGTTACGTAATTACGCGTTGTTTAAAATCAGTCTCACGTCAATCCGATCTTTGGTTCTTGAGATAATCGAGACGAAAAATTACTCCGAACGCACATACGTACATACGCACATACGCACATCCGCACATACGCACATACGCACATACGCACATCCGCACATCCGCACATACGCACATACGCACATCCGCACATACGCACATCCGCACATACGTACATACACACTCACAGACATCTCTCTAAAAACGATGGATTTGGATTCTAGAGACCTTAAAACGTGGAGATATATCAAAATTTGGGATTCGCAAAATCGACCCCATTACAATAACTTCCCATAGGAAACTGGGAAGTTAATAAAATGATAAGATATACTAGTGGGATTTGCATGTAAATCGACAGTTAATTCTATAAATTAGTTTGAATAAACAAATAACAATAATAACAAATAATATTGCAGGCAAGACAAAAACAGAATCAAAAACAATGAAGAATAATTGATATTAATCAACGCAAAACCATAATTATGCCGGCATGTAGTTGATAAAAATTGTAAACTTGTGTGAATGAATTACAGTTTAATGTTTTCCACAGCAAAAAATTTGAAATTTTATTGAGTAAAAATTTCCTAGAAAAAGCTCGCAATGTATTACATGGACTTTAGAATTTTTAAGAACCTATGTATTAGTTTCAAAAGCAAGTTCCGTATTTTAGCTATTGTTCAACGTAAACTTTGAACCAGGTGTAACTCAAATGTTTAAATAAAATAACTGTCTGTATTGCTGCATTTACTTAATTTTATAATAATCTATGACTTTCTTTGTATATCATCTATCTATTCGTATATTAAAAACTCGAATTGTTTTCAAGAGCAGCAAATCTGATGAAGATGAAAAGAATATCCTCAACTTCAAGAGTTATCATGAATTACGAATTGAAATTTCCAGCATTCAAGCGAATATATTGCATTCCAAATGTAGTTTATTCACATATCTATTGTGTATAGCTAGTTTAGTTCACATGGAAGATAGTTCGTAGTAGTAGTTCGTAGTAGTAGATAGCAGTAGTAGATAGTTCGTAGTAGTAGTTCGTAGATCGATTTCAAGCTTCTATTCTTCTAAAAAGTGTGTCAAATACTTCCACTACTTATTCATTTCAATACACGCACACATTCAGCATTGTTTCCAAATTCGTTTCGTTATCAGCACACACTTTAACAATAATATGCCGTACACCAGAACTTATTACCATTTACCTATTTTTTCACTTTTTTCGATCCTAACACAATCACTTGTATTTCGTGTGTGCATCTTCTTTTCCATAAAAAAATATGAAAAAAATGTAATTTCTCATAATCGAAAAAGCATTCAACTATAAATCTTCAACGAATAAAGAAGCTTTATCGAAGAAGCATTTAGCACGTCTTGAAATTGCTTTTGTGTTGAGCATTGTTCTCGATTGGTTTTTTTGTTTTTGTCTTGTGTTCCCCTTGTTTAGTACAGGGACTATTCGAGCATGAATTGAATACGAAATTCTAATTTTAGCATCTTTTTGAACGGTGATTATAGTTTTACTATTATCGTCACAATGAAAATTGCTTTTTGGTTTGCAAAACCACATGGAGGATTCGTTTGATAAATTGTTTCATCTGAAAAAAGAAATCTTACAAAAATTGCAATTATGATTGACGCAATAAACATGGTTTGCCATGAGAAAGAAGTAACAAGGAGAGTTCTAATGTTGATCAAACGATTTGAAACATTTACTCTCATAATAAAATGATTTATTAAATCTGGACATTTCAAAAACAAAAGTTGTTTTCAAGTGCTTTTGATTCCCTACTCCAGACGTTTTGATATTTTATGAGATGTTTTACTTCACTTTGTTTAATTTATCGGAGCCATAAGTGTCCACCTTTTAACTTCCCAGTATATGGGAAGTTCTTGTAATCGCCTCGAAAATCGAAATTGAAATTTTCAACATTTCTTTACGTTTTGAAGTCTATAGAGTATATATATAAAGTGTTTTTAGAAAGGGAGATGTATGTGTGTGTGTGTGTACGTACGCACATACGTACATTCGTGGACAGCGAGCATAACTCACGTAAATAACGTTGTATTGCCTTTGTTGAGATGTCAATCGAAGCGTCTTTGCAATTTGAAGAGCTGATTAGTTTTTGGGAAACTTCGGTCGGGGCGGTTTGCTGTTTTGCCCCTTTGAAGGTCATTTCTGTCATGCGTTATATCTCGCGAACCAAACGTACGATTTTTTGAACAAGGTGTCAATCGACGCGTATTGACATTTACGTGATTCTATCAAGTTTTTAGAAAAATTTTGGAGCCGTTTTTCAATTTTTTAAAAAAAAGTGCAAAAAATTAGGTTTTTTTCATAAACAATAAATTTTTAACCTGATTTGCGAAATGTAGTAGACAATGTTTATAAAATTTACATACTCAAAACAATGTTTGTAGAAACACCATCAAAACTTTTTCTCATGATATTTTCAAAAATTAAATTAAAAATAGAAAATCATTAAAAGTCATCATGATCTTCAAGGTAATTTTTATCATTCACTATATCTCACGAACCAGATATAATATTTGCATCATTAAGGTGTCAGTTGACGTGTATTAACATCTTTGTGAAGTTTTTAACATTATAAAAATTCGTTTCAGCTTTTTTTTAATTTAATCGAAGAAAATGCAAAAAATTATAGTTTTTTTCATAAAAAATATTTTTTAACCTGATTTGCACAGCACAGTGATACAGTTTATAAAATTTATACATTCTTATCAATTTTTGAAGAGAAACCGGCAAAAAAAATGTCCATGATTATGAAAAAACTACATGAAAAATAAAAAAATCATTCAAAGTCCATGTAAACAGGGTTCATACGAATGATTTTTTATATCTTTTATTCTAAATAAATTGTTGTAAATGCAATCAAAGTTTTGAAATATTTGCATAATTTGAGCAGATTTTTAATAGTTTTTATAGTCTTTTAATTAAAAAAAATGCTTAAATTTTGAAAACCAACAAAAATTGTCAAGACCAAAAAGGCCCCCCACCGATTGTCCTCATCGACCAAAAACCTTACGTAATCAATGGACCTCTCGTAGACGATATGATTCATATTAACGCATTCCTGTTACTGCTATGAATACCTCTCATTGTTGTAATGTTGTTGATGTTTATGTAGATATTACTGGGAAGTTGACCGTCGGTACCTCAAGGGTCGCATCTCGCGGCTTGTTTGAAATAGTTATTTTATGGACGATGACCATAACCATGACTTCCTCGTACTGATTGAATGAAAATCAATTGATTGTTTAATGCGTGAAATGAATTTCTAATGGTACCTCATCTTTGTTCTAGGTAAGCTCAGTCACATTAAATGTTATAGGGCACAAAAATAAATGCCACGACCTGTAAAGACAATCTATGCTCTAATTTTTGTGAGGAAACCAAAGTTTTCGTTTTCCATTTGTATCAGCTTCATCCATTGACAAACTTGTGTGATTTGAAGCAGCTCTTAGCGGATAGAATGAAAAGTTCCGAAATCCTCCAGCCGAAAATTACACTTTTTTCACAGCTTATTTTTAACCATGTTCTTGGAAATGCTTTAATTACAACAACAACAATTATCTTTACTTTCATTATTTTCGCAAAATGTTCAAATTGAGAACAATAAGATTTGGTCTTCAATAGTTTACAGCGATTAGCTGTGAAATTTTGAAAACCTTACATACTTTAAAAACGAAAACTTTACTATTCAGGATAACTTTGTATATAGCTATAGCTTCTTCAGAAGATATTCTCAACGGAGACTAAAGTGTATTATAACTAATTTTCACAGCTCCAAACTCGACTAATTATTTTTCGCATATGCTACTGCCCACTGGAATTGTAAACTTAAAGAAATTGTCTGTTTACTTTTGCTAAAAAAATTATAATTGGTTATTTTACGTTTATTGCACATAAATGAGACAGAGAGAGAGAGAGAGAGATTTATCATTTCGTTATTTCGTAGAAACCTATGTTATTATCTTTCGATGTAGAGAACACATGTGTGTGTTTGTGTTGGGTGTTCGCTGATAACTGAGACGGCTTTATTCGTAAAGTATATTTATTAGAGTCAAATCAAGACCTATTTGATACATTTCAGTGATAAATATTAAGTTAAGCGACACTTAATAGAAATTATGTAATGAATTGAGTTTGCTTTTCGAGTCCTTCATGGAGCTTTCTAAAAAAACTACACTGCAGCCAGCTTTCCTCAATAAAGTTCTTAATAGATCACCGAAACTTCGACATAGGGCAACAACACATAATTATGGTTTGATGAGAAATAGTACAAAATGTCAATACAGGTCTGATGAAAACTTGTTATTAGGACTAATTCGATCATAGCCACCATTTTTGTTCTACATATCGGGATGGGTTACGGAAATCATCTACAGGTTGGAAGAAAATTTTTAAATTTGTAACACATATAATTTGGATGGAATCAAAAACGATGATTTTTACCATAATGTTCGTTCTCTTGTTCACCCTTATCCTCATAGTGTAAATATTCCAATCGTTGATACGCATGTCAAAATTTAAATAAAAAGCAAGAAATAGTCAAACAATATCCAACAAGCAAAGTAAATGAAGAATTTGAATAAAGCCTAATGTCTAATGAGCCAAAACGTATGACAAAAAGTGAATTCAATGGTTCAATACAAAACTTTCAGTCAAAAGTTTAAAATCTCGCTGTACAGAAAAGATTTTGATAGTTTCTTGTACGTCATTTTACATTTTACTTAATTCTTTGTGTTTACCAAGACAAGGATTTATTTTACCGCGGCGGAGTTCCAAAATCGTAGACTACATGCCAAATGAAAGGGCCTTTCAATTTACTTTACTTTGTGTGAATATACAGCCTTTGTCTTTATCAAATCTTCTAAGAAGGTTTTCTTTTTGGTTTACATTTTTAAGCATATTTAACACCAATTGTTATTGATTTCAAATTATATTTATTTTAAAAACAAATTCGGAAAGTCATATCATATGTGATTTTGGGTGTCATATTTTAGGGGAGCATCCAACTCAGGCATTAAAGTTCGTATCACTTCAAAAAGCGACCCGATTATTGAAACAGGCTGCAATTTAGTTTTGCTAAAATTTAAGCCTTTTCTTATGATTTTTTGTTTGCATGAACTTTATTTTCACTAGAAATGTTTGCGTCAATGTTCATAAACTGGCAAATACGTTCAAACTGTAGAAAAAATAATAGACCATTTTGAAAATCTTACGAACGCGAACCCAAGCACAAGTTTTGCGCTAACTTTCTATTTGTTCGAACTTACGAAAGGAACCCTGATTGAATATATGTTCACAGTATAAAACTTCATTTATTAAATCCATCATGAGATCAAAATGATAACGATTAAACTTTAATTCAAACCCCTCAGATAATTGAGTTACTCATTAAATGTAAAATTGAAAAGAATACATTCAATTCAGAATATTCCTGCCATTTCGAACATAATCGATCATCATTAAATTTTTTCCACAAATTTTGAATTATTGGAATATCGATGGATTTCTTTATTCTAACAAATCGTTGACCTTTTCAATTCTGTAATGAAAATCTAACATCGTTCAATTACATTAGTAAGCGAGTAATAATCCAATATAAGTTATACGTGTTAATGAACGTGAATTTTTTCGACTTGTAACAGTTTTAAGGTTGTGTAAATTCCTTTTTGTCATTAAATTTTCAAATTAATCAGCTAAATTAGCACTCAAGAATATTAAAATCAAATTGAAGTTTGCTGACCAAAAACCAATCCTCATAAAATATTGCTTCCGGCATATGTAACATACATGGCATGAATTTGAATTCGAAAGACAAGCAAGTACCATGGCTATTGTGTAACAAGAAATGACATTAAACTTATTTGAAAGTGTTTTTGCGGTTAATCAAACATCTAGTTTTTTTATAAAACAAGTAGGGTGTTGCCTGAATAATGTTCAGTCGAACATAATTAAAGCGGTAATTGCATGTACGCTGGCGACCACCTAATTAGAAAACTTTTGTTTTCCGCCTTTGCCAATGAATTATTCATCTCATCAACACGAACATTTCTTCAACACGGATTCCATTCAAGGTGACGACAAGAATCAAATCGTTGAATTATTTGAGCGAAATAGATAAAGTTTTATTTTCACTACTGCTCAACTTGTTTCCTTCAAGTTTCACGTCGCGAATATGTTGATGGCTTGCTTGGATCCCAAAACTTCAGCAACCAACGCGGCTGTATTGCGTAGATGAATTTAATTAGATCAAAAGCGTGTTTAATTAATTGGCAAAAAATGTGATTGTTAGCAAATTCTTAGAAATCCAGTTTTATTGGACGAAATGTGAAAAAGGCTGCTAAATCAAATACAGGTCACAATTTCAAGTGGGATTTTCGTGACGCATGGATTTGAAGTGGATTGGAAAAATTAAAAGTGATTTTTTAACAAGCTCTATATAAATAATTGGGTGTGTTGTGTATCGAGTTTGTGAACAGAATTTTTATTATAGTTGATTTACAGCTAGCAAAATGTCCATGCTTTGTATTCCAGTCTGAACAGTCCGCAAACATTAAAGCCCACTGAGTGTGCTTTAATATTATTGCATCTTGTGTTGCTTTTAAATACCAAGCAGTAGATAGTATGTACCACTTTTCAGAGCAAAAATTTTTCACCCTGCATTTCTGAGCAAAACTTTTCACCCTGCATTCCAGGAAACAATGTGAACTAGTTTGAACTCAATTTCACCGAACACATTTGATTTTAAAAACCTGATTCCCACACCCACATGGTGACACTACAAAGCATTTCTGTTGAACATAAATCCCAGTTAATCTGTTGCTAATCACAAAATTTTCCCTTAGGCTGACTTGTAACGAGCATTTAATCTTAAGTGTCGAACTTATCAGTTTGGTGTCTGACTGACCAAAAGACATTTTCCATCATCAATCAATAAAATAGATAAAACGCCTGGATTTTAATTTCGGTGGGACGATAGTAACAATGAGGAGGCTGAAAAATATTAATATGACTTACGGCGGTTTTTGAAGTCGAAGTGATTTTAAACAATTTTTTTTGTAGTCTTATATGATCCGAACAGCTTAAGGGGTCTACCCTCTTTATAATTTTCAAAAAAAATCGATATTTTTTATTTCACTTTTAAAAAATGCATATATACACAAATATCATATTAAAACTTTATAAACATCGGAGCAGTCTAATTGTATTTTTGGGCAACATTCACTTTGTCACCCGAGCGCGTTTATCCTTTAAAAAAAACTTTAACCGCGTTTTTCTTGAAATAACGTTTTTCGACGCCGCGTTGATAAAATCTCGGGAGCTACTGAACTGATTCTCACCAAATTAATACCAGTCATTATTTATTACTACAGCTATAGCGCGGATAGGGTTTTTCCAACAATTTTGATTTGAAATACAACTTTCGGCCACAAGCATGTTTTTTCGTATTTTTTCGAAAAATGTCTGCCATTTTGTCAATTTTGCAAAAACAAAAATCGCCCTATTCACGGTATAGCTATTAACATACTGACCCTAAAACTGTTTGATTTTTTTGTTTCAGACCAACCATCGCGAAAATTTCATCAACAGCGCACACCCATCTCGTTTTTTTCGATATTTTTTCTAGCAGCATTTTCATTGATAAAACTCACATAAATAAATAAACAATAATTTTTAGTGTGTTTCGGGAGTGTATCCTTTATCAATATTTATAATCGAAACCCATCTAAAAATTTGTTGAAAATAACCCGTTTTTAAACTGCTAAAAGAGGGTAGACCCCTTAAGGTACCAGTCCACTTTAGAAGGCGAATAAAGATCATTTTTCAAGCATTTGTTTCTCAAAAACTTTATTATACATTGACGTAATTTTTTTATAGTATTATTTCATATTGGAATAATACAAAAAAATATAGTTTTTTTTATTTATTATTTATTAATTATTATCCTCTTTTATAGAGGGCGCTGAAATTGAGCTCCGAAAACATCGTTACTCCACGTCGGATATATAATCTTTGGATTGGTAAATCTGAAACTGAAAATTCAAACGGCACTTCATAAAGCAAGGCCTCTTACACCGTAATCCACCACCATTTTCAAAAAAAATTAGTTAAAAAAAGGCGGACTTGTAAAAAAAAATGTCAAAAAACGACCGTTTTTCGTAAATTTTTTAATGTCAAATTTTTTTTAGTTTTGCCAATATTCTGGTGGATTACGGTGTAATAATCTATAGCAAATAAAAGGCATCAAAGTTTTTGAAAATCGGTTCGGTAGATCTGGAGATTATCTGTCTGCCATGTTAAAAACATTGTTTTGCGTAAAACGTGTTTAACGTTTTTGTTCCATTTCGCTGACAAACATTTTGTGATAAATGAATAATTGGACATTATTCAAAAACCCGCGATTGATATGTAGAAGTTTAAAAAAACACTGTACACATGCAATAAAGTCGCAAATAAAATGTATATAACGTATGTATTTTAGAGAAGGGGAATGAAAAAGACGCTACGCGGCCGACACCTGATCGAACACCTGAAAAGAGCCGAAAACGTGCAGACACTCAAAGTCGCCATTTATATATTAACCTTTCGAATTTCGAAAAGATTTTTCTTGCAAAAAAATCCATTTTTCGTCTAAACGTCCCGTTTGTTCATGAAACTACCCTCTTCTTTAAAAATGATTTACAAGAAGCCATTGCGAAGCTGTCTTCAAAATAAGTTTCCTTTTCTACATTGAAAAAAAAACAGATATAAAAATTTGCATTGACACATTCTGTGCAAAATGCATAAAAAAGAATGCATTCTTGACCTCACGATCTTCTCGTCAGCTCGTTAACTATTAGGTAAATGAGTGATGCGCAATTTCATTTGATTGAACGAAAACCCACCCGGGCTACCTGTTTGACAGAAGGTTTTTACTGTTTTACTTAAAATTCTGCAGGGTTTTGTTGAAAAAAATAAAATTTCAAAACGTTTCTGTCAAAACTGACCGATTAAACACACCCACGAGTCTTCAAACCTTTTAAATAAAACTAACTTCATATCTGAAAAAAATGTTATTCGTCGAATTCGTTTGCAGAATCTTCGAAAACTAGCTGTTTTTCGTTCAACTTTAATGCTCAAATACATCGTTTGCAAGTCCATTGACCAATGACATATATTTAACACCCACATTATTTGAATATTTATCTAACACGGATTTTATTCCAAGCTAAGATTAAGATACACAATGGCATCAAAAATCAGGTTTGTTCGAATTGGCAGCCAGCAAATAAAACATCGATAATGGCGTCTTTTGTATGCAACGTATCTTTAGCTGTTACAAAAAATCAAGCAACACCAAATATAGTTGTATCTATACAAATCCAGGCATTTGTAATGTTCTATACATTCACAAGATTGTGACTGTTTCAAATATTAGTAACTTTCGAAATGAAAGCAAAAATACTTGTCGGTCTCTCGTCGCTTAGAATTTTTCAACTTAAATGTTTTTATAAATTGTTTTGGGTGAAAAATTAGTAAACTGGGTTCAACGGTGTCTATAAATTCTAAAATTAAATGACAAGAAGCGAAAAATCAGATCGTTTTACTTGTGAACGCCACTTTTGATGATTCTTAATGCATTTTTGGGTAAAATTTCAAATACAACATGCGAAAATTTGTTAAGGTAGATTTGATAGCATCGGGTTATTTATATTCTTCGAATTTACACTGTGCAGTATTCAATAGTGTAGTGCTAATAACGTCGTTAGAACTTTTAGACAAAAAAGAACATCTTGTGAGTTTTTTTCAGCAAGTCTCCTAACCTAGTGATGATGTCTCCTTTATTCCTCATGTTTTACGGTACCATTTCTCAATGATTCGTAACAAAAATTTGGAAAATAATTTAATGCAGTAAATCGATGTGTAGTTTAGGATATTTAGATGTTAGTTTCTAGATCAGACAGAATCAAGTTGTTCGACACATTTGGGACTGATTGGCGGCGAACCACGAGCTCGCAGAAGATGGTTTTTAAGCTAAATCGATTCCATCTTGTTTATTCTGGAAATCAATGTTGTGAGTATTGTTGAAACAAAATTGGCTCAGTTCAAAGCCACTGAAATAAAAGCAATCAATTCACTAGCGGTTCGTGAAATCAATTCCCTTGGGTCTATTGCCAAGCTACTAAACGAAATATTCCTAATTAATAACATTGTCCGGCATTGTGTTGTGAACGAAAAAAATCCCATCGTTTGAAAGTGGAGCGCCCTTAACCATAACTAATAAAACAACCCATTTGTGTAATGGAAACTACTTAAACTGACCACAAACATATCTTTGATTGCTGAAAAAACTCTGCGTTACAATTACTATTTGAGATATATACTTTTATTGCGGTTCTGTTTTACAGATACAATTTATAAAGAAGCAAAAACAATTAAAATGTCAACCGTTCAATACAAAATGATATATTTTACGATGGCTGTGAGTTTTCAAGAAGTTGATCATTTTTATGGGACGATTCGAATTTATGACCCGGAACTCGATACAACTCTTTATTAGTTTGCTGGTAAACGAGAGTTCTGATTTATTCTGTTTAGAGAAAAACCTGTGCGCCTGAAACATTTCTCTCAAAGACAATTATGTTATTCAATGGATCGGACGGGAACAATTATTCGAAAATTTTCTCCAGTTTACAGGTTGTTAATGGACAACTTTTTTTGGAATTTTAATTAGATATAAGATTAATACACATTTTACTGGTGTCGAAGTCTTTGAAATAAATCGGTCCTCCTACTCATGAAAGTACAAATGTCATTTCGAAAGAAGAACTTTTTATCCTTGAAATCGAAAGACAGCGTATCGTAAAATAGCTTCTTCACCATTGAAATTCCTAAAATAAAGGCAAACATATTTGAAATGAGTTTTTTGGTCGGAAATACCAAAATAGCACAATTTTATTTAAACCAAAATTTAAAAAATAAGAAACGTGAAACACATACTTGAAGGAACCCTCGTAACAGCTTCTTTTTACCAATAATTAATGCAACGACTTTTCAGTGTTAGTAGGATCTTTCCGACCTTGTTTGCTTAATGATGTTCACGTTCGATGATTTTCAGAATGGTTCGTCCACGGGCTTTCAGGATCCACGAAGAAAGTTCAGCGAATTTATAGAAAGTTTTTCCTTGTTCCTGATAAAATATTAGAAAAAACTGTTTTATAGGGCCATTAGAGAAAATGAAATTAAGTAATATTTTTATTAATCCTTTTCCGTTATAAATATGAAGGTGGTGTATTGTTTTTGTGAATATGCTTTGCAATCAGGATATATGTTTTTTTTGTTTAGTAAAATATTTTGATTCTGCAAAGGGGACAACGATTGCAAATATCGGAGTCGTCTCTGTACCAGCCGCAAAAAAAGAAAACGGAGTCAAAACTTTGGATTGGCCATCACAAAGCTCAGACGCAAACCTAATATAAAACGTGTGGTCACTTATAAAGGAGAAACTAGAAGGCAAAAACATAACTACCCCATGGCAGCTCACACGAAACCCTCAAGAAGATATGGCAAGGTGTTACTATAGAATATGCACAGAAATTGAGTCAGAGTTCCACAAAAAGATGTCAGATGATAATTGAAAACAACGGCGACTGGATTCCATACTGCTATAATTGTGAAAAATTTATTCATATGTACATAGTAGGAAAAAAAGTTAATCTTAACGATTCATCGTGTTTTTCATGTTTTTTTCCTGGTGACTCGTTTTTAAAACACACACTTTATCTTATTAGAAATTTTTACGGTTTATAATAGTGACCGATTGAAGGTTAGGTTTCGGTTTTTAGCCCAGTCTAATGGGAGGTTGACCATACATTTTAGGCTGGCAGGCAAATTTTTATTGCAATGTGTGAGCAATCGTATAGTTTACTTAAGTTTTTGGGTCACAGCTCGAATCCTCTGGGCTCCATCTTAACAACAAAAGAAAGTGAGGCATACATCACTTTTACGTTGTGTCAATAATAAAAAAGGTACAAATCAAAAACCACACCCAAAAAGGGTTCAACATCTTTCGGATGTGGCACCCTTTTTAACTTCCCAGTATATGGGAAGTTCTTGTAATCGCCTCGAAAATCGAAATTGAAATTTTCAACATATCTTTACGTTTTGTGGTCTAACGAGTATATTTTAAGTGTTTTTAGAAAGAAGTATGTATGTGTGTGTGTGTATGTACCAGCGTTGCCAGACGTCCCGATTTCGGCGGGACGTCCCGATTTTAAAATCAAAATTAAATGTCCCGCGCGGGACAAGCTCAGTCCCGCTTTTCGGGGATTACTCGATTGAGCGGCGCACGGTGGAGACTGATCACGAGGTCTCGCGCTGCAAAAAATATAACCAGCTATTTCCAGGCACCAGGTACTTCCACATCGTGAATAATAATATAATATATAATAACACGATGATGAGCCGCAGAAATTACTTACATATCACACTGTTAAACATTAGTTAAGCTACAATAGTATGGATTGTTTTCAAAAGTTATTGCCACTCATGTACGCCGATTATAACATAGCTAAGAATGTTAAATGTGGTAAGACAAAGAGTGAAGCAATAGTTTGTGAAGTATTGGCAAAAGAAGCTTTGAAGGATGCAATTCAAAATTTAAAAAAAAATTTTTTCGATTTCTACGGATGCCAGCAATAAGCGAAACCGGAAAAATACTAGGAATATGTTTATACTAGTGTCCTTCTTATTAAGTATCCCAACATCAAACTGCTTTCCCAAACGCAGTTTTTTCCAAATGAATTAAAAATGGTCAGCCAGAAATAAATATTCCGTAAATTTTTTGAAAGCAGAATTAGTCATCCAGTTCAATCTAGAGCTATCTTGTGCAGAGTTCTACATCTATATTAAAGAAAAAAGGAACCTTAAAAAGAAGTTACATCTTCACAGAAATATGAATGAGTAATTCTCACGAATAATTCTTCCTTAATTATATTATATAATACGGTTTATAATTATATTTTTCTTAAGACTCATCTGCCTAACTATAAGGTAAACCAGACAATTATTGTTAAAGTAACGTATTTTCATTAAAATACATTTTCTATGGCTATTTTTGCTACCTATTGTCAAGTAAACATAACTTAAAACTCAAATAAAAAAATAAAGATTTAAAAACTACTGATTATATACGTTTTTTACTATGTTCCGCTTTCGACGGAAAAATCCCGCTTTTTTACTCAAAAAGTATCAAAATCCCGCTTTGCAGAAAAAAAACTCTGGCAACGCTGTTATGTACGTACGTACGTACGTATGTGCGTTCGCGGACAGTTTTTCTACGAGCATAACTCACGTAAACAAAGTCCTATCGACTTCGTTAAGAAATCAATCAAAGCGTCTTTGCAATCTCAAGAGCTGATTAGTTTTTGGGACAATTCGGTCGGGGTGGTTTGCTGTTTTCACCCCTTGAAGGTCAACCCTGTTATGCGCTATATCTTGCGAACCAAACGTACGATTTGCTTTATAAAGGTGTCAATCGACGCAAATTAACATTTTCGTGATTCTGTAAAATTTTTAAAAAAATCTTTTGACCCGTTTTTTAATTTTTTTAAAAAAAGTGCAAAAAATTGGAGTTGTTTTCAAAAACATCAAATTTTTAACTTTATTTTCAAGTCGCAGTAATCAATATTTATAAAATTTATATACTCCAAGCACTTGTTGTAAAAAAAATACCAAAATTTTTTTTCATGATTACAAAAAAAATCAAA
Source organism: Oxycera nigricornis (assembly GCA_963942545.1). Lineage (NCBI taxonomy): Eukaryota > Metazoa > Arthropoda > Insecta > Diptera > Stratiomyidae > Oxycera > Oxycera nigricornis. The sequence goes on from OZ012659.1 coordinate 39,798,347, forward strand.
TTAAAAATAAAAAACCATTGAAAGTCATCATGTCATTCATGGTCATTTATGTCAATCATTATATCTCGAGAACCAAATATAATCTTTGCATCATTAAGAAGTCAATCAACGCGTAATCACATTTTAATGATGTTTTTAAATTTTAAAAAAAATCTTTAAAGCCATTTTTTTAATTTAATAAAAGAAATATTGAAAATTAGTGTTTTTTTTCATAAAAAAATTAATTAATAATTAATAAAATTAACATCGTGATAATAAATGTTTATAAAATTTATAAACTTTTATCAATTTCTGTAGAGACTAGCAAAATATTTTCTCATGATATCAAAACAAATTGAATTAAAAATAAAAAAAATCATTCAAAGTCACCATGTAAAAAGGGTTCATACGAATTTTTATACCTTAAATCTCTTATTCTAAAGACATTGTTGTAAAGTCAATCAAAGTTTATTATTATTTGCATAATTTGCGGAGATTTTTAATAGCCTTCACAGAACCATGTTTTAACTTTAATAAAAAAAACTGCTTAAATTTTGAAAACCAATACAAATCAAATCAAATTTGAAATTGTGATAATCAACGTTTTGAATGGTAAAATGTTTTGTAGTCAACACTTTTTAAGATCATATGCTTTGAAAAGCTTTCATCAAATAAAAAAAATGTAGTTTTTAAGAGTTTTGTTCTTTAGTATTCGTAAAATTTCAGTTACTTCCGTCATCATTTGTAACACATATATTTTACTTTTTCATGCAATTGAACCTATTTTTGACTGCCTAATCAATGTTTCTCAAAATCAACAGAAAATAAGAAATAATTATTAGTTTCATTGATGTATAATCGTGAAAAAATACAAATTCAGTGATTATACCGAAGTGCTAGCCGTGTTGACCGCAACTATTCAAAATGGCCATCACGCGACAAAATCTCTTCAGTTGTCGTAATAATAAAAACTGCATTCATTTTTGCTAGCGCTGTTTTGTCCTTGAAGCATCGATATGAAAATAAAAAATAACGTAGAAAAGGCTTTGTAACCTGTCAAACCAATCCACGAAAATCTTTACGTAATCAATTGAAGCTCGCGTAGATGTTACGATTATTATTAAGTCATTCCAATAACTTTTATGAGAGGTACATTTGTAGTATTATTTTCATAATTATAATTGTGTTTAATATTTTTAATATTTATGTAAATATTACTGGGAAGTTGTACGTGTGGGCCTCAAGGGTCGCACCTCACGGCTTGTTTATTTTTACGTTTAACGCGAAACACGTTGGGGTATGTTTCTCAAATAATATTTTCACAAATCGTTTGCAATAAAATTTTGCCTGCCAGCACAAAATGCACGGTTTACGTCAAAATTCGGATGCTTTGACTGGAGTATTTGGTTTCGCTTGCGGTTGCGGCAAAAAAATCTAGTTTCAGCATCAGTTTTGGTTTCGGCAGAAAATCAGCCGCTCCGAAACTCCGCGTTCGTGAATTATCGTGCGTCGTTCAACTGACTTCGGATGAACTCTTGGCTCGTGTGTCACCCGCCCGCCATTAACAGCTGTGTGCGATTGTGTGTGAGTTTATGTGTTATTTCTCGCGCATAGTGATTACGTAAGTGTGCGTTGTTATTACTTCTATCTCACATATTTTATTAGCATTTATTAAGAATGAAAGTTCTTTCCGTTGAGGTATTCATTCGGATTTATGAATGTTGGGGATTATGTATAAATAAAAGTGATTATATTTGATTCACACATTCATTCATTACTTACAGTACAATTGTTTTTAGATAATTGTTATTGGATTAGGTTTTAATTTTAACCACCCAAACAATTATCTGGTATGCTTTAACTGTGTGTAACCTTCGGATACTTGATTTTAACTGTGAGGAAATACGTATAGCGTGTGCGAATTGAGTAGTAAGTTCCCCGCTTACCGAGCTAGGTGTGTAGTCAATTCGGAAGGGTAGTACACGGTAGCGTTAAATCGATGACAAACTAAACTTCAACGAATATACATATGTATGAATATTCGTTTAATTCCAACTGCGTTTTAGTCACTAGTAGTGCGGATTTTATTTTGAGTAGTTATTTTGTCTAAATATCATTCATATTAGAACTACAAGGTGTTGGAATTAATTCGTAGCGTTTTACAAAAGATCCATAATCACACATACAAAAGACAATATTCTCCGGGAAGCTACTGACATAGCGCATCTTTACCATTATATGACATTTCGTTATTGTGTCCGTACCATTTGTTGTGCAGTATCAAACATATCGAAGTTCATGCCTGAAAAATCGTTTTTGCGGGGAGTGTTACTTCATTACTTCAACATGAAGAAAAGTGCCGCGGAAAGTCATATTATTTTAGTGGATATTTACAGTGAACATGCTCTGGCTGAACAAACTTGCAGAAAGTGGTTTGCGCGGTTCAAAAATGGAAATTTTGGCTTGGAAGACAAGGAACGTCCCGGACAGCCGAAAAAGTTTGAAGATGAAGATTTGAAGACCCGTGCCACATCGCTTGGAGTCGACTTTTCAACTGTCGGAAAACGCCTCAAAGCCGAAGGAATGGTACAAAAACAAGGAACGTGGTTCCCACATGAGTTGAAGCCAAGGGACGTCGAACGGCGTTTAGTCACCTGTGAGCTGCTTCTCCAACGGCAGGTAAGGAAGGGATTTTTGCATCGAATAGTCACTGGCGACAAAAAGTGGGTACTCTACGACAATCCCAAACGCAGAAAATCGTGGTGCTTTCCCGGTCATGCATCGACATCATCTCCCAAGCAGAATATTCATGGGAAGAAGATCATGCTGTGCATATGGTGGGACCAGCTGGGCGTTATCTATTATGAGTTGCTCCAACCGGGTGAAACCATCACTGGGGACGTCTACAGACGACAATTGGTGCGTTTGAACGGAGCATTACAGGAAAAGCGGCCGCAATATAAAGATCGACACGACTAAGTAATTTTGCTCCATGACAATGCAAGACCCCATGTTTCGAAAGTCGTGAAAGCTTATTTGGAAACGCTAAAATGGGAAGTTCTACCTCACCGCCATATTCACTGGACATTGCTCCATCTGATTATTTTTTATTCCTATTCATGGCGCATGGCTTGTCAGAGCAGCACTTCGACAACTACGAAATGACCAAAAATTGGATCGATTCTTTCATCGAATTTAAAGACGAAAAAAATTTTCGACGTGGTATCCGTGCTTTGCCAGAAAGATTGCAAAAAGTAGTAGATAACGATGGACAATACTTTGAATAACACTACTGTAATGATACTTTCATAATAAAACACGTAACTTGGCAAAAAAACGCTACTTCCAACACCTAGTATAAAATTACTGGTTTTTGTTAATTTGTTGTTTATTTTTTATTGACATTCTCTTTTAACAATTTGACGCAATTTGAATTATGTGAATACCCTTGTTAACTTCCCAGTATATGGGAAGTTCTTGTTTGTTTTGTTTTTATTTGATCTTGAAATTGTTTGTCTGCTGCTAGATATAACTGGACTTAAAATTTAAGACGAAATATCTCAATTGCGATGAAGTGGATGTTGCAATGACAGAAATAATATCTTTGTTGGCAGAGCATAACGACGAACCTGTATCGTCAGGCAGTGAAGGAAATGTTCCCTCAAATTTTACAGAACTGAGATAACTTAATCAGTCTTACCCAGCGGAGCCAATATTGCAATGTATTGCCAACATATATTGTGATTGGAACAGCAGCCCATCTTCTGCTGCATCTTTCTGTTCCGCTTTCTATTCCAAGCGAGCAGCTTTTTAGTACCGCTGAACAAATATACGCATATCGTCGGATTAACTTGCTTGAAAATGTAGAAAAAATGCTTGTTTAGCGTATAATATTAGACATTTTAATTACGAATACTAACGTTAATTAGTAATCTAATAATAATATTTTTTAATTAAGAACTTAATTTTAAATTAAGTATTCAACTGTCGTACAAACTAATTATAGTAAACTTTGTTGAGGCTGGTTAATTTGTCATATGAAACGCTTTTGCCTTTCTGGTCTTTCTTAGTTGAGACTGATGGTTAATTACTAGTTATTAATTAGGTAATCCTACATTACTAACTGCAATCAAAAGATCTCAATAAAAGTTGAATTCAGTCTTATGAATGTTGTGATTGTAAGCGCAATTGAAATCAAAATACTCTATTGATGAGGTCCTTCTTTTATACTGTAAGTGTTGATTATTGACAAATTTTTGTTTCAAGAAGTAGTTATATGTTTGTTAGTTTTTATAATTTTTGTTTGGTTTATACCTATAGCAGTAATATCAAAAAAGAATATTTTTTTACATACTTAAATTATTAAACACGTGGTAACTGTCTTGATAAGTGTAAAAAATAAGCTAAATTTCAGTAAACAATAGATTTCTAGCATGTCTAAACAAGTTTTGGTTTGAGTCGAAACTGAGACAGGTACCGAAGTTTCGTTTTCGGTAGAAAGCCCTGTTTCGGTCGGACATTAGTTTTCAACCATTTAAATGTGTCAAAGTCGATTTTGGTACAAAAAATTTAAGGCCGGCAACAAAATTTATTTCCACGGAAGGGGCTAACGTGAATCTTCAAGCGTTTGCGAGATAGGATGCAGGACAGAAATGATCTTGGAGGGATTAAAACAAAAAACCGTCCCACCAAAGATTAATCAGCTCGTAACAGTTAAGGTCGAAAATAGCTGCCAACCATTCAGGAAGCACTTTGATAATTTACATAACACCATTTGCAGCAGCAAGATTCTATTGGTACTCTGAACATAATCGAAGTACATATTCTATTATACATTTCAGCATCTATTATGAGAAAAAAAGGATTTTTTAATTTTTCAAATATCTAACTGATCGAATAAGAGGATTTGACCATCGATTCTCAATAAGCAAATCGAAATCCATTGTGTTGTACGATTTCCAAAACGGATCATTCGAGCCAACCGAGAAACCACTCAATTACTCGGCGTCCCATTTGAAATGCATTAGAGCTGAATTAAATGCATTTTTCAAGCGATTTCACGTTTTCCCTCCCCAATGGCCGCGGCCACTTTGCGCGGCGGCATTCCGCGCAACCTTCCGCATTTGTGTATGTTTTCAATTATAACATCCAATACAAATTAAATGCAACTATGCCTCATTAAAAGTTACACATGGCGCAATTGATAGTACACACACCTGACGACCATACGTAGCCGCGTCGGTGCCGTTAGCGTGCTGTGCCGCAGCGCTCCGAGCTGGCCAGGTGAGTGAGTATCGATGAATGCGTCACGAAACATTATCGCCTAGTAGCGCCATCCGCAACGCGTAGCCAAGCCGCGGTTTCTTCTCGCGCGATGCAAATTGCCGATTCTTTTTTCGAAACACTAATTTTCCAATAAATGGGAATTGGCCGCGGAACCAAACATCTGAACATTGCTGAGTTGTACAACGCTTCAATTAATATAATATTAATTGCGTCATTTTACTCGCGGCCTGTTAACATAAATCGCAGGGCATCTGAGCGGTGGGTGGGGTGGGTCTCTTCGAGAAGCGGCAAGGACGCGGGATTGCGGCTACTGCTGAGGTCGGCTCCCTAGCGACAGCAGCGGCGAAGCGACGCAACAACAGTCGATTGATTTCACTCGGCATAGAAACGAACGGACGGACACGGACGAACCAGTGCAGACGGATTAGGTGCATTGTTAAATTCATCCGTTTTTCCTTCTGCAAACGCCGGTGAGTGTCAGACCCAATGCTGGTCGACGCGAATGCACTTTGTGTGCACCTCTAATGAATGGCAGACGGACAGATAGTCTTGCATAACCGCTAATTAGCGAACGAAAATAAGATTGCGAGCATTCCAAGTGCTCCAGTGCTGCATTAGCCAGTCTTTTTACAATGTTCAACGATTTAACCCACCAGTGCGCGGACATGTCGTGTTGGTGATTTCACGACCTCCAAAAGATTGGTATGGACTTGAGTGGTAAGTGGGTCTCAGTCATTGCTTATTATATTTTGATCGGCTAAGAAATATTTCGAAATTCTTATGCTAACCTTATAAAAATACATGATTTGAGGCCGCTCATGCCACAAAATTAAAAGGTTTAGTGAGTTTTCCTGGCAACTAATGATCATTTTATATTTTCAATGAAGATGTCGAAGAAACAAGGAATGCAAGAGTAATCAGGGAAGAGTTGAAGCACATGGAAATATACTCAAACATTTAGTGAAGAGAGATGGATTTTGTTTAAAACCAATGATATCGTTATTGAATTACTACTATTGGGCACCTACTTATTTTTATTTTAAACTTAAATTTACGATTCTCTATGATTTCTTGCCAATGCTTCTAATCGTGATGAAAATTCAAATTGTAGTAGCACATTGTTGATTTACCTTAAAACTAAATACATTCACAATATTTTCAAAAAAAACGACCGGAACAGCTGCATTCGTCCCGCTTCTGACAGACATAACAACTTACTAATTGATAAGCGACGCTAAAAACTTTAAAGGCTTTTTTCTCAAAATTGGCGGAGAAGCAAAGTGTTGCGGTCTTATATTTTACGGATTAAATTTCCTTAACGTTTTCTACTTTTACGCCAACTTTTATCCTGATCTGAGAGTACAAAGTCGTGCCTCCTGCTTGTAAGTCAGAAAAGACAACAATAAACTTAAGACTATTCAAAATTGTAATTCAAATAAAATCTTGACATTGAACTTCAACATGTGATACTTAAAAATCGGTTGATAAAACAAGTTCAAATTAGATTTATGCACAATTCTTCAGTTTTAAATCAATTCAGCAGACGCTAGGTTGATTATCATAATTTCACCATAATCTTTATGAAAAAAATTGAATCACATGCAATAAATGGTTCCGGCACAAAAACATTAAAAAATTGTATATTTTCAGCTAAGTTAAAGTATCTCTTACATTAAATAGCCAACATTACATATAAGAGAAAAATCATTTTCTAGTAACAATGAAAAATCTAGTTCTTATTTTCTTCATGCTCAAATTTTCTACTGTTACTCTCCGTGACTGAATTTTTTAAACGATCCCATGAATACATTTTAAAATTGTTTTACACTCTTGTAGTTCATATAATACCGAAATGGAATGCAAAAGGCGTTGCTTGATAGTCTTTTCCAATTTAGGTTAATTTTATTTTTGTTTTCGGGGTGTAATCCGATTCTACTATTATTTTTCTGAATAGAATTACACGTTGAAGAATTCCTGTTTTTTCAATGTTTAAAGGTTTTTCTAATACAAGCAAAAATCAAATACTGGAAATACGGTTCATTTATATAGTTGTTAAGACCGTTGGCGAATGGGGGATTGTTTTTTTAAATTTAAACCAGGGAACTCTAAAAAAGTGTGAAAACGGAAGAAGGATTGTTGATAGCATGTGAACTAAATACAATTAGCTGAAAATGGGAAGTCATCTGAATTTGCCAGAGAAGTTACATTAAAATGGAAAATTCTAGGCTTCAAGTAAAAATTGGTAAACATTAACCTTTAAATAATGATCTGAACCTATAATTCCGTCCAAAACACTTCATCAATGAATTAGAAGTGAAGAAGTATCACAACTAGCTCTTATATTAGAGGTGCGTCAGATTTTAATTTTTTTTCCTTCATGTTATACAAATGTAACGTTTTCCAATTATTGTTTTCTTCAGACTATTATGTTACGTCTTTTATGGGAAAACCATTACATTACATACAAGACCATTACAATACATATAATTGCCAACAGTTGCTTCAATAATCGTTTTTTGGGAGGAATCAAAAATCACACACGACTTTGAAACTAGGGATCATTTGCATACGAATGGTGGTGCTGAAAATAATAATAAAGGGTACATGTTAAAGCAAAAATGTATGAAATCCTTTTTCTTTTCCGGCAATAAACAGACTACATTTAATGAAGATGACATAGACTCATCACACAATGTTTTGATTTAAACAGCTAATTTGGCTGAATGCTTTCAGTTGCCTTTGATGATTATAATTATTACCCATCAAATAAAAAGCGCTATTCAGTAAATCATGACAGTTTTTCGTTGGATTTATTGTCTAATACTAAAGGCTTACAATTGATTCCATAACACCCGTACATCAAGCATTCGGTTTTTACAGACCCAGTCGATGAGTGAAAAACACTATCGATTTAACTCGCATCATTTCCTTTTATCCATCTCTCATATATCTACGACTCGAGAAAGAAAATCCCATGAAAAAATTAACATCTATAATTGGTTGTAAGAAGAACTACAAAGCAACTATTTATAATGTCTGAATTACATGAAAAAAGATGCCGACTCGCTGTCTTCTAGCATGCGTACGTGTATCTTGTATGTTGTAAAAAGAGGCTCAGACGTAGCGTAGTCAGCGAGTCTTAGCGGCACACTTCTTTCGCCTGATCCTGCATCATTGCGCTAAACACTTATTCACCATTGAATGCGGGTTAAATATGTGATTATACGATTTCCTTCTTTGACTCGCTGCTAGGCAGGAAAACCGCTTGGAAATCATCTAAATATATAAAACAGATGCACGGGACTCATGAGAGACTATGTTGCCGAGGGAAGAATTTTTTCTTTGCCTTCTCTTCGTCGTGCGTTAAAATGTTGCTGGGCAACTGCGGCACCACAGGAGGAGGAAATGTGTTTATCGAAATAATTTCCAACGAAATTGCAAATTTCCGATTTCAAGTTCGATAAGTCTATTGCACGTTTCCGAATATGGAAGTGGAACTATTGAGAATGCATTTGATGCATTTCATTGAGCACTTTATTCACTGCATCAGCAAAATATTTATTCGTGGGTATCTTTGTTTTGCCGATTGGCAAGTTTGTGCGTTTGAAAGATATTAATCTGGTTACTTGTTAAGACTGCTTTGCATCAATGCGTTTGAGAGGTGAGTAACGAGATGAATATTTAATTCCTATTCAAGATTTGCATAAGGAAATTTCCATACATTTTCTCGTAGGTACGAGTAATTCCTGATTACCTGCATCACCGATTTGGTTCTCTTCCTTCTTACAGTTTATTTTGGACTGGAAGGTTTTTTGATTTTTCCAAACGAAATCCAATTTTTTTTCTGAATTATGATACTAAAATTATTCGAGATACGAATAAAAAAGCGTTTTGCAAAACCATATTGAACATCAGAGATTCATGTGATCAAAGAATCTTTAAGAGCTACATCTTGCATTAAGCATTTCTTCATAGCACACACCAAATAAAAAGATAGAAAATCAAGCCCATGATAAAACATTAGAAGAGTAATAATTTTAGGTCAATATTTTAAAGTTTGAACATGGAAACCTGTTATATGCAGCCAAAAAATCCATTTAGTGTTTATTCACTGAAATGATATGTAGACATATAGTACATACCAAGAATGGTTTTCCATCAGCGTGTAAATTTCAAAAAAATAGCTTCACCCTATGTATGGAAACCGGCGAACGTTAAGTCAAAGCTGCCAAGAACTCAACAACGGCAAATCGATAAGCTCCTCGTAATAAGCTCACACCGTTCCGAAAAGAAGCTGAAAAGATAAATTCAGACTTGGAATAGATGCTTTATGATGGTGGGGTACAAGAATAAATGTGAAAAATTCTAAAACACAATTTTATAAAAGTGGTATAGGTGTGACCCTTAAGGCTCATACGACTAACTTCCCAGTGGGGTGGATAACAAAAGCAATTATTTGTTTTTATTATTAATTACTATTCTAAATTGATTATTATTATTATTCTAAATTATTATAATTATTAACCTTCCAGTATATGGGAAGTTCTTGTAACCGCCTCGAAAATCGAAATTGAAATTGTCAACATTTCTTTACGTTTCGAGGTCTTTAGAGTATATTTAAAGTGTTTTTTGAAAAAGAGATGTATGTGTGTGTCTGTGTGTACGTACGTTCATGGACAGTTTTTTCTACAAGCTTAACACACGTAAACAAAGTCGCATCGACTTCGCTGGGGAGTCAATCGAAGCGTCTTTGCAATATTAAGAGCTGATTTGTTTTTGGCACATTTCGATCGTGGGGGGCTTATTGTTTTAATCCTTTCAAGGTCATTTCTGTTATGTGCTATATCTCGTGAACCAAATATGGGATTTGCATCATATGGATGTCAATTGACGCGTATTGTTGATTGTATGATTCTATTGAATTTTTAAAAAAAAATGTTCTAGTTTTTAATTTTAATAAAAAAAAATTGCAAAAATTGGGGTTTTTTCATGAACAATAAGTTTTCAACCTGATTTGAAACACTTAGTAATCAATGTTTAAAAAATTCAGTTTTTGAAGAGAAAACAACAAACCCTTTTTTGCATGATTACAAAAAAAAATTAAATAAAAGATTATTAATAATAAGTCACCATGTAAAAAGTGTTCATACGAATGGTATCACCTGATTACTCTTATTCTAAAGATATTGTTGTTTGATCAATCAAAGTTTATTCATATTTGCTTAATTTGAGCAGATTTTGAATAGTTTTCACAGTGTTTTAATTTTAATAAAAAAACTGCTTAAATTTAGAAAAACAAAAAAAAAAAATCAAATTTGCATTTGTGGTAATGAACCCTTTGAATGGTAAAATGTTTTTTATTCATTACTTTGCAAGATCATACGCTTTAAAATGCTTTCATCAATTAAAAATTGTAGTTTTAGTAGATTTAATCTTTAGTAATCGTAAGATTTCAATTACTTCCTCCATCATCATTTGTAATACATTATAGTTTTTAAAATGCAATTGAACCTATTTTTGACTGCATACTCAAAATTTTGAAGACCAATAGAAAATATAAAGTAATTATTAATCTCATTGATGTAAAATCGTTAAAAAAATATAAATTCAGTGATTATGCTGAAGTCATGGCAATTTTGAATGCAACTATTCAAAATGACCATCACGCGACAAAATCTCTTCAGTGGGCGTAATAACAAAAACTGCATTCTTCATTTTTGCTAGCGCGCTTTTGTCCTCCAGGCATCGATATGAAAATAACAAATAACGTAGAATAGGCTTTGTAACCTGCCTCCCTCCCGATGAATAGCGTGAATATTCAATCATCCCAATTACCCACGTAATCAATGGCCGCTCACGTAGATAATACAATTAATATCCTCAACCTCTAATTATTATTATTTAAAGTAATATTATTTTTATAATTATTATTGTGTTTAGTATTTTTAATATTAATGTAGATATTACAGGGAAGTTGATTATATGGCCCTCAAGCGTCGCACCTCGCGGCATGTTAACTTCCCAGTATATGGGAAGTTCTTGTAATCGCCTCGAAAATCGAAATTGAAATTTTCAACATTTCTCTACGTTTTGATGTCTATAGAGTATATATAAAGTGTTTTTAGAAAGGGACATGTATGTATGTGTGTGTGTACGTACGTACGTACGTATGTACCTCGTGGACAGTTTTTTCTACGAGCATAACTCACGTAAACAAAGTCACATCGACTTTGCTAAGGTGTCAATCGAAGCGTCTTTGCAATCTTAAGAGCTGATTAGTTTTTGGGACACTTCGGTCGGGGGGTTTGCTGTTTCGCCCCTTGGAAGGTCATTTCTGTCATGCGTTATATCTTGCGAACCAAACATACGATTTGCATCGTTTAGGTGTCAATCGTCGCGTATCAACATTTGTGTGAATCTTTAAAATTTTGAAAAAAATTGTTGGAGCCGTTTCTCTAATTTAAAGAAAAAAAATGCAAAAAATTAGGGTTTTTTCATAAACAATGAATTTTTAACCTGATTTGCGGAACAATGTATTTAATCTTTATAAAATTTATATACTCCAAACAGTGTTTGTAAAATCAACATTAAAACTTTTTGTCACGGTTACAAAAAATATCAAATAAAAAATAAAAAACCAATAACAGTCATTATGACCTTTAAGGTCATTTCGTTCATTCACTATAAATCACGAACCAGATATAATATTTGCATCATTAAGGTTTCAATGTACGTGTATTAACATTTTTGCGATGTTTTTGCCATTATGAAATAGTTGTTTCAGCCGCTTTTTAATAGAATAAAAGAAAATGCGAAAAATTAGGGTTTTTCATTACAAAATAAATTTTTAACTTGGTTTGCACAGCTCAGTAATAAATGTTTATGAAATTTATAAATGTTTGTCCGTTTTTGAAGAGAAACCAGCAAAATCCTTTCTCATGATTATGAAAAAACTAAATAAAAAAAAAAATCATTCATAGTTATCATGTATAGAGGGTTCATACGAATGATATTACTTTATATCTTTTATTCTACAGAAATTGTTGTAAATGCAATCGAAGTTTTATAATATTTGCATAATTTGAGCATATTTTTAATAGTTTCAAGAGTGTTTTAGTTTTAATAAAAAACTGCTTAAATTTTGAAAACCAACAAAATTTCAATCAAATTTGCATTTGTGGTAATCAACGCTTTGAATCGTAAATTGTTTTGTAGTCAATACTTTGCAAGATCATATACTTTAAAAAGTTTTCATCAAAAAAAAAATGTAATCTTTAGTAGATTTGGTATTTAGTAATCGTAAGATTTCAATTACTTCCTCCATCATCATTTGTATTATATTATACTTTTTACATGCAATTGAACCTATTTTTGACTGCATATTCAATATTTTTCAGGACCAACAGAAATTCAAAATTAATTATTAATCTCATTGTTGTATAATTAGTGATATATCTAGCGCATTATTGTTGCAAATGTCGATGTAACAGGCACCTAACAACACAACAAATGGCTCATCTTTCATATCTGACTTTTTGTCATTCATAAGTTCGTCACAGGTTATTTACGAGAACTGTGATGATATCCTTCCTTCACTAGCAAAATTGGAGCGCATTTTTATATCAGCCAAATGTATGGAAAAAGAGCTAAACATTGAAAGAAACGAAAAATTCTTTTTTTATGATTCGGTACATCAATTTTTAATAAATTCCAAATTGATGATGGAATCACACAACAATTTTTCCTTGTGGAGCATTTCACGCGAAACCGACAACGAAAAAAAAGTGAGGTTCTGAAATTCGTTCATATTGGGCACATTTGTACTTCTAGGGTATATGAATGTGTACACATAATATTTTTGTTATTTGATGTTTAGTTGTTAAGATATGGGACTCTATAGATTTCAAATTTTCACAGCAGGGTTTTTTTGAAATTTTATTTTCATATTGATGCAAATTATAATCAAATAATAAATGTAGTGTTTTGTATAGAAAATTTACGGTTCTTTTTGATTTTCAAATGAGATTCCGAATTTAAATTTTTTTTCTATATTTAAACCGGAAGTACATATTTAAAATATTTTTTTCAGATGGTGCTTTTATTCGTATGTTGTCACCAAACTATGACAAAAAATCCCTTAAAATAATGTTTTATTTTGAAAATGGTTTCTACACATAATTTCCCTCAAAGTATTACATTTTATTTTAAATTTAGGTATTAAATTATTTCAGAATGACACAAACAGGTAAGGCAACAATAAATAATCAATATTAATGAAAAATTATCAACGTTTTAATGTATTTTTACATCACCAAACAGCTTTAACAAGCGACAGATATCACGCTCAGAGCTACATGCACGCACTCTAATTGATACATCTCCTAAACTAATTTAGATCCCATTCTGCAATTTTCATGGTAAATTGTATACATGTTAAGCTTTATTTTACAGTAAAAAAAATAAAAATTAAAATGGTCGAAGTTATTGAAAAAAATATTCTAAATATTTACTTCCGGTTTAAATATAGAAAAAAAATTTAAATTCGGAATCTCATTCGAAAATCAAAAAGAACCGTAAATTTTCTATACAAATCACTACATTTATTATTTGATTATAATTTGCATCAATATGAAAATAAAATTTCAAAAAAACCCTGCTGTGAAAATTTGAATTCTATAGAATCCCATATCTTAACAACTAAACATCAAATAACAAAAATATTATGTGTACACATTCATATACCCTAGAAGTACAAATGTGCCCAATATGAAGTACAAATGTGCCCAATATGAATTCAGAACCTCACTTTTTTTTCGTTGTCGGTTTCACGTGAAATGCCCCGTGTGCACAGTAATATACAATAGTTGGTATTTTCCCAAGCAATAGCGTCGACTTTAGCATCAAATGCATGTAATACATGTCATAAACTTAATTTTTCCCATGTTCCTCGAACAAAGCATGCCATTTAAATAAGATGTGTTACGAGATTCGATTTGATTTCCCTATGAAATAAAGAATTAAAGCAAGTTAGCTGATTGGCATTGATGCCTCAGAAATCACTAATTGCTCAGCTTCAGATAATATAATTAATATCTTTCATGATCAAATATGTCCTTGCCAGTGTGGAAACATCTATTTCAGCATGTTCCAGAAAGACTGAGAGGGAAATCACAAATCGCCCAAGATCTCGCATCCGCAACCGAAATGAGTCAAAGTTGGTGCATTGAGACGTCAATTTGCCTGAACGAACTAAGTAATGCGTTTTCGACTTCCTCTACTGAAACCGGCTGTAAGCTGACGAAGCTGTTACAGCGTGCTAACCCGTATTTATATGTTCATTGTGCTTCCCAGCTTGGTCAATATATCAGGCGGAATTATAGCTAGTGTGGCTGCATTAGCTTCTCAACCGTTTAAGATATTTCTTTCTGACTGCCATTGCAAGCCTTACAAAGAGCCGACCAAGAGGCCGACCAGGAAGCGGCCGCTCCTATGATTTGTATTGAATCGTTAATTGGTCAGGGTTGCTAAAATACATATGTTAATGCTTCAAGATCAGTGACATTTCAAAGGACGTTTGCATTTGACTAGGCATGTTAACACTGTGTGGCATCAGCTAGATTCTTTGTGGACAACATAATCGATTGCTTTTGAAACAATGCAGCTCTCAATGCCTCCTGAGGTGTTATTGTTGAAAAAGAATGCCTTTTCGATCCCAAGTGAAGTATTAATTCATAATTCATCACGGTTTTGCTTCCAAAGTCAAATTGAAAAGTTAATTCTGTCAATTCACTTGCATGTTTCTACCATAGCGTCCGACTAACAACTGAAATATTTTCTTTCGGAGAAAATTCCACGCGGATCCCATCATATTTCCACCTTAGCTTTAACTAGTCTGCATTCAACAACAATAAAAGAATCAATCGTCATCGCTACATACACAGTTCCAGCTACCAATTTTTCTTCCCAGCAACCAAGTCAGCTTGCTGCGGTGGACGTGGTCGTAATCACCGTTTGCCCATATGCAGATAAGCCTGCCCGTAAAATGCACTGAAAAGCTTTACTCTGACTTGGCTAGTTTTTCTAAATGGCAAATTCTAGCTGTATCTGTATCTGATTACGAGATCCGTTAATCCATCGTCCTTGAGGTGTCGCGGCAGTTAACATGGAGTCGTAGTCACCGGTTTGCTGCTGCGACATGTTAGTCACGAATATTCAAAACGCGCAGAATATGTTTGTTTGCTATTCGATGACTCGTTCAGCATTGTTTGAATCGTTTGCCAGCTATCCACTAGACTCATTCACGACCTGGGGGAAATCCAATGATCCATTGGTGACGCTAGGCTTTCAATAAATTAGCACTAAATAAAATTTCTCAAAACTGAAACCGAATGAATTGCCTGTACGTACAGCATACACTACATAGCTTCGTTTGCATTTGCTAGGAACGTAAAAAATAATCAACTATCAAAACTATCTTTCGTAAACACTACTTTGTAGGGCACATTTAGTGCATGATGAAGGAAAATAAGCCCAGAATTCACCAGAGATCTCACTCATTTTCAGAAAATTTGATCATTATTACCACTACAGAGACGAAAAACCCGAAAAATATGTCGATGATTGTTTTTGAGTAGAAAAAAATTGCTTTTCTACGTCAAGTAGCAGCTCAAACTGCACAGATAACTAGTGGTGTATCACCCTCCGGTGGAATCAAAATTCTACCAGAAATAATAAGAGCTTGCATTAACATTTTCTCTTTTGTAGAGGCAACGAAAAGACAAGCCGAAATGTTTAAAACATAGTCTCTCCCAAATATCTTTGTAGAATCCAAAACTAAACTTAATTTTTCTACGCTGGCTCATGTGGCTTTTTTTCAATATTGCGTACGATATTGTCACGATGATTGATGATACGCGAGCCTTGCATAAGTGCACGCATGTCTGTAGGTGCAGAAAAAAGTCGTTGGACTTTTTTGCCGCAAACAGACTGCTTGGCGGCTTGTCTATTGTTTGTTTGAAAACGTAGACATAAATAGTATTGGACACTGTGTAAACAAAGCATCAAGTAATGCTCGCAACCATGAACAATACCAAGAGGTACTCCGATAATTAACACGCACACGTTTTTGAAGCAATTGAACATGAATGGTTAGGCGCCATGTGTGAAAAGTAACGCTCAAGTGATGAATTGGAGTCAGTGAAAAAGATTTTGATGGTGAACGATTACAGAGGCAGACAAGATTGCGATACTTTCAAGCATGAAGCTCTGAAGTTCGCAACATATTCATATGGGCCATCAATATTTATCAGAGAAAAATGTGAAATTCAGTTTGACAATGATTCGTGGAGAAGAAGTTGAAATGAATGGAACTAAATATACATGCTTGCATAACAAATAATAAAAAGAAGTATTTGTAAAGCATGATCAAAGAATATAAATAATTTTGTCTCTTTATGCTCAGAAATTAATTTGATGCCATAAATATTTGAATAGATCAGTGTCATAAAATTGTTAATAAATATGATTCTTGAGTAATTATTGTATTTAGGAATCACTACACTGTTCACTGTTCATTTTCTTCTCAAAACTCTACAAAATAATTTCTTCAGGTTATTAATGTTAATTATTCAACTCACCGGGGTTCACTGATAAATTTACATGCTTTTAGTGATGAGCAGAATCGGTCTTGGTCTTGCAGTCTTGGTCTTGGTCTTGCATAAAAACAAGACCAGGACTCTACCTACCCTAGCAAGACCAAGACCAAGACCAAGACTTGCCCTGCAAGACCAAGACCAAGACTCGCCTTGCAAGACCAAGACCAAAACCAAGACTATGCGAGACTCAACAATAATAAATTTTAAGTATTTTTATAGTCAACACGTGAAACTGTGTTTAGTTTTTTTTTAAATTTCACCAAATTCCTATTGAAGTGAAGCATTCAATGAATTTAAATGAAGAATGTATGGCATTTTTACCACTGAAAAGAGTTTCTGCTATTCCGTATGAAGCTACGGGTGTGGCAAATTGTCCTGTAAACCTGACTTGTTATATAAATATTTATCATGTGTAACTAAACAAACGTATCAAAATGCTGTCACTTTTTAAATCAGAAACATGAAATTTGGTATTTGAAATATATGCTTACATGAAATTAGTTTGGTACATGAAATTGAATCAGTATTGATACCATTTCCCACTGCATAGTGAAGTATTCATTTCTATTGTAAAGTATTGATAAAAAATTTCAAATAAACCAACTGAAGAAAAAATTTTGCCGATGCAAACTTTCTGTGCGTTTTGTGTCGTGTTTCTGGCTTCAGTAGTTACGGTTCTGCGTTGGTGAGTTAATCAGCCGATTTGAAAGTCTTTCTTAATTATGACAGTATAAGTTTTTATCAAAAGGCCGTAATGGCCAGCGTACACAGCTTCGAATCTAAAAGTGCCAGGATCTCGTCGTCAACTCTAGGATGTTTCCAGGCATAATAAGTGATCAGTTTCGACACAATCAAGGAAACAAGAAGATTACTTCTTTACTAGCTTACTAGCATTTTTCTCTTTTATTATTTATTTTTCATTGGTGGCTGCTTAGTTAAACGGTGTAAGTGGCTACAAGTTATTCACTAGCTTTTTCTTTAAAATCTATTAAATAAGAGTAAATAAGTCATTCAAAATATTTGTTTGTGAAAACGCAAGACTGCAAGAGTCTTGCAAACAAGACCAAGATTTGGTAGGCAAGACCAAGACCGAGACTAGGTCTATCGACGCAAGACCAATACCAAGACCGAGTGCGCAAGAACAAGACCAATACCAAGATTACCACAGTCTTTGTCTTGGTCTTGTTTTGCTCATCACTATATGCTTTTATGGAAATAAAAAGGATGTAGGGTAGATTGCCTCTTCGTGGTGCACTCCGGATTGCGCTAATTGATCTACCGTCCAAACGACTTTTTCTGATGCTTTGGGTTAAGAGTTGTGGTATTCTGTCACCTAAATACGTAAAAGTGACATCTTGCGGAAATAGCTTTCAGGCTCATGCCACTGCTGCCTCCGTCCAGATAAAACCCTGGCGGACATTACGGTACGTTCAAAACTTGGTACCACTAGTCTGGTCGTGTAGGCTCAATAGAGTTCATACTACTGATTAGTCCCTGACCCAGTTCTGAGCAGACATCCTCACAAGGGAGAGTGCCAACACTCACATGGTCTCATTGCTTCGACATAGATGACCATTGAGTCCCAGTGGAATTTCACAACGAGCGACTGCAAGGTAGACCCAACTGCAATAAGTAAAAACTGCAACGTAGGTAAGCCACTTGGCCCCGAAGGGAGTGGATGCATGAGTGCAAACGACCTTCTATAAAGAATACCTTTATGTCCAATCGGACAGTAAATTGTCAATCTTCCAGTTATTTGAGGGGTACTTGCATCATAGCAACTATGCCATGGCAAATTCTTGCTCAGATAAGCCAATTGGCAATAGCGGTAAAACCGCAATAAGCCGGCCTGCATTTTTGCTAGCACACCATCCAACACTGTCTCTTTTTTAAGTATTAAAAAGCAGCCGAACTTCTCATCAATGGCTGATAAGGACCGTAGGCTTGCAAATAAAGTCCTAAAGATGCCAATAGATTCACCTCCGATGGTTTCTCTTAGAAAGACAAAATCTCGCTTAAATGGGCAAAGAGCACAATAGAAGTCGCAGAGCCTATACTCAAAAGCATGAGCAAGCTCATAAAAGATGCAGATAAAATGAGGTAATATTCCCTCCAAACCAACCGAGCGTTCAGGCGCAGGCTACTAACAGACCTAGACTGGTCACGTTCAACCCCGGAAAGGGTAAGACTTTTAATGTGGCAACCAAGGAAAGCTTTTTGTGAGCTACCATCGACAGGAGCAGCGGCGATATAACCATCTCACCGTTAAACAGAAAATGGTAAAAACCGCTCTTCACCAGGTGTACAAGCGCATACTAGAGGCAAGCTGCAGCCTTCCACCATTCGGCAAATTGGGTAAAATCTGAATCAGAATAAAGCTTGAAGCTGTCTGTAGTGAAGACATCCTCAATCGGTCTTGATCCAGGGAATGGATACATTCACACCAGAGGAAATCGTTGAACACATTGAGCTCAGCAAAGCTGACCTTTCTATGGATAATTGCAAGGTCGCTCAGGTAGGCGAGCTCAACAATCGTCAGAGAGAAGCTCTGATAATCCTCAAGGAGAAGGCAGTGGCATTTGTGGCATTGCATTCCTGGCTTGAAAAGAAAAGGAGCTAATATTGGCTCAGAAACCTTGGATTGAAGAAGACTAAGTTTATGTGTATAACATGAAAGGATGCAGGACATCATTCTTCAGCACTACACCACTGTCGTAGTAGTGAAGAGGCGACGCAAACCCCACTGAACTGTTTGTGCTATATGGGATACGAAGTCCTGTCACTTCAAATCAGTCTGCAGTCGATCACAGTGGAAGCCAACGCACGCGGCATCACGAGGCGGAAGCCGATGCGCATCATCGCATTTTTGGAAGAACCTACACGAACAAACGTAGTGAGTCACTTTTTGAATTTATTGTAATGCATGACTTATCCCTAGCTAATATAAGTGAAGATCTTTCTTTTATTATGGCAAGCTGGACATCATTCCAACAAGCAACCATTTCCACCATGCTATCAAGGGATGGCATGTATCTCAGAAATGCTTGTTCTCCAAGCATTCATGTGGTCCGACGAAACCCAGAGAAAGGCATAAGATCCTGTGCTGGAATATTGATATTGCGGAGTTTCGGAAGAAATGAAGGAGGTCCTTTCATCGGGCTAAAGAATCCCATGACTGGTATTCTTATAAGCTCAATCTGAAAGAGTTCAAGTACTCCATAAGAAAAACTAAACGAACCTCGTGGAAAAGTTTAATAGAAAACTCCAAGGATGTCAGTCATGGCAATTGGGTTTGGGCGCTTCAGCTTCAAAACGCAAAGTGTCAATATCGACCCGTACTTTCCCGGAGGCGAAGATGTTGCTAACCAAGCTGATCCACAGATGCTCTCGAACTCGTTGTCAACCACTCTAGCTATAAGTGAAAGCCTCCTACGCCAGGAAATCAGCTCATTTTAAACCTTCAAATCCCCTGACAGGGACCATATCTCACTTCAGATCAAGCAGGGAATCAACACAGCACCGCCAGTGCTAAACGCCATTTTCAAGAAATGTCTGTGAATGGCTTACTTTTCACAGTGCCGGAATGAAGCTTAAATAGTCTTTCTACCCAAAACTGATAAGAGCTCCCATTCCTTACCTAAGGGTTAAACGCCTACCAATCTCACCTCTTTTCTTCTGAAAACTCTGGAAAGGCTTATAGAGATTCATTTAAAAGCTGCTCTGCAACCACTCTTCAAAGGCCCAGCATGCGTACTTCAAATGGGAATCGGTTAAAACAGCTCTCCAATCGCTCACAAGCTACATTGAAAAATCGCTAAGCCATAAAAAATATATGCCAGCAATTTTTCTGGATATCGAAGGTGCATTCAAAAACGTCAGATATATCAAAAATGTTGACGACAACCTCATAAGGTTCATCATACAACTTTTAAGCAGCAGGAACATCAACTACACAAGGAAACAGCACCTTCAGAAGGAGATTGGTTGTTCCCGTCAACGATTTCTGTCGAAGTTGCAGATCGGAAGAAGAGGAAGAAACAATCCAACATTTTCTGTGCGAATGCCCAGCACTGTTCAGGAAACGCATGCAAACCTTAGGCTCGCCTTTTCTTGTTAGCCTCGCGCAAGTAGCTCATTTCAATAAAAGCTACATAGGCAGCTTCATAAGAGAATCCTAATGATTGTGATCATTTCAAGCTAGGTTATATTTTCGTCCAAGTCTTCTTGTAGCATCACTATGCACCTGTCGTGCCCGTGGTGAGCAATCTGAGAAAAAGGCTGGTACTACGGGCTGGTATAATTAAGGGAATGTCAAGATTATTATTCGGTAGGATAAGGATTGAAAAATAAAAGTTAAGTGCAGTGTACGATTTGCATATCGAGTGTACAAAATAGTTCACACTTTTCTCATTTCTAATTGTGTGTTTACCTTGCGATCGTCGATATTTTTTGTATGACTTAGACCGTTCAACTCATTTTGTTAGAATACGGCAACTTAGCCAGAGTCTAGCACTAGTGCACGTTTAACTAGCGTTTTGTAAAATATGCTTCATACTTGAATTAGACCGATTGATGGATAGCACTTCCTAATGTTAGTAAGTATGGACGGTGCGTGAGCTCAGTGATTCTTCCTTTATCAGCATTTTCATATCCCACTTCTTCTTCTTCTTACCTTATCTGCGCAGAGGATATGAATTTGATTGAAATTGATGTGAACTATCACAACGACTTTTCGTAAGAATTCGTGGTTAAATTTCGTGTTAGCGTTGTTGCTAACAGGCATACATAACAACTAATATAAAAGGCAACGCAATACGCTTCTTCATTTTCCACTATTCACACTATAAAATCAGATCGACAGAAAATCTACATTTCTTAGTATTCGATTATCATTGATTCTTCGAATTGGATTTTCACAGGCTTAACAAGAAGCCTTTGTCTGAGCACGCAACCTTCAATCAAAAAAGGTAATTTAATTTTTAACTTCCCAGTATATGGGAAGTTCTTGTAATCGCCTCGAAAATCGAAATTGAAATTTTCAACTTTTCTTTACGTTTTGAGGTCTATAGAGTATATATAAAGTGTTTTTAGAAAGAAGTATGTATGTGTGTGTGTGTGTATGTACGTACGTACGTACGTACGTGCGTTTGCGGACAGTTTTTCTACGAGCATAACTCACGTAAACAAAGTCGTATCGACTTTGTTAAGGTGTCAATCGAAGCGTCTTTGCAATTTTAAGAGCTAATTAATTTTTGGGACACTTCGGTTGGGGGGGTTTGCTGTTTTCACCCCTTGAAGGTCAAGCATGTTATGCGCTATATCTCACGAACCTAAAGGTAGATTCATTCTTTAGTCATCGTAAGATTTCAATAACCATCATCATTTGAAATACATTTTATTTTTTACATGCAATTGAACCTACTTTTGACTGCATATATATTTCAAGACCAAAAAGGCCCCCACCGATTGATCCGCGTGAATATTCAATATGTCCTCATCGACCAAAAACCTTACGTAATCAATGGACCCTCCCGTAGACGATATGATTCATATTAACTCATTCCTGTTACTGCTATGAATACCTCTCATTGTTATTACTTAAAGTAGTATTATTTTCAAAATTATTATTGTGTTTAATGTTGTTGATGTTCATGTAGGTATTACTGGGAAGTTGACCGTGTGGACCTCAAGGGTCGCACCTCGCGGCTTGTTTCCATAATTATTATCGTGTTTAATATTTTTAATATCTATGTAGATATTACTGGGAAGTTGACCGTGTGGACCTCAAGGGTCGCACCTCGCGGCTTGTTTCCCCTTTGAAATCACCAATTCTTAACATTTGAGCTTTTGCCACAATCATTCAAAGCTGTTTCTTTAAGCAATTTTTTTTTATTGGCTACAAAAATGAATCCGAAAATGAAATAACCACAAACTATGTTTGTTCAAAAATATGAAATACATACTGCTTTAAAGAAAATAGAAATTAAAAGATGCCATATAAGCAAGTCCTTCACAGAATCAGATTTTTTCCTGAATTGGTCGTATTAACGCTGGCAGAGCAACATAATCACCAATTAGAAGCACGATGATAACAGACGAAGCAGGCACTTTTGCCTAATATTTAGGACTTTTCTACTTCAACGGAAGCAACAGATGGAAAGATTTTTTTTACAAAACTTAAGATCCTTTACCGAAAATTTTATTGTGAAGATTCGAACGCATTAGTTTACATGAATATTGCTGCTGAAAAGATAAGCCTCCAGTGAAACCCAAAGAACACTTCTAACTTAGACAAAAAAAGGCCATTATTGAAATATTTACAGGATGGCATGTTTACCTACAAGAACTAGAAATGTTACGGTGAAAATCATAACCAAAACCGGTAGGCCATTTTGCTTACATTAAGAGACTGGTGAGTTGCGGCAAGAAGTGAATAACTTAAACCTTCAATGTTTAGAAAGTCTGAATGCCCACTTTCTTGGAAGGAGCACAATTGTTTCCTCTCAATTATTCTGGAAAATGCCAGAATTAATTCCGATATTTACAATTACTGGCTGTTGAAACTCGACGCAGAAGTAAAGAAACATAACTATAAAATGCTTATCTTCATGAATTACAGTTCGGCTCACAATATGTCCACGTTACACTTCTGGCCATAGATTATGCTAGCATTAAATTTCTACTGTCCAGTTCATATTCAAGATGCAGTCTCTTACCAGGAAATCTTTAAAAAAGTTAAAATCTTTCATCGAAATGAATTACTCTTATTGGTGCTATGAGATTCATCGCTTAAACTTAGAGGGAAAAGTACTTCTAAAATGATTGAAAACATTGCAAGTTCTTTTCGGACTCTAACATAATTTCAAAGAGAGTTCAAAGTTATTTAAACACAGATGAAACCTTCATTCGCAATTTTCAAGTCACTATTGGCACTTAATGTATTGTCCAGTGATTGGAGATTTTCGCCTAAAAGAGCGCCAACCATATCAAATTTCTATTTTATAGATCTGGGAGTTAAGATGGTTTGTATGAAATTTATAATATAAGAAAATAATGTGTAGAGCTTCGTTGTCGAATGAAAAAAAAATGGTTAATCCAATTTTATCGCTGCTAATATTTTCCCGTGTAGACAAAGTCAAAGGTAGACGATCAATAGTCGTACTAGCAGCCAAAAAATATGTTAAGGCATTCTCTTGGATTTTGTCACATTGAGGATCTACTGTAGAATTGTTGGACTACTCATTTAAGATCAAATCAAAGTTATTTTAAGGAGGTTATTTTAGAAATTCTTTATATTTGAAATTGCTAACACCACATTTATGTACATCGCAGACGACAGCCCAGGTTCCTTTCTATTGAAGTCCATTCATTCAAGTTAAGCTGACAATTTCTGTAGTCTTCCTTGCTTTCAGTTCAAATCAAAACCCAGCCGCGAGCAGATACATATATTTTCCGATAAACACAAAACGGCCACTTATATATTCCCAGCAAATCATAAAACATCAGATTTCCGTTTATGGATTTCTTCGAATTCGCCTCGAATTTCGTGGGCGGCGTCGCAATCTGCACCACTAAATCACCACTTCTTGCATCACCACTTGGTCGACATCTAAAATGCTTTTCACTTAATTCGGTAAAGAAATTGTCTCAGAGAAATTTAATGGGCGCGCGTTAAATTTAATGGTCGCAATGTTAGAAAAGTCAACTATGTATCTATGTAGGAATGGATCTTGCACTAGCCGTAAGTGACCAGGACCAGGTACGTGCAAGATAAAGTACCATGAGTGCTGCCATCGCTGTTGATGCGCTCAAGGGTTTGAGGAAAGCATAAAACCGTTAAATGTGTGTTGGTTAATTAGATGAACAGTTTTCGTAATTGGCGTCAAGTAAATTGGTACTTTAATTGCGGTCGGGGCTGGTTAACTGGCTCCATCATTTCGTTTATGGTAATTCGTAATGTCGTTGGTTAATTCACAATTTGCTTGTTTCCAAGAGTGTTGTTATCGGGGCCGAACTCAATCTGGCAATTGCTGGATTCAGGACAATTTATCGAAACATGAAAATGACGAGTTCATTAGTCGAAATCTGATATGCGTGTGCGTAAACGCGATTTTCAGGAATATTGCCGGGTACAGTTAAAGTTTACGATTCTATTTTTTATTACATCGTGGGGTTGTCAATTATTTGAAAATCATATGCTTTTGATATGTTGAGAAAGATGAGGCAATTATGCAGTCGCAGTTTGATATGTTTGTCAGTTTTTAAAATGGTCATAAATTATAGTTTTGCCTGAATACCGCATTTAAAGAAAGCATCGCTACAAAGATTTGTAATCTCTTCTTGTTTTTCTGTGACATAAATGTCTGTTTTGCATGATGAATATAGATAGAGTTAACATCATAATATAGCAGATAAAAGAACTTCAAGCAGTTTATTTTTCATGGCTTTCGCGTCATTAAGCTCATCAATTAGTGTTAATAAGAAGGGATTGTAAGACGATCTGAAAGTGCTGTTTACTAGGAATGTGTTTGTTTCATTAAATCGAAGTGGTTTTTTCATATGGTTTGATTTACAAAGAACTTAAAAATTATGAAAAATTCATTGCATAGGCGAGATTCAAAAATTTTTGTTCAAAAACTTCAATAGATAACATTCATCAATATCTTTGAAACCAACAAACATAAGATATTTAGATAAAATATTTCAAAAAAAATCATAAACGTTTAATAAATTACAGCTTCACTACCGAAGGATTGAGAATTCTGAAATTTGAAGTTCAAAGTTAGCGAATTTCAATTAAATATATTGCAAATACCAGCTTATTAATTATTTGATATCTATCTACGTATCCGTGATATTTTCTTTTGGTTTTGCGGTCATAAATTCAATTTTAAATCTAAGCTCTACGCTGAATTTCGGCGGACGGAAAAAAATGGATCTGAAATTATGAAAAACTTAATGTGTATCGAAATTGTTAATTTGCACTGTTCGGCTGGAGTGACTTGTGGTAGAAGTTTTACGAATAATGTATGTATTTGACCCTCGATACTTATACCTACGCTTCAATGAAGTCCTGGCTGAAATTAATTTGCATTCAAATTATCAGAACATATCTAGTAATTTGTTGAATGAACCTTTTGCGTCCAGTTTACGTTCACTCACGGCTGAATTTCAATTGAACACCTACGCTTGTGGCTGAAGCTTTTAATTAGAAAACCATAAAAGCAAAACACTTTAATGCTAGTTCAATGCTAATGCACCGAGGAATGTCTTAATTCTCACCGTAAAAGTCTTAGAAAATGATATGCATGCATATCCATAATTACACATGTTCAATTTATCTCCATATCTTCAGCGGTTTGTTCATGTAACCGGAAAATATTTGAATGCATCAAGTTAATTGTACCACGTACGCTACACATACATATGTGTGCTTGCATGCATATAGGAGGTTTTCACTATCAGTCCAATTTTTGTGTGGATTCTATGGAACGAGTGCATTCGGCAAACTCATGCATAAAAGACAAACATACAGTAGCAATGCTTGTCATGAATATTCAAACCATTTCTTGTAGCTTCACATGTGTACATACACATGCCGAATGTGTGTACAGTGCTGGATGTTGAGACTACGCTGCCGGCCTATGCCACGATATTCATCAAAAAATTGAAATTTATGAGTTAGCTCGATCGCCTTCGGAGATTTTCACAAAGATTAACTATTTTCAAAATGGTTGATTTATTGAGAGAGCTCGCATCATCTTTCTACTTTACGACGGTCGAGATGGTACAGTGAGGGATGGGAAATTAGTGTTATAGGTTAGCTGGGAATGGGGTCGAGCCTCATTATAATAGTTCAAGGACGAGAAATGGAAATTCAGATGCATCAAATCTTCAATTGCGCCCCTAAGTGCAACACAATCTTTCAAACCCGACCAGTTTTTTGTGCTGCAACTAAGTTTTGAGGTTGCTGAGTTTTGCATACACTTATGCATGAAACTCCTGTATTACCATCCGAAAAATATGAATCGCCTTGTCAAACACCCTGTGCATACCTTTCAGTTGCTAAGTCACTTAGTCACTAAGTTGTAGGCTTGATACGCACACGGTCTCAAGAACTTGCCTCGAGCTGTTTGTTGTGTTGCGGCGAACCATTGAGGTCAGATCGAGTCGAAGGTTAAGTTTAGATACTTTGTACGTAGGCATGTAATCAGATTGAATGTAAAGTGACTCGCAATTTTGGACCGAGCTTCACACAAAATATCATTTGATTATGCAATACGAATGTATCAAAGAGGACTATCTCAGTATCAGCCATTGTACGGAGGCTTTCAGATCACGCATTGTTCAAAATAATATTCGATGGAAATCAATATTGATTTTCTCAATGACGAGAATTGTTGTGCAAGTTGCGGCGAAATGATTTTTCATAACTTTAAGATGGAACTATCTCTTTCACATCATGTGATATTTTCATGATTTGAACATAAGGATTTAACATAGAATACAGTTCGAATATAGTTCTGGAAAGTCAAATTTAAAAATAAAGCACATAAAATAGCACTTCGAGAATATTCAAAATAAATCAAAGTCGCTCGATGATGATTTATTTACTGACAATTTTGAAGTCGATTGTTTTCTAAATTCCTCAAATTATCGAGATATGACTATTAATACAGAAAGTATTTGGTATTTGCATCGACTAAACTAGATTTTGTAACGTTATCACCATTTTTTTGGCTCTTACGACAAATTGTTTCATAGGTTCATACAACACTACCATGTAATACAACAGTCACACACTCCTGCAAAAAAAACAGCAGCCAAGGCCCTATATAAGGCTTGTATCTGTATAAAGAATCTAAGACTTCAGCTAATCTGTATTTTTGGGAAAACCTGGCGAACCCGTTCCGTAGTCACGTGTCTTTTATTTTGCCTGAGATACTTAGACAAAATAAAAGCAGATCAAGCAGACAAATTTACTTAGCGTCACCACAAAATAGTTCAGGACCAAAAGACACACTTTTCGCTTTAAAATTTGCATCATTTTGCATGTGATATATCAAGATCAGGGTTATATCATTCCTCGTTGCCTAAAAAAATTTATTTAGAAGACATTTCAAATATTTTCCACAGCTTTCAATACTTAAATAGAAATGTATATCAATTACTTTTCCTACTCTTTATTTTAGTCAATGAAATAAAATATAAATATTGTCAAACAGAACGAAAATAGTCTCGTTGACGTGCAGTCAACTTTTCAAAACTCAGTGATGTAATAATGTGAAAAGATCATTCCTTTGCATAATAGGTTATCCAGAAAAAGCATCAAATGTTTCGTTTGCTACAGAATTTGCATTACAGCTTTAGATAAGCATCTGTTTATGATTTTGGGTAACGTTCTTTTCCCGTAAATTTTAAAATCGTAGACTTTAAGGAGTTTTCTCTCGAAACGTAGTCTCTAATTAATTTCCACTTTAAAGAGCAAAAAATCACCAAACAGTTACACCAAAAAAAGAAGACAAGAATCGATTCAAAAAAATACAACAATAAACATGTCTACGCCTAACTGAAAACTTCTAAAGGTCGATTTGACCTGAACATAAAAAGAAACGCTGGAACGGAACTTTAAAAAAAATGGGTTGCAAGGGATCTACCAACAAGAACTATAAGCAAATAAATTTGGACCGCAGTTTAGCGGCATTCCTAAAATATGGTGAAACCTATAAATGACGAGAGACATTGCTAGTGTTTCCAATGGAGAAATGCAAGAGGAACAGTATTTTATGATGTTTGATTTATTCTTCAACAAAAACAGCATTCAAAACACTCATGTAAACTATGTAATCATTCTTTTAGACGAATGTGCCAAGTTTTATTTTAGCAATATTTTACAATTGGAAAATTTAAACCTTTTGAAACAAATGCCAAAAAGTCAGCCAGAAAGTATTTAGAAGTTATTGATTCAAAAAACTAAAAGATTATCTAAACGGAAGTTCAAAGGAAAATTTAAAGCACTTCGTACATGATGTATTTTTGACTCTGTATTTCAAAAGTGAAAAATGGTTTGTACCTAAGACCATTGAAAATAAGTACACAGCTCAACCGATCAGGAAAAAGAATACTTTGTTCGAAAACCTGAATAAAGTCAACTATGTGGTTGTGTTTCCATATTCACATTGCTGTAAGATACTGGTACTGGTGAATATACTGGAATAAACTTCATAATACGTGTAGTTTTGTTTCACAACAAACAGTTTTATATTATCTGCATTCACACAAACATTTCGTTTATCTGCGATGATTCGACTGCGAGTGCCGCCAAAAACCGAAATAACCAAAGCCAAATATTTGTTATGCCAGAAGTAGGCTTTGTAGACGAGCACGCGTAACTGATTCTTAAGGTATGATGTAATTCAAGAGATGCTATGAATTCAGGATCGTCATATATGGCATTTTTCTTTCCGTTAGGTTATTTCTAATCAAATTTTATTGTGTTTGAACCCTGAGTCAATGGATTTGTGGAAGTACCTAACTTCATCTAGGCGAAGCAGTCATTAGCACACAATTCGAAAAATTTCTTTTAGAACTTAATTCGAAAATTAGTTGGAAATTATGTGTCAAAGTTAAGAATAAAAAATTGATGGTCAGATAATTTGACAATGTATAACGTAAACAAGCAGTACGAAAGAGAATCAAAAAGAGGACCAAAAGCACTACGGCAAGTTCAAAAAAGAAACCACTGCGTCTTGTGCAGATGAGCACGTAACGCCTGATAAAAACTGTTTTGGCAAAATTAAAAACAAAAGGTAAAATTCAGACAGATATTATACCTGATGTGATCGTTTTAAAATAGAACATAGCATTTTTTACAAAAATAAATGCTTTTTTTTATTATTTTGACATAGAAGTTAATTATGCATAAAAATGATTTTCTAAGTTTTTAAACTGTAAAATAATGTTATTTTAATAAAACAAAATTATACCTGAGTGATTTGGTTTAGTGTTTCTATCACAATTATTGAACGTTGGAGGCTGCGCAGTCATTTGCCATTTATTGCACGAAAAGAACTTGCTACAATCTGTTTTCTGCTTTGTCTTAAAATAATGGTCCCTACATTCAGTAGCGTACGCAGGATTTTGATAAGGGGGGTTATATTTTTGAAGTCTTGACTAGGTACGTTTGCTAGTGCTTCGGTGTAGATATGAAGATATAATTATGTAATGGTACTTAATCATACTTTTCACCGGTCAAAGTTGGAGTCCTCCAAAAATAATTCTGGCAGACTTTAGCCCGAATGCATGTCTGGTTTCATTTACTTGAATCATTCATGATATTTTCATTTAAATTACAAAATTATTCGCTTGACGTGTGAAAGAATCTACACTGTATTTGTAGACTTCCTTGGAACCGTAAAGTGTATATGCATGTTTGCAAGTACATATATTGAAAAGCCTTCAATACCTACAGGCCAGAAAAGAAAGCAACTAATGAAGTAAATGCCGTGGGAAAGTGAAACTGTCACTAAGGACGGACAGAGTATTATCGTAATCAGGGCTGGCTAACTCTGCGCTCTCAAGCAAATTTGTCGTCATTTCCACGTAACGCATGAGGTCGACATGTTGTACGCGTTTTTTTTTCTGATGTGTTCCTAATAGGCCTAATCCTCAGATTACAAATCATATGACAAAATAAAACAATCCATTTTTTGAGGGTTCTGATCAAAGATAGAAAGAAACATTCAAAAATATAACTGTTGCTACCAGTGGCGTACCCAAGGGGGGGGGAGTTTACGGGTTCAAACCCCCCTTGAAGAAAAATTGAATGCTGAGTTGACTCTGTGGTACAGAGAGATAGGGCATCTTGAAATAGTAAACCACCCAAAAGCGGTCATAGATGGGTTAAGCATGTGTAATTCAAACGTTTTGCCGAATATATCGAAAGTGCTAGAAATATTGGCTGTTCTCCCAGTATCTACGTGTACAAACGAACGATTCATTTTCAACATAACGACGACTAAAACCATACTTGCGAAATTCCACCAGCAATGAACGACTAAATGGATTGGCACTTCTAAATATCTCACTCCATCTACAGAAGATGTGTTAAATGAGCTAATGAAAAAAAATCGTCGTTTAGATATTTCACTATAATTTTATCCGGCGAAGGGTTCTGTTTTATGCTTGGACATAAAATTTGAATCCCATTTTACACTGTTTCTCACCGTTACTTTAGATGAGTTTTGAATACTAAGTTTGTATCATTATCGGGATTTTAAAACTTTGATCACCTCTCGTAAATTTAGAAAATTCGAAGACTCGAATGTTATGAATTATACATCTCAAGCATATTTACATAAGGCCTCGTCATTGCCTGGGAAGAGGTTGGTAAAAAAAATTATCGATGGCGCAACCGTCATGATTGGTTCTTCAGGCAATATTAGAGTTATTTCATTTATTTGACCAAGGATGTGAAGTGGTCAGGAACACGCTCACCCGTGATTATTACCCTGATTTGATTCAGGTTCTCATTCAAAGCTGAGTGAAATGATAGTGCGGCATCAAATCTCATTCCCGAAAACTATTTGTCGACAAGGAGCCTTGAACTAGCGTTAACCACTAAGTCAGCCACTTTAACAATTATTCGCCGAGACACTCTGGAACGTGGGAGTTGAGGGAGATTCAGTATCTCTACGCAATTAGATCTTTCATCTAAAACCCATATGGGCCTGATTTACGGCCTATGGTGCTTTAAAGATCTCACCTAGGGGTGATACGGGCATAGTTTGCACAAATTGGATCCGTGTGTGCCGTTATCTTTTACTTATTGTATGAAGCCTAGCAATTTTATATATAGATAAAGAGTTTGTAGGAACATTAGACATTGTTTTTATTTTGCCATATGACTTGTAATCTGAGGATTAGGCCTATTGGGAACACCTCATTAAAAAAAACACGTACAAAAAGTCTACTTCATGGGTTACGTGGAAATGACGACAAATTTGCTTGAGAGCGCAGAGTTGCTTCCCTGCATGGGCTGCAAACAAGCTTAGCCAGCCCTGATAACGATAATACTCTGTCTGTGCTTAGTGACAGCTTCACTTTCCCACGGCATTTACTTCATTAGTTGCTTTCTTTTCTGGCCTGTAGGTATTGAAGGCGTTTCAATATATGTACTTGCAAACATGCATATACACTTTACGGTTCCAAGGAAGTCTACAAATACAGTGTAGATTCTTTCACACGTCTAGCGCATAATTTTATAATTTGAATGAAAATATCATGAATGATTCAAGGAAATGAAACCAGACATGCAATCGGGCTAAAATCCGCCAGAATTATTTTTGGAGGACTCCAACTTTGACCGGTGAAAAAGTATGAATACATAATTATATCTTCATATCTACACCGAAGAACTAGCAAACGTACCTAGTCAAGACTTCAAAAATATAACCCCCCCTTATCAAAATCCTGCGTACGCTACTGGTTGCTACTAAGATATGGGTGCGAATTAAATAAATTACACTTTTCTGGAATTTTACTTCGAAAATTTTCAATCAGGTGACCATATTCTAATGTTCCTACCAACTCTTTATCTATATATAAAATTGGTAGGCTTCATACAATAAGTAAAAGATAACGGCACACACGGATCCAATTTGTGCAAACTATGCCCGTATCACCCCTAGGTGAGATCTTTAAAGCACCATAGGCCGTAAATTTTACTGTGAAATAGATGAAAGACCTAATTGCGTAGAGATACAGAATCTCACTCAACTCCCACGTTCCAGAGTGTCTCGGCGAATAATTGTCAAAGTGGCTGACTTAGTGGTTAGCGCTAGTTCAAGGCTCCTTGTCGACAAATAGTTTTCGGGAATGAGATTTGATGCCGCACTATCATTTCACTCAGCTGTGAATGAGAACCTGAATCAAATCAGGGTAATAATCACGGGTGAGCGTGTTCCTAACCACTTCACATCCTAATGTTCCGTTGGTGAAGTAAATGAAATAACTAATATTGCCTGAAGGCCCAATTTTGGCGGTTGCGCCATCGATTATTATTTTTAACTAACCTCTTCCCAGGCAATGACGAGGCCTTATGTAAATATGCTTGAGATATATAATCCATAACATTCGAGTCTTCGAATTTTCTAAATTTACGCGACGTGATCAAAGTTTTAAAATGCCGATAATGATACAATCTTAGTATTCAAAACTCATCTAAAGTATCGGTGAAAACAGTGTAAAATGGGATTTAAATTTTATGTCCAAGCATAAAACAGAACGCTTCGCCGGATAAAATTATAGTGCAATACCTATACGACGATTTTTTTCATTAGCTCATTTGACACATCTTCTGTAGATGGAGTTAGATCTCTATGAATATTTAGAAGTGCCAATCCATTTAGCCGTTCATTGCTGGTGGAATTTCGCAAGTATGTTTTTAGTCGTCGTAATGTTGAAAATGATCGTTCGTTTGTACACGTAGATACTGGGAGAACAGCCAATATTTCTAGCAATTTCGATATATTCGGCAAAATGTTTGAATTACACATGCTTAACCCATCTATGACCGCTTTTGGGTGGTTTACTATTTCAAGATGCCCTATCCTTCTGTATCACAGAGTCAACTCAGCATTCAATTCTTCTTCAAGGGAGGGGTTTGAACCCGTAAACTCCCCCCCCCCTTTGGGTACGCCACTGCCTACATTCAACACATACGTTATTACCAGTTAAGCAAGAAGCCTTGTGGGAGACAATGTAGATTCAACCACTTACTACCTCTTGCTTTTTCGTTTGTCATAAGAAGCTTTAAACATTTTTTGGAAACATTCTCAGGCGATAATAAAAAATGCGGAACCTACTTTCTGTCTATATTACTTAGAATCGAGCTTACTGCTTCAAGTACTTCTGATAGAGATTCTTTTTCAGTTCCAAAAATAATTTGCCTGAGGCAAAGGGCAGGTGCTGGCGATAATCAATTTGCGATGTGAATTTAGTTAGTTCTTCAATAGCGATGATATGATTGGGGATGGCATTGGGATTTAATAGGAAAATCCCAGAATACTTAATTTTTTTTAGATGCGTTGCCAATTGGCGCGGCTAGGTTTCAGTATGTTGATCTGATTAGGCCTTTAGTTTACAGTCTACTTATAAACGATGTGTTTTTTTGTCAAATCCAAGAACCGGCTTATTGCGTATGATAGAAGTTGAGTGAGAAGGATGATCATCAAATAACTGTTACATTTTCCTTACTTCTGGTTTCCGTGGCAAGAAACGCTCTTTGGATCATTCAAGAAATAAATTCGTGTTAATGTATTCCTATTTATAAATGCATATAATCCATTCGAATCACCATCTGAAAACTATGCATACTTATTTACAGCTTTCATTATCAACACAGGTGATTATAGCCCACCTTCAATTTTACCGCAGGCAATGAAGAATATAGTTTCGCGTCTTTCCACGT
Organism: Oxycera nigricornis; assembly: GCA_963942545.1. Classification (NCBI taxonomy): domain Eukaryota; kingdom Metazoa; phylum Arthropoda; class Insecta; order Diptera; family Stratiomyidae; genus Oxycera; species Oxycera nigricornis. The sequence goes on from OZ012659.1 coordinate 39,832,736, forward strand.
GGCATGATTAGATTTACAACTTTGGAACTTTTTGCAGCTAGAACTTTTCCTGGCTTATCAATTGATTGAATTGCACATTCACATGAAATTCAGTCAAATTTGAAAAAGTTCTAAAAAAATCTGATGAAGATAGTAAGCAACGTCTAAAACGTACATATTTTGAGACTCCTTGGCAAAGAATATGATGTAATATCCCCTGGGATTGGTTAAGAGAGCAATCCGTTTTTACAACGATAAAATTCCCTTTATTACCTATTTAATTTGAATAGTTTGTAACAATTTCCTACATATGAAAAGCTCGACAGACGTGTAACCGAGCAACGGCAGATGCTCCATTTGTCGATGGAAATGTTTTATATTTTAGCGAGCATAAAATGACCACCTCAGGCATTCAGCAAATGTGCGTATGGCATTCATCCTGGAATCAAATGATACATTAAAATAACATTGCACGAATTCCAACGGATGCGTGAATACACTGGCGGTGCGTCAAGCCAGTATTTTCTCGCATTCATAAGATCGAAATTGAATTTACACACGCAATAGACACATTTCTAATTAACTCCCGACACACGGCCACCATGTAGCCCTGCGTATCGCTGTAATTGAATTTCGGCAAACCGTTTGAATCCTCTAGCAAAAACAAATCACTATTAACTGCGCTATTGCAAAAAGCCGATTACAATTAGTGTATCTGAAAGCTATTTGCCCCCCGCGCCCCCAGGATTGGAAACATTGCCGCGCTGCCAAACAAAACCATAGACCATCTTCAATCACATGTATCTTCTGCCATTACCAGACCGTGAGACAAAACCAATTTATGTCTCCGTTTTTTTACCCTCATACACAACTGGGAAATTTTCGTTAATTTCTTTTTTCCCAGATTTCGATTGGCTTGTGGGAGTTTTCTTTTGTTTTCAATCTCTTTTCGGAACCACGTCGCGGCACATCTTCGTCTCATCAGTGCGACCCACCTCAACTTTTTACGACTTTCCACCTGTTCCGCGGAGTGAGTGGAACCAGAAATCTGCTGATGGGATGGGGTTGGAGCTGCTGCCTCTGCTACTGCTGCTGAAGATGATCTGCACATATTGGTGGGAAGGTAGGGTTAGCTCAAGCATTTCGCTGGTGATTCATTGTTTTGCCGGATGAATTAGCATATTATGAATGAATGAAAGAATGAGCAGGCGGACGGGCGTAAGGTTGTAACGAAAACTATAACAGGAAGCTCGTGGTGTTTTGGCTGCCTGCCATCAATGCAGAATGAAATTAATTTGGCTGGGAAATGGAAAAATTCTTTTTTTGCGGTGCGATAAGTGGCTTCGGATTGAAGCTAATTGGATTTTGGAAGATGGCCTGGATTTGATATTGTAGTGGCTGATGACTAGCAGAAAGAGGATTGCAGAAGTTACTAGAACTGTGGAGTTGTATTGCTACTGGAAAAACATATTCATAACTTTATTCTCCATCACTTTGGTCATCTGATTGCAAAAGAGCAACATGGTTTTCGTTCCACGTCTTCTAATCTTGTTGGCTTTACAAACTTTGTTGCAAATTCTTTCGACTCCAGACTGGACGTCCATGTTATTTATGAAGATTTTGCAAAGGCATTTGATACAGTGTCTCATGATATTCTCTTAAATAAATTAGTCACCCTTGGCTTCCCAGACTTTCTTTTGGGTTGGCTATCTTCTTATCTTACCGACCGAAGCTGCCGTGTAATTTTCAATGGCTGCACTTCGTGTCCGTTTTCTCCAAATTCAGGTGTCCCTCAGGGCTCAGTTCTAGGACCGCTTCTCTTTCTACTTCTCATAAATGACCTGCTTTATCGCTTCTCTTGTGAATGTCTTTTATACGCCGACGATCTTAAGCTTTTCGCTCGCATAAAAAACTATAGTGATTGCCTCAACCTGCAAGCTAACATCAACATCTTGTCTAGCTGGTGTTTAGAAAATGGCCTAACGCTTAACGTAGAGAAATGCTTTATGATGTGTTATTCTTTGGAAAAAAACACCATTTGACGCCATCTACCATATTAACAACAGTGAATTGAAAAGAGTTAACACTATCAAAGATCTTGGAGTTATTTTCGATGAGAGACTTCGCTTTAATTTTCACTATTCCGACTTAGTAAATCGTGGATCACGTATGTCTGGTTTCGTATTTCGAACTTCCCAACACTTCTCCTCTATCGAAAGCTCCCTCACACTTTATCAAACCCTGGTGAGAAACATTCTCGAGTATGCTTCGGTTGTTTGGTCGCCTTATCATGCTTGTGATCGTACACTGCTTGAGTCCGTTAAACGTAAATTTACATGATCTTTGTTTTATAAATTCGGCCTACCGTTTACGGAGTATCCTGATCGGTTGAGAATTTTAGAACTTCCCTCACTTCTTGATCGCAGAGTACTTCTCGATCAATGTTTTTTGTATAAGTTATATACCGGCCTCATCATGTGTCCTGCATCCGAAAGCATAGCACTTCGCGTTCCTTCCCATAACACCAGGAGTTTCAACTTTTTTAACCCTACCATTGCTGAATTAGCTGTATACTTTAACTCTCCTTTGCAGAGAATATTGAGACAGCATGATGAACTTCAACTTGGTCCTATGTCCTCATCTTTTTATTCTTTTTATTCTTTTAAACGTACTTTAACTTCAAAACTTGAAACACTGTAATTTTAATGTGTAATTAGATCTAATCTGTTCATTGAATTTTCCTAAATAAATAAATAGCTGTACTGCAACAATAGTGTCAAAGGTACGAATTAAAAGTGTATAAGTAGTGCCAAACATGATTCTGGAAAGTCTGATTGTAAATATCAAATCGGATTGTAAATGTCATGTTATATCGTTAATGTTACGTATCCAAAATTGGATAGAACCCAAACTGTGCACTGCAATTGTTAAATACAACTGCTTTCATCGGACGCCAAGGTCAAATGCCGACTTAAACTTTTAAAATCATTTCGGCCCGCAAAAAGATAATGCTTCAGGCGTAAGTCGCTTGCAAGTGGTTCCATTTAGCAAAGAGTCATTTTAGGTCACTATGCATAAATGTATAAGCGAGACTCCACCAATTTTTGGATCATCATATTTACAATCATTTTTTTGCAGAATGTTTACTAACAATGTGTATTGATGAAGAATTTTCATTTGAGGCATTAAACTTTGTCCTAAAACCAGAATATTCGTTTAAAATCTTCAATTTGAAAGTCTTTTTCAATTCATTCATTTCGACAGAATTTTTTTCACCTTCAGTATAATTTTATTCTTATATTTAAAAAACACATCAACGTGAGGAAACTTGGATTATTTTTCAATGCATAAGAATTCTAAGCGTTGTTCTTGAAATCGCTACTTTTTGTGTTTGGAAATTTTGTTCGCGTGGAAAATTCTTGTAAAGTCTACCAACTCAAATATGCAATAGTTGAAGTCATACAGAGTTTAAAAATATTCTTCGATAAATTTCGATACGGCTCTGTTGAAGAGTGCATGAATTTTTTGCGCGATAATATCTTTGCCTTTGACAGCCTTGTAAATCCTGAATGGAAACCGACAGTTATTCTACAATACTTTTTTACTCTGGGTATCGACTATCAAATACTTCTCGTTAGCAAACTTCATCATTACGCAATTACAGTAAACAGTCCGAAAATGGATTGTAAATATCATGATCCGTTCATTTTATACATCCGAGAATAGCTGGGGCTCAACTTACATATGTATCTTTGTTTGTTCTTCAGTACAAGAAATGTTGCGGTGTCTGCTTGGGAAGCGTTTTTCTATCTTGTGCTCGACTGGCACCTCGCTATGCACTACGTCTTTGAAAAATCCTTCTCTTTCAAAACTTGCTTCTCTATTCGTTCTAGTTCCTCAGCTCATTTTAGCCGATAAAGTTTCATCACAAGTGGGGGTTTTTCTCTCATCGTAAATACTGCACAACTCATTTTTGTACCAGATTCACCTAAATAAATAAATATTTATTACGTACCAAATTTTCAACTCAGAACGGTTGTTCTGCTACCTCAATTTGAATCCGTAACATAGAACAAATACGAAACATAAAATCAAGTTTTAATTATATCCCAATTTGGCAGCAAGTATACCTTAGCTTTAATTCATTTGGCATTTCCATGGAAATATCTGGCAACATCTCCGAAAACTGACCATCGAACTAAGGTATTTTTGAACTATTTTCGACAGATTGCAGGAAACATAAGCTAATGGTGTTGTACTAATCCCATTCAAGATTCAGATTTAGCCATTTTTGACTCAATTCTTATAGTTTTTTGGTTAAGCATTTCATTTTGTTTGAAAGAAAGGCTTGGTAAGTATGCACAAGCGGGGCTCCCTCTAAATTTTCTTAAGTAAAATTAACGGATATTTACAGTCACTATTTTGTAGACTATTTTTTTCAATGTGAACTCACTTTTACAACCTGTCCTTGATAAAACTCTTGCAGCATCCACTCTCTGCGACCCTTTATGCCAAACTTAAGTTAGCTAAATGAATTGATACGCTCTGCTTTGAACTGTAAAACACATTTTAAGAAATATGGGGGATAAGCATTAATAACTGATAACTTCACGACGGCAGCTAGAACTTCACTTCTACAAAGTTTCACATCAAGATAGTTGGCACAAGGAAATCGAAAAGATTAGAAGAACTTCAACAAAACATTAGTAGATAGAGTAAAATAATGAAGGAAATAAAAGTTGCTCGAATAGAATCAACCAAATTGACTAGACCTGTGCAGGGTGTATAGCAGCAAAGTTACCTTGCCAATGTCAGCTGTCTCTAAAGCAAACGAACACATAAATAATAAATACGGAAATGAAATAATTGGCTTAGCAAGCTTCGAAAATCAATTTTGATCCCCTTAAATATGTTTTAAGGTTGAAACTAGCTTTTCTTCTAAACATAGTTGCTTTTTATAACCTTATATATGAGAGTTGCATGGAAATGAATAAGTTACAAGAAGTTGAAATCCTTTATTTTAGGGGTTTATTAGCAATGTAACTCAAAATACATACCTGCATCTTTAATTTATTTGAATGTTTGCTAGATATTTTCTTATCTTGGATAGTAAGACTACTAATAAAACGATTTTATTGCCAAGCCATAACTTTCAACTTTTATAAATAAAAAATAATATAATCCAACTGAATTGAGTTGAACAAAACGAATATAATGCATGGAAATAAACGATAAAACTCTTTTGTTTCACATGCACCGCGGTGAAAACTCCAAAAAACCAACTCAACTCCCTTGACGAAAAACTATGAAGCACGAAATTTTCCATGGGGAACAATTTCCACGTTCACTGATTTATCTAAAAACATTGTTTGATTTTTATTTTCTTCAGGTGTGATTGCTGTAAACACCAAATGTTTGATTTATTATGTTGTAGTTATATTGAAATGTGAACGAGTTAAATTAACGAATACGATTGTGTTTATTGCCCCATAAAATATTCTGAATACTACTTTCAGTGGTTAAATTTTATAGCCGGGTCGACGCTTAAGCTTACCATTACTATTTTGCGATGACTTACATCATATTTCAGCGAGTTTATCTCACCTGGAATAGAAAAGATAAATTCAATTAAAATATCTGATAGTCATGTTTTAAATTTAAATAACGTCATTTGCTGTTGTTTGGAAAATTAATTGTGATAAGTTCACAGCATGATCATTTTAAGCGGTTTTATTTATATTGCGCAGTATTCATTGTTGAATTAAATCTTTGTTGCGTCGTATTGAAATCCAACATTTGATATGACTCTTAGTTATAAACTTTTGGACGACTGAATGTACTCTTCCCATTCAAATTAATCCTTCCCCAATTTAAAAGCTTGCTTCGATGAAAACGTAGGTGGAAAACAATTGTCTCTTTGAATTTCAGACTGTTTTCTCAGCCCTCGTCCTGCCTTGCTGCTTTCAAAAATAAGCCAAATACCAGGACAGCATTCTCTCGAGCATTTTGGGGCAGGTTTGCAATGGACCGCACCATCGCCAATCCAAGATGATTTGCCGCTTTGGTACTCTTTTGACCATAACGTCCGCGAGTTTCGCTAACGCTTTGATTTGGCTCGCGGTGGTTGCAATTCCTTTGCAGCAACATTGTGCCGGCCACTATTATTTTACCGATCTGTGGTAATTGGCCATTGAAATGTCAAGTTCAGAGCATCCGCGTCCAAGATTTATCGCCATATTAATTCGGCCACTCGACTAGCCACTTGGGACGGGCTTGGCCAAAGGCAGCCAAGCAATCCAATCGATTCGATTTCGATCAATTTAAATAGTTCTTTCGCTTTTGTTGGGAAATAATCAGGAAGTCCAAAAGTGACCTGGTTACGATTTTCCCTCTGCAATGTTGATTATTTCAATGATGTTTTGGGAAGTGTAATCAATAGAGAAAGTTTGAAGTTTTTTTATTTGTTTTATTTTTCTTCTGTTCATTGTTCGAATAGCATTCAATTGCCAATGGGAACATTACTTGCAAAAATGTTTTTTTTTGAACTATTAAAAGTTCAAACATGATGTCAAAAGATTTTTTCTCGTTTGAAATGACTTGTACAGAATTGAAATAGTCTTGAAGGCTAGTTACCAAACACACAGGACCAAATGTCAAGCACTTAGTCGTTGGTTATAATATTTGCATAATATTTGTTTTTAAAATCAACCCTCACTTTCATTTTCTGCTGTATGCGCTGATGAATTTCGTCAAAAGTGCGTAATGCACGATCTGATAATGCCGATATCAATATTAAAAGATTTTGCAAAAGGAAAAATAAAAACTAAGCGTACATTTTCATTAAATTTATGTTCGAAAGTTTCATGAACAAAAATCACATATTTTCGTGATGTGTTGTCTTTTGTAGAGAAGACACAAGAAAAGTTCCATAAAATTGAAACTAGCCACTGATAACAAGTAAGCCGTAAAGAATAAAAAAAATATTGAACTTACCCTTGTTGAAAGATGTATGTTGATCGAAATGAGTGACAAAATGCCGAATTTTAATTCTGCCTATTGTAAATTTATATGATGTCATGCCTACAAAATTCACTACAGAATCCAAAACATTATCATAGTCATGAAATCAAACCACACCCAAGAATCATTCAGGAAATACATTTATGAGATTTTTACAACATTATTCGTTTAGCAGATTTGCAGTCCCATAAATACCGGTACATTATTTACACATTTATTGTCCAAAGCTTGGTACAAGGACGTTATTGCACATCACTTATAATTCATGGAACAGTGAATCTGTTAAAAGACAAGTAACCGCAGGAAGACCTAGACGTAGCACCCACAGCAATAATCTTCAGAAGATGACCAACAGGAAGAGTATTGTTTTCAGTTTTACGGTTGGTAATTATTGAAAAACTACTAAAACTGCAAGCAAACCAATGTTGCGGGTCACAAGAGTGTGCAAATTACATCGTTACGATAATGAGGAGCAAGCATACTGCAACGCTGTCAAATCACTTACAACAAGCTATCAATTATTTTGAAAGTTCAAAAAACTCGAAGGTTACCATTTAATAAGAAAAAACAAATAACCATCTTGTATATTTAGAAACTTAGCTGTGCTAACATCCAAAGAGGTAAGCGATACCTACTTAAAAATCCAAAGAGCATGTCTTAGCATTGTTGATTAATCAAAATCACTTCTAACAGCGATAATAAATGTTCCACTCTATCTACCAGCTTTTCCTTTATCATTGAACACGGAAGCAACTTGAAGTGTTCAACTACAACGAGCAAAAAAATACAATCCTCGGGACTTTTCGAAACACGTGAAAACTGTGTGCAATCCTCAAATAGAATAATAATCATTCGGATGAAATGGCGAAAACCATCAAATTCATTAAACCTCTCAAAGTTGAAACCAGAGAACAATACGGATGTCAGACAGTATAATAATAGTTTGGTTTAATGAACGATCAAACCTCATTATGTCTAAACCGCTAGGCCAGTCACCAACACTCGCAAATGGAAATATGTTACTATGTATACTAAGAAATGACATATACCAGATAAGAAGAATCTGGACAATATCTGACAGCATTGAAGATTTTAAACTCAAACACTCAAAACCCAAACTGACATCATACTGACTTCATCTCTCAGCGACCCGGCAAAAATTGAGGAAGTGACTCTTATATGAGTACCAGAACACGAGAGTTTCTCTGTGATGAAGCTAAGGGAAATTCTGCCATTATTAATTTCCCGGGATATGGGAAGTTCTTGTAATCGCCTCGAAAATCGAAATTGAAATTTTCAACATTTCTTTACGTTTTGAGGTCTATAGAGTATATATGAAGTGTTTTTAGAAAGGGAGATGTATGTGTGTGTGTGTATGTACGTACGTACGTCTGTACGTTCGTGGACAGTTTTTCCACGAGCATAACTCACGTAAACGAAGTCGTATCGACTTCGTTAAGTTGTCAATCGAAGCGTCTTCAAAATCTTAAGAGCTGATTAGTTATTGGGAAACTGCGGTCGGGGCGGTTTGCGGTTTTGCCCGTTTGAAGGTCATTTCTGTCATGCGTTATATCTCGCGAACCCAACGTACGATTTCCTTGAGCAAGGTGTCAATCGACGCGTATTGACATTTATGTAATTCTACCAAGTTTCTAGAAAAATTTGGAGCCGTTTTTTAATTTTTTAAAAAAAAGTGCAAAAAATTGGGTTTTTTTCAAAAATAATAAATTTTTAACCATATTTTCAAGTCCAAGTAATCAATGTTTATATAATTTATATACTCCAAACAGTTTTTCTGAGAATGTCATCAAAATTTTTTTTCATGACTAAAAAAAATCAAATAAAAAATAAAAAATCATTAACAGTCATCACGATCTTCAAGGTCATTTCTGTCATGCATTATATCTCGCAAAATAAACATACGATTTGCATAATTCAGGTGTCAATGGACGCGTATTAACATTTTTCTGAATCTGTCGAATTTTTAAAAAAATCGTTGGAGCCGTTTTTTTAATTTAAGAAAAAAAACGTGCAAAAATTAGGGTTTTTTCATAAACAATAAATTTTTAACCTGATTTGCGAAATATAGTAATCAATGTTTATAAAATTTATATACTCCAAAAAATGGTTGTCGAAACACCATCAAAAGCTTTTCTCATGAATACGTAAAAAATTAAATAAAACATTAAAAATCATTATAGGTAAGTCATCATGATTTTCAAGGTGATTTTTATTTATATCATTCACTATATCTCACGAATCAGATATAATATTTGCATCATTATGGTGTCAGTTTACGTGTATTAACTTTTTTTGTAAAGTCTTTAACAATATCAAAATTCTTTTCAGCCGTTTTTTTAATTTAACAGAAGAAAATGCGAATAATTATGGTTTTTTTCATAAAAAATATTTTTTTTACTTGATTTTCTCAACACAGTGATACCAGTTTATAAAATTCATACGTTCTTATCCGTTTTTGAAGAGAAACCAGCAAAAAAATTTCCATGATTATGAAAAAAACTAAATTAAAAATAAAAAATCATTCAAAGTTACCATGTAAAGAGGGTTCATAGGAATGATATTACTTTATATCTTTTATTCTAAAAAATTGTTGTAAATTCAATCAAAGTTTTAAAAAAATTGCATAATTTTTATTAATTTCTATATTCTTTTAATTAAAAAAAAACTGCTTAAATTTTGAAAACCAACAAAATTTCAATCAAATTTGCATTTGCGGTATCAACGCTTTGGATGGTGAAATGTTTTGTAGTCAATACTCTGCAAGATCATATGCTTTGAAAAGCTTTCATCGAACTACAAATTGTAGTTTTTAGTAGATTCATTCTTTAGTAATCGTAAGATTTGAATTACTTCCTCCATCATCATTTGAAATATGTGAATATTCAATCTGTCCTCATCGACTAAGAGGTAATCAATCAACCCCCCGTAGACGATATGATTTATATTAACTCATTCCTGTTACTGCTATGAATACCTCTCATTGTTATTACTTAAAGTAGTATTATTTTCAAAATTAATATTGTGTTTAATGTTGTTGATGTTTATCTAGATATTACTGGGAAGTTGACCGTATGGACCTCAAGGGTCGCACTTCGCGGCTTGTTTTTGGAGATGTCGCTTGCAGAAAAGTTTAAAGAAAACATGCCATGTCTTACATAAACCAAGTTCATAGTCCTTGTTGAAACTTCTAAACGGAAGAAAACCTTAAACCGCGCAGAGAAGGATTTGAATTTTATAATGGGCCTTCTAAGGGACCATTAGGCTTCAATGTAACATCTTAAAAAGACGAAAGGCGTTGGCAGTTAGATCTGATGACTGGGAGAAAAAAGTGGAAACATCAGAGCATTTTCTATGTAAATGCAATGCAGCATTTCACAGATGACTGACATGCCTGCACAAAAACTTCCTTTCTCAAATACTTTGGAGATTATACCAGTCTTTCATTCTGCAACTATAAGAAATAGTGCAGAATAGAATGCTTTGTTCGGATTGCTCATACGGACTGCCGTTACTTGAAAACTATACCAAACGACATCATATGCGAAATTGCTTCGAGGTTCACTCCTGGCGAAGACACATTCCTATTTGAATACCAGAGCCGTTGTTCAGCAGACCTTTTGACAATTTTTTCATCCAAATTATTATTTTTAGAATGAAGTTATGCTGACTTCATGTCAGCCAAAGTTGCTCCATGGCATGGCAGAATTTACAAACAAAATTTTATCAGTTTGATACAAACTTCCAATTCCTTCAAATTTTCAGTTAAGAACGTACTGCCATTTTGATTTAATTAATTTTTATGATATTTTTTATGAATTTTCTTCCAATTTTTACTAGGAAATTTTAATTGTAATGAATCATTTCTTTTGATGGAACATTGTTAGCTTAAATATCTCAATTAAAACCCTTTTTTCACGCTTTCACAAATTTAAGTTTAATACAAAAAACCTTTTTTCAAAATTTTCTTTAAAATGGGGAGTTATACATTGAAGAAGTCTGGGTATGCCAGACGAAATGTACATCTGATTTAATAGTTTACATCCACAGTTTTAAAGGAAATTTTTGGAAAAAGATTTTTAAATTTAACTTGAAATTGTTAGCTTTATCAAAACAATTCAAACTTATGTACGTTGTAATCAAAATTTATATTTTATATCTCAACGCTGCAAATAGAACCATCGCTGAATTGTTTCAGTTCTATTCAAAATCTTGTGTGAGTTACCTTGGTAAACAAATACGAAAAATTTTCAAAGCAATTGGTAGAGGATTGTCGGTTAAATGACTAGGAACTTTTGGCCAAATCAATTTTAAAACATAATTTGCAATTGCTTTTGTTTTTGCTTTTTTAAAGATTTTACGTCAATACTTGTGCTCCAAGGAAATGAAAAATTAACGTTGGGTATTGTAAAGAATAACAGACTCGCACCTAATATCCATTTCTACCATCTAAATTAATATTTTTAAATACTCTAAAATGTTTTAATAATTCGAATTGATGACAACCACTCTCATTTAAAATTTAGCAGGAAGGTTTCATAGTTATATATTTTAAAAATTGAACCAATTGTAAATATATTCAATCACTGAGAAAACATTTTCACAAAATCCTCAAACCGATTTTCTCTGAAAATTTAAACGAAGTTAGCCATTGAATATAAAATTAAATTTACCATTTTTGGAGTTACACATTTGTATTTGAAAACATTTTTAACAAAAAAAAATTAAAATTGGTACGATAGGTGTCATTCCTATTATTGGTAAGAATTTTGTTTTAAATTATTTTTTTGAAAGTATATTCAGCATGATTACTATGTAGAATATTGTATCGTGCACCATTTCAACGTAGTTCAAAAAAAGGATCTATCAACAGTGAATTTTAGGTTTTTAGGCGGATTTTATTTTGATATTTAATGGATTTTATTTTGATACTTTGGTTTTTGGTGGAAGGCTTACAGGCTTTTGGTGGAAGGCTTTCCAGGCTCAATAATTTCAGAAGCACTCAAACAACTTGGATTTTATACTCACTACAACGATTCCTGTGTATCTTCTTAAAATTATCTGAAGCAATCACTACAAGTTTAAGGCAATGACTATGTGAAACATTTTCATTGAAACTTCCTATCGGCTTATGGGAAAAAAGCAATTGTCCCACGCATACACGTCAGAGTTACAGTCATTAAAATTTCAGACTGTTTTAAAAATGCTTTTGAATATATTTATTGGATTCAGTGTCCATTAAAAGTTCTGTTTTATTTTTGTTTTTCATTAAAGCAGAATTTGTATTTGGAAACAAAAAAAAAAGAAAGTTTTATGTTTGTAGCGAGCCAAAAAAGTACTTTGGCTCAAATACAATTGTCTTTTGCTAATAATTTTATAATAAGTGCCACCAAATAATGAGAAAGTACATTATGAGGCAGCATTTATTTAATAGTTATGTGAAACTCAAAGCAACCTCTCTTTAAGAGACATATCAAATCAAAACGTTATTGTATCTTGATACATATATTCCTTTATCAAGTTAATTTGATAAATGAATGAAGAAGAATCACATTTTCATTGCTCTCGCGCAATCTTAAATTTGTTCAATTTAAATAGTAAATAGTAAACAATCAAATTGGCTATTTAAAAAACCTAAACTAATCATGCGTCACCATAAAAGTATCTCATTTTCTGACTTAATTGTAAAGGCACTTCACCGTACTCCAGATTGAAAGTTGCCAATCATCATTGTCGAATATCATACTTGAGAATCGAATTATCGTGTCGCTTTTCCGCTTTGTCGTGATGAATGTTCTTTTTTTGAATCTCAACTTTTCTATGGATACATCTGCAGTCAGTTAGTCAGCATTCTTGAGCTCTATTTTCACTAATCAAAAACCGTTTTTGATGGAAGAGCCAAATCTCTGCGCAGTAAAAAGTGTTCTGTGGTCTATTTCGATTGATCAAGTGAGTTAAGCAGCAATTTGACCCAGTTTTCAGTAAGGAGATGATCAATTGAAAGATTTCCCAGTCTTGATGTTATCGTTACGGTTGATCTACAGTGACTGCTTGATATTTGCAATTGTTAAGTGCCGAATATATAAGGAAAACGAAGCCAGTGTAGAATTGATGAGTAAACATCAGATCTTCATTGGGAGCTGGCTTAGCTTAAAATAATTTTTATTGGTCTCTTGTTTTCAATCAATTAAGAAGCCGTTTGAAATCAAAAATTTGCATTGACGTAAAGTGACAAAATATCCTTACATTAGTTGAAAAATTCAGACAAGTTGACTGCAATCGTGTATTAAGATATACCTAGCAACAAGGTATCCGTTTGATTGCAACATAGATCGCGATGCAAATAGAACACTTAATGGACCAATGAATAATTGTGCCACCTCAACTTAGCCAACTTAATTTATTTATAATGCTACTCGCCTCATAATTGCTCTTACTTTAGAATCTTGAGCTTAACGAAGAAGTGTATTGCGACCGGTGGTATCATCGCTGCAGCTAATTGAAGCAGACTAGACCACCATAGTCTGCGCTCGTCGATGCTTCATTAGCAAACGGTGTACAGTTCCATCATTATGGATCTGACATCCAACCACGGTTTTGCTGGTAAGTTTATGAAATAATGCAACTAACTGACACACAGTATGTCATACTTAACCCTCACTTACATGTAAATTAGTAAAAAAATAATAATCTGCAGCATCCAGTTCAATTGAATTTTATATTTTAGGAATATGCTTTTAATGGTTTCCAAAGACCAAGCGTTCTATTTACTAGTATAGACTGAGGCGTTTATCAGAAGCTAACAAAAATATTAGATACATATATTTCCAAAGGATTAAACTGTCTGCAAAGCAAGTTTTTCTGACATTATCAACAATGACTGCATCAATAAACCAATCATCTTTCATTAATGCTAGAAAAATAGATAACTAATCTTTTTGATGGGGAGAAGATAATATCTATACGAAAGTGTGTTTTTCTTAGCCCGCTTGCTTCTTGACACGATGTGCTTATTAATTGCTTAGGATGTTGCACTGGTAAGTAGCTTAAGAAATGCTCATTGCAATACCGCAACAATTAAATTGATTTCAAATACTTCAAATTACTCAAGGAGATCCAGTAAAGAATTGTTCAAATCAATTTATACAACATATATTTTGGTTCACGCAATACGGATGCACAACTTTTTGTAGAGTTATTTAAATGAAGACAGTTTAGAACATAACAAACCAGTTTTCAAAGCTATTAGCTAAACAATTGCATGTAACTTTTAACGCATTTGGCAAGAGCTTTGATGACAAGATGACCCATACTTGCAAGCATTTGACAAGACTTTGATGACAAGATGACCAATACTTCCAAGATACCTTTTTCAATAGCCGTTGGAAATGACTCGTTATCTCACGCATTCTTCTGTAATTATTCATTACAAAAACATGCTCAAATATTCACTGCTCACAGTTCATTTGCGTTCGAATCCTATCACAGTTTCTGTAAAACTTGTTCAATCAAACAGCGACACAGAAAATGGGAACAACGAATTCGTAATTAGCTCCTGCGCGAATCACTGTTAGGGCATTGTTATCAGCCGAATGGTCCCATTAGTCTACTTTTAAAAATTCATAAAAGTGCTATTTGAATGATTCATTCCACACGAAGAAGATTGAAACGATCAACAAGCAAGAATTCAATTTTGGTTGAAACAATGGCAAATTCTCATATTAAAAATTAGGTTTCTTGCCTAAGTCTTTTGTTTTATGATGATTGTTTCACTTGCGGTGAATTCAGGGGATAGTTTGATGTTATGGATGATGGATTCTTAAGTAACTGTAAATGGTCGAATATTGTTTCTGCTTCATAACAGTTCCAAACCAGGAGCAATGATTGATTTCAATACTATGTGTCTGCGGCTAAACTAAAAAATGCATACAACGCATCAAACGAACACAATCTTCAATTATTTATTGAAATAGGAAGTCTTACTTGCACATAATGTCTTTATAATTTTAAAGAATTAACAGCTCTAAAAACCATCAGCTTACCTCATTTTTCGTAATGATTTTAAAAAATTACACTGATTTTCGAATTAAAATGGAATATCCATTCTATATTTTTTGAATGGCATATTATTTTCAAATATTTTGACGTGGATCGAACCAAACCCTTGGTATGCTATTCGATGATTGTAAAATGTCACATTGATTTGTGACGTCATTATCGATTTACGGACTAAAAGTTCAAAAAAAAATCCTATTTGAATTTTTTAAACGCACAATGTTGTAGACCAAATCATTAAATGATAGGATCAATACATTCATTTTAGTTGCAGACGTACAGAGTTGATACAATGTGATTTAAATTACTGAAACCCTAAAGTAAGTTAGTAAACCTAAATTGTGTGTTTCTTACCCGAAAATTCAGGAAAAATTATTTGAAAATAATTCAAGCAAGCAGGATTGAAAACAGAAATGCACCTTAAATTATTCTATAATTTGTATCAAGCCACAACTGGTTCGGTTGTTTTCTTTAAATGCAGTTTTGCCATTTAAAACCCATAAAAAGCTCTGCTCATTATACTTTGGGTTTAAAATCACGTCACACCAGTATAAAAAACCAATATTTTCTTTCTCCTTCGTTTAACATATGAATGCCACTTGACATGATTGGATTAACAAAGCACGAAAACAAATCATCACTACAATAAAACCTTCTGAAAGTTCAAAGATATTTTGCTTGTAAAAATGCTTCCATTTTTCAAAAATTTGAACTGAAACCCTATCTTCCATATAGAGTTGATTAATATGATTGGCATGTGCAGAGAATATCAATGTGTAGAAGAGCTATGAATTTATGTCAAAGGTGTCGATAAATTTATTGGAACATCTAATTATTGATCCAATTAGAATCAGAACTAAATATTGACTATTCCATCAAATAACACTTTAAAAATACCATAAATACAACATAATGTTTTGAAATTCCAAAGAAATATTTTCTTAAAAAATTTAATAAGAAGAAACTATATGTAAGTATATTAGTAATTGATTTCATCTTCACAAAATACTACGTATTGTGTTTTTATAAAAGAAAAATTTCCTTTTAATTTTGTGTATCTTTATTAACTTCCCAGTATATGGGAAGTTCTTGTAATCGCCTCGAAAATCGAAATTGAAATTTTCAACATTTCTTTACGTTTTGAGGTCTATAGAGTATATATGAAGTGTTTTTAGAAAGGGAGATGTATGTGTGTGAGTGTATGTATGTATGTATGTACGTACGTACGTACGTACGTATGTACGTTCGTGGACACTTTTTTCTACGAGCATAGCTCACATAAACAAAGTCGTATCGACTTTTCTGAGGTGTCAATCGAAGCGTCTTTGCAATCTTAAGAGCTGATTAGTTTTTGGGAAACTTCGGTCGGGGATGTTTGCTGTTTTGCCCGTTTGAAGGTCATTTCTGTCAAGCGTTATATCTCGCGAACCAAACGTACGATTTTTTTGAACAAGGTGTCAATCAACGCGTATTGACATTAAATTCTTCGAGCCGTTTTTTAATTTTTAAAAAAAAGTGCAAAAAATTAGGTTTTTTTTTCAAAATCACAAAAATTTTAACCTGATTTTCAAACTTAAGTAATCAATGTTTATATAATTTATATACTCCAAATAGTTGTTGTGAAAAAATCAGCAAATTTTTTTTCATGAGTACAAAAAAAATTAAATAAAAAATAAAAAATCATTAAACGTTCAAGGTCATTTACGTCATTCATTATATCGCGAGAACTAAATATAATCTTTCCATCATTTAGGTGTCAATCGACGCGGATTATCATTTTTATGATTTTATTTTAAAAAAATCATTAAATCGTTTTTTTTTTAATTTATTAAAAATTTTTTTGGAAAAGGAGTGTTTTTTTTATAAAAAAATCCTTTTTAACCTGATTTTCACATCGTAATAATAAATGTTTTCAAAATTTATGAAATTTTATCCATTTTTGTAGAGAAACCAGCAAAAACTTTTCTCATGATTACAAAAAAAAATTAAATTAAAAATCATTCAAAGTCACCATGTAAAAACGGTTCATTCGAATCAAAATACCTTAAATCTCTTATTCTAACGACATTGTTGTAAAGTCAATCAAAGTTTATTAATATTTGCAAAATTTGAGCAGATTTTCAATAGTCTTCACAGCACCATGTTTTAACTTTAAGGAAAAAACTGCTTTGTAACCAGTCCCCCCTCCGATTGATTCGCGTGAATAATCAATTAAACCAATGTAACAAAATCCTTACGTAATCAATTGACGCTCGTATAGATGTTATGATTAATATTAAGTCATTCCAATAACTTTTATAAGAGGTATTATTATTTGAAGTAGTATTATTTCCATAATTATTATTGTGTTTAATATTTTTAATATCTATGTAGATATTACTGGGAAGTTGACCGTGTGGACCTCATGGGTCGCACCTCACGGCTTGTTTGGATTCGTAATAGATATTCGACCATAATCGTTTGGTCTTCCTCAGCGAAGTTTTTCTTTTATAAAAACACAACACGTATGTAAGTGTGCCAGGTCATTTCAACCAACACGCAAAATTTTCCTTCAAATCAGATTTCATTTTTTTAACAGCAAATATTTTGATTGGAACCGAAAACGGATGATTATTATCCTCAGCATTCATGCACGGATTGTTTTCAAATTGCAGATGGCTCAGTTTTTTCTCTTCCGGGCTACTTACCGGCATCTGATTACCAACATCTTACATTTTGCGCGCTAATTGTTTTAAATTTGAATACATTGCATGGTGTGTTTGTCTCTATGTCTTCTTGCTTTCTTCCAGTTCACTTTTCATACTCGCGGGAAATCTTTTATGTTCCGGTTTTCTTTAACACAGTCCAGCTTCAGCCAAAGTTCTCCCATCATCGACCAATTTGGTCTCATTATTTCTGATTCGTTTCTGTTCTGTTTTAATAATAAGCGCTTATTAGCGACTTTTATGCCATTCCAATCAATGTTAATCAGCTTTAAGGACTTGACTGTAATTCTGCGTAGTTGTCGATAGATACTCTCGATTGTCGACAATTTTTTTTCTTATATTCTCAAGAGCCAGAAAACTGGTTCACATTTGATCTGTTCAAATCCATATTAGCCAGTTTTTTGCTGGACTTCCGAAAAATTGCATATTCAACTCCGCGTAGAAGAATGAATTAACCTTCAGCGATACTTAAGGTTTCCAGCCGTTCGAATGTGATATCTTTGTGTCTTTCATAAATTTTAATTGTTGATTTGGTGTAGATTTGATGGAGACGTGATCAGACGTGATAGGCAACGTTGGAAGGAAATCGAGTGTGGTTTTCCCGTCCACTGTAATTATTAATGTCGTTTCAGGCGTGGTTTGTGGTGCAGTTTATGTTGTCCGTTTAGTTGCAACCCGTTGACTAGTTATTAGTTTTTTTGTGTGGTTTTTACCGAGCTCCAAATCATGTCTTAGTCCAGTTTTTAATGGTTAAGCTATTTTGTCAGCTATCCGGTCAAAGTCAAAACAAATTTAACGATGCACGTGTCTGATTGGAAATGAACAGCTCACACTGAGCCAGTTTATGTGAACCTGTTCAGAGCACGTTTGGTTGAAAATATGGGTTATATTCAGAGGGTGCAGCGTTTTGACGAAGTTTCCGGTCACTTCCTTCTGATTGATCAAATGTGGAAGAGACGTTGCATCAGAATGATCGCCGTAGCTCAATACGACCTGGGTTAAAGGCTGGCAGGTTAAGTTTTGCATTCATGCAAAGTTGGTTTTAACTGCTGAATCTATTACACCATGCTGAAGCAATCTTCGCACTGCAAATTACATTCCAGAGCAGTTGGCTGGCCACCAAAATGCGCTAAATAGGACATAAATCTTGCATTGCATGTCAAAACACCCACCTTCAGATGGATTTACACCCAACATTCGTAGATAAAGATTTGCTGATCCGTAATAATCGACTTTTCATACTATCTTAGAGTGCCACAGCCTATTTGGCTCAAGATGAAAGATGGCGCTGTGACGTGGCGGTTTTCCGAAAAACCTGTTACAACTTCTGATGCTTGATGTGCTTGAAAGGCAACCGGCACCTATTTTGCCAGCGTTGATGGTTGCCGGTTGGTATTATGCAATCATATTCATCAGCACGTTTGTTGGCCCGATTTCTGCACCATTGCCGGCAACGAACCCTGAAAGACAACATCACGACTCTTGGCCCTCGCAGTTTATTCAGACAGCTCTAGATTTTTGCATTGAAACATCTGTCACGGAATGTGTGGCGTTGTTTTGAAAACAAATTATTGAACAAGCAAGGATGAAAATTTGGTAATGTTATCTATGTTGCTTTCGGAAATGAAAAATAAAATAAAAACTCTTCGATCCATACTTTACAATTCAACATGACTTTCAATCGCTTCTAGTGATCTGATCCCCAAAAACATCAAGAAAATGTTGAACAAATGTGAATCAAACTTTTTCATGATGAAAAGCTGCCAACAACTTGCAATCACCCGCTGAAAAATCTGTCAAAAATAATAATGAAATATTCAAGAAACCATATTTCAATTTTATTTCCGAAAGCAATAATTATTATTTGTTACCTCAGTGAAAATAAGAAATTCATTATTTGTTTTAGAAAGACTATAAAGCCATACACCACTTAACAATTGTAATGAAATCATTTAATTCAAAAGAAACCCTTCAACCTTAAAAGCTCATTAAATACCTGAAGTCCGGACAGTATGATTACTTGATTATTGTGATGATTGAATTAACGGCAAATTAAAAAAGTCATGAAGTGCGACCCTTGAGGTCCACACGCTCAACTTCCCAGTAATATTTACAAAAATATTAAAAATATTAAACACAATAATAATAATGAAAATAATACTACTTTAAATAATAATAATTAGAGGTACTCATAACAGTAATTGAAATAAGTTAATTTCAATCATATCTTCTACTAGAGCATCCATTGATTACGTAGGTAAAAGTGATGATTGAATATGACTTTAAATGATATTTTATTTTTAATTTAATTTTTGTTGTTGTAATCATTGAAAAAGATTTTGCTGGTTTCTCTTCAAAAATTGATAAGAATTTATTAATTTTATAAACATTTATTACAGTTCTCTGCAAATCAGGTTAGAAATTTATTTTTTATGAAAAAACCCAAATTTTTTGCATTTTTTTTTATTAAATTAAAACACGGCTCCAACGGCTCTTCCTTATCAGCTCAAAAAATTCACCTAAATGTTAAGACGCGTCGATTGACATCTCAACGATGCAAATACTCTATCTGGTTCGCGAGATATAGTGACTGACATAAATGACCTTGAAGGTCATGATGACTTTTAATGATTTTTTATTTTTAATGTAATTTTTTTTAATTATGATAAAAAGTTTTGCTGGTTTTTGCAAAAACTGTTTGGAATATATAAATTTTATAAACATTGACTACTGCGTTTTGCAAATCAGCTTACAATTTTATTGTTCATGAAAGCGCATGACAGAAATCACTTTCAAGGGGTCAAAACAGCAAACTTCCCCGACTGAAGTGCCTCAAAAACTAATCAGCTTATAAGATTGCAAAGACGCTAGATTGCCACCTTAATGAAGTGAGTTATGCTCGTAGAAAAAATTGTCCACGAACGCACGTACGTACGTACGTACACACACACACAAGCATACATCTCCCTTTCTAAAAACACTTTAAATATACTCTAAAGACCTCAAAACGTGAAGATTTGTTGAAAATTTCCATTTCGATTTTCGAGGCGATTACAAGAACTTCTCGTATACTGGGAAGTTGATAAACACTCTATAGCTTGTTTGTGTCTGCCTTGAAAAAAATAATGCTTATTTTATATTTAATCTGGTAACTTAGAAATATTTAACTTGGTTTAAGATAGTCTTGATTTACAATATGTGAAATGTAGGATTGAAAGTGTAAAGCTACTGCAAACAAATATAGTAACTATGAGTTTTCAATCAAACTTCTTTTTCTTTGATTAGTTTCAGTTGCCTAATTGGGTGAACCGATAAAAATTACTTTCAATCATTGGTCTTTGGATCTTCTGGCCTTCGATTATCTGGTCTTTGTATTATCTGACCTTAAAACAAATAAACTTATTTCAAACAAATCCAACAAGCAAACGTTTTGGATTTGAATTTTAAAAGAGGATGGTTGAAAAAATTCCCGAGAATCAGTTTACTCAAAAATTCATACAAGCTATCCAAGTATTAGAATGGCGTTCTGTTTTCCTAGAGTTGGCATCTTATTGCTCATATTTTAACTCATATCAGCGGCTACTCACCACAGAGTTAAAAAATTCAAGGACTGGGTTTAAATTTTAATGTACCATTAAACACAGGATTTTTATAAACTCAATGCTATGAATCCAATTTATGAAATCAAATGGATGAGACTCATGTATAATGTTCTATTTCAGCATGAATATAATATATATATTAATATATATTTTGCTTTTCCTGGAGCAAAATTCCTATTATATTCATATTATATAGTTAAAATCTTACGATTTCAATACATCTTTTTCAATCACTATAAAATATACATCAACTAATGCTTTATATTCTTTTAAAACTAAAATAAATACATTTATATAGAAATCGTTAAAGATTTTTGTTTGGATTCCATAACCAGCTGGTCATTTTGGAATTTAGAGTCCAATTTACAACCAATCATGTCCATCAAATACTACCATCACATTTCTCATTTTCTGACAAAAAATCAGTTAATGTTTAATAAAGGTGTGAATTGATCTAAACTATGCACTTAATTATTTTAAAAATCTCAGAAGTGTTCATCCTGTTTGCCCTGATTTCCATTTTATTTGGATTCATGGATAGTAATTTTGCAAGGAATCTGAAGAAAGCAATTGTATTCGTACACATACTTTATAAACTCTTCACGCAAATTTCTTCAAATTGGATTCAATTTGTCCGGCGAAGAGAAAAAATATATTTGTTTCGAATTGAATTAATTTCAGCAGCTGCAATGGTATAGAAATCAACCTTTCATTTTGAGAAAAGTGACCATTGGGTCCTGAGTCTTAATTTTGAGTATTGTGTTTTCTGGGTCAACTCGAATGAAAACTCATATACCATGCCATAATTTAAGTTCCCACATAAGCAATTTTTATAAAATAAGCATAAAATAAAGCGATACAAAACGAGAAGAAGGCAATAAGAAAATTAATTGATTTTCAACAGTCACTGTTTTCTGTTGCCTAAACTATTATTCGTCTATTTGCTAGAAATTTGTATTGTTATTTGCAACACATACGAAGGACAATGTGAACCAAACCACTATCTAATTATTATTAATTAGCGCTATATAAACTGAAAACCGAAATCCATCTCGAACAGACCTAAATCCTTCTTCAAATAAGTTAGCTACACTTCACTGCGATTTTATTCTGTAGCATGTTGAGTTGAACGAACTATAAATGCATGTTAAAATGTAACTCAGCCTTAACTTTGGCGAAATAAATATGTTTCATTATTTTTGGAAGTCACGTATATCCTTTTTAAAGATGCTGCCCAATCGCAGACATTGTAAGCTGCTTTGAAACAATAAAGATTTTTGTTTCATCCAACTTCTTTGTTTTTCCCCAGTTAAATCTCCAACCAATGCTTGTTGAGCAAGAAGACGTGTTCTGGCTAGTGGCACTAGTCTTTTAAAAAACTACAAGCAATTCAAGCGCTGACAAAAACAAAACGTCTTCTACTCTAAACAATCTGCTGCAACAGAAAGATACAAGCTCGAGGACTACTAATTAATGTACCCACGAATGCACGGCAATCTGCCATACCTCTGCTTCTTTTTTTGCATCTAATCAACCTTCTTTGCGTGCTGCGTTGCACTCTCGAACCGTTTTCTTGCAACCGATCAACTCCATCATTGACTTCTTGCAGCCATTGATGTGACCAGTGGAATTTCTTAGACGCTTTCTTGTCCGGTTCGCCCAGAAGACGTGATTGCAGTAGCCAAGAGCACTTTCAATTTCCCTAGGAAAAAAAGTGAAACAAATTGTTGACGATGCGATCAGCCACGAATGTCCATTTGGCTCATCAACGATGACGACCTCAAAAAGAATTTAGCGCAAGGTATTCAGTTCAACCGCTTTGCGTAGTGAACTGGCCAAGCTAGTTTGCCTTTTGAGTTGAAATTAAGTTTTATTGGGTTACGATCGACGTATTTGAAGTATCTAAGATGGTCTTGAAGGTTGAGATGTTTGAATAAAGGTACTGACTAAATGAGGCAGAGAAAAAGTTCCAGGTGTGTGCACAGTGAAGGTAGATTTTATCGTCACCGACTACTTAAAGTAACCCTTTGAAAGTTTATTTAAATTTTAGGTGACATTATGCAACTCTGTATATTTGTTCGACTTAGGATTCAAAAATTCCACTTAGTTTACTTGATTATCATTTCATTGGAGTATCTCGTAGTTTTGTTTTGTGAATACTAAAAACATTTTTAAAATTGACATTGAATAAAATAAATCATCAACAATCATTTATTCCAAAGAGAATTTCATTGTTCTTCATAAAATTGCTATGAATTTTCGCTTAGAAATAAAAATCAGCAATTTTTATGATAATTGAAGATGAGGGAAAGACAAAGTCACTTTTTGATTTCTGTCACACATGGCTTATCAAAAGCAACAAAGCAACTTGCTTCGAACCAGAAAAAATCCGTACATCTAAGAGATTTAGATCGGCGTATTCTCATCCTCTTTTCACTATTCAAGAACTCCAACACCGGCAAATCATCACCATCATCATCATTAATCCAGTTCGCCGATGTATTGACAACATCTTTGCCTTAGTGGATGATGCTTTGGTGGGTGATAAATGGAATTTAGCCAAGAAAACAATTTACTTTTATGTGTTATTTTCCCTTTGGAAATTTATACGATCGAATATTGTATCCATAGAAAATATGCACACAAAGTCTAAGATCAATTTGAATTTTAGCGGTGAAACTGGTTCATGAAACTAGTTCGTCCGTTCGTCCATTCCACCTCGCTTGGTTCGCTCATTTATTCAATACGTACGCACGATACAACTATTATTTGCAGAAATAAAATAGCGAAAAAATAAAATAAGTCGACAGCAAGAAACTGTGCGAGCCAACACACACATTTTGCACCAGCCAACCAAGTTTTTTTGATTAAAATTGTGGAAATCTCAATATTGTATGATGATTCTTCGGCCAAGAGATATTTATTCATTTTCATATATTCAATCCAGTCGTCGATTTATTAGACGCTTATTGTAATTTCGCAAAGTTGTTGCTGTTAAATGTCGACTCGATGTTAGCTGGCATGGATATGAATTGTGAATACAAAAATTGAACCGATCGGGCCAAGAGCAAGAGCAGGAGTCAAAGAATTTCGAAAAAGCCTAGAAACGCAAATCCATTTATCAATTGTAGCGCGCAATACAATCAATATCGGGTTTCTGGTTTAAGTCTTTCGTTTTGAATTTGGCTAATGTCTGGTATAAATGTGCGATTTAGCACATGAAACAAAGCTTGATTGGCTTTTGCAATGCTATAAGCTTGTAAGGCAATTTTAAATTAATGGCTTTGAGTTTGGTTTGAAATGAATTTTAAAAACTTCCGTGTGTGGCCCAGGTTTTCTATCATCATAAACTGGTAATATTGTAGAATCGTTTGCATGCGCAGTAAATCTCTTACAATGTCTCAAAAAAAAGTTTAGGGTGAAAATCAAATCACAAAACAGTTTATACCTTTTAAAAACCGGACAAAATTAATACAATTGGGTTTTTCCGGAAAATTAGAACTAGTCTATGTAGTGCATCACTCACTGGAATGATGCCTCCTAATATTTGGTAGAAAAATCTGTGAACGTTCGTTCAAAAAATGAAGTAATTACCATAAATTTTCCCAAAACAGGGAAATTCTCTTCTGTCATCGAAAAACTATTTATATTTTGTAGTAAGATGAAGTTGCGATAGCTCACTTGTACGCATAATGTTCCTACAGATATTTTGAAACATTGAAATTACACTATTGTTAAAAAGATGAAATAACTATCACATTGAATTTTTTGTGTTTATTCGAGATAGATTTAACCTTTTGCCCTCAAATTAGTACATATACCATAATATATCATTAACTTTATAAATATCAGAGTTTTAAATGAAGTTTGTTGATTTATTTCTCTCCATCAAGTACGTCAAGTTTACTTTTCGGCTCTTAATAAAGTTTCAATTGAAAGTTTCAAAAATGGGTAAGGACAGAATAAAATAAACACTGCAACTCTACATCTTTGAGACGACGTTTTCAAACAACAGGCTTATTCAGTTCAGAGTTGGCAGCAGATGAAGATCACGGTTTGGTTACAAAAAATTGGATAGCCAAAAAATAACTAAAACTCCCTCTTTGAAACTTTAGTGACACTAAACTGAAATGCGAACCATTAATATTTTGGCGAGATAATATCGAAACCTTGTATTTTATCAGAGAAATTCATCATAAAACTATCCTCCATGTTACCCTTGACCGCATTTGTTTTGTTGTGTAGCCAGAATTTTCATCAAATAGAAAAAAAAATTACCACAACGCAATCTTTAAGCTAATAACAAAATTTTTTTCTCTATTCTCAAAATGTTTTTCTTAATTTATGAATAAACGAGCCGCGAGGTTCGGCCCTTGAGGTCCACACGGTCAACTTCCCAGTAATATCTACATAAATATTAAAAATATTACACACAAAAATAATTATGAAGATAATATTACTTTAAATAATAATAATGAGAGGCACTCATAACAGTAATTGGAATGAGTTAATATTAATCGTTTCATCTACCAAAGCGTCCATTGATTACGTAAGGATTTTGGTGGATGGGGTGTTGATTGAATACTCACGCAGATCAATCGAAGGAGCGTCAGGTTACAAAGCTTTTTCTACGTTTTTTGTTGATTTCATTTCGATGCTTGAAGGATAAAAGAGCGCTAGCAAAAATGAATGCTTTTTTGTTATTACGCCCACTGAAGAGATTTTCTCGCGTGGTGGCCATTGTGAATAGTTTTATTCAAAATTGCCATGACTTCGGCATAATCACAGAATTTGTATTTTTTCATGAGACTCATAATTATTTCTTATTTTCAGTTGGTCATGGATAACATTGAATATGCAGTCAATAATCGTTTCAATTGCATGTTAAAATGTACCAAAAATGATGATGCAGGAAGTATTTGAAATCTTACGAACACTAAAGAACAAAATTACTAAAAACTGCAATTTTTTATGTGATGAACGCTTTTTAAAGCATGTAATCTTCCAAAGTATAGACTACAAAACATTTCACCATTCGAAGCGTTGATTATCTCACATGCAAATTTGTTTGAATTTTTCTTTTGTTTTCTAACTTTGAGCAGTTTTTTTTTAAATTAAAACACGATGAAAACTATTGCAATAATAAATTTTGATTGACATACTTGAATATTGCTCGCAAGTATGGTCACCACACTATCAATATTTGGATTCTTTGATTGAATCAATGCAGCACAAATTCACTCGTTTCCTTATCTTTAAATTTAAAATCCCATATATGCCATATGAAGAGCGGCTTTCCTTGCTAGACTGTTTGAAGTATTTAAATTTTATAAATATTGATTACTTGGTTAGGAAATTTTTTGTAATTTTCTTTTAATAAATTAAAAAACAGCTTAAACAATTTTTTTACAAATTTGATAGTATTACACAAATGTTAATACGCGTCGCTTGACACCTTAATGGTGCAAATAGTATGTTTGGCTCGCGAGATATAGCACATGACAGAAATGACCTACAAAGGGTCAAAACAACAAACCTTCCCGAACAAAACTTCCCAAAGACTAATTAGCTCTTAAGATTGCAAAGACGATTCGATTGACACCTCAATGAAGTCGATACGACTTTGTTTACGTGAGTTATGCTCGTAGAGAAAACTGTCCGCGAACGCACGTACGTACGTACACACAGACACATACATCTCTCTTTCTAAAAACAGTTTATATATACTCTATAGACCTTAAAACGTAAAGAAAGGTTGAAAATTTCAATTTCGTGTTTCGAGGCGATTACAAGAACTTCCCATATACTGGGAAGTTAATAAAAATAAGCTTGATTTCATTTGAAAATTCAAAAATTGTTTTCATGTTAGCTTAAGTGTCTTATCAGCATTGAGTTTCGCGTGTTTTTATTTCAAATGTTTTACAAATATTGCTACCTTCTCATTTTAGGTGCTTAGCACCATGCGTTGAAGTTTTGGAAGTGAAACAAACAAACACTTGTTTTTCTAGCTTACTTTCATTCTCTTGTCTAAAATCAAATGAACCCCCTTATCAATAACTATTAATTTTGAAATTATTGTACTTTGTAAAATTTGGAACTGTATTCACACCAAAAAATAGACATTTCAAGTAAAACACGCTTTTTCATCATTACTATTGAACTTATTATTAATTTTGTTTTAGAATAGAATCTTTTTCAGACTAGCATAATTTACTCACGAAAAATTGATATTCTTATTAGCTCACTACAATTTATGCCTTTTTTGAAGCTGATGAAATTTTTATTGAACGTTGCAAATAAATGTTTTGCGCAAGAATCTAACCGTTTGACTTAGAGTGCCAGTTTTTTCATTCCGAACTTGAATGCGTGACTAGAAACAATCTATGAGTTTCAATTCTTGATGACGCAGCTTTATGCGTAGTTAATTAAATATTACGTAAACAAAATAAATATCAGAACAGCAACACAGTACCATTCATTTTGAAAAATAAGCCCCAAAAATCCAACAGAAAGGCACCAAAAAATTCGAAACCACAGGTAAGATTGTAGAAGCTTTGGGAGAATAAGATATGTTTTTCGAAGTCATCATGGTATGAATGGTAAGAAATGACTGGGAATATTTAAAAAGAACAATAAATATGTTGAAAACCTTCTGACTATTGTATAGCAATCTTTGATTATGTCGTACTAACTTAATTTAAAATACTATTAATGACAACACCAAGTAACAAGTATTTTTTTAAAAATATTTCGTAGATTAAATTTTTCATTCCTGGACTCAAAACAGAGGATAGCAATGAAAACTTTGTTTATGAAAACAAACTGAAAAACAATTTTTAGATAACTAAGGTGCATCGAAGTAAAATAAAATAATAAACAATCAATTGCTTGATTTAATCAACAATGAAAATATAACAATTTAAAAGTAAACCTAAACTGTGCAAGTTTTTAATGTTAAGACACCATGTTTATAGTACGAAATCCAGAAGCAAAACATTTCATACATCTGATTTTTTTTGTAAAACTGAATTTAAAGGAAAGGTGAACGAAAGAACAATAAATTGCAGCCGAGTAGGTGCAAGAACCTTTAATTATCGCAATTGAAGTGGAATTTTTGTAGGACATAAGAATTTTTCTAGCAAACTAATGCATCCAGTCCATATATTAAAGTGCAGGCTCTATGATTGTTTAAAAAATAATTTTCCTTGTTTAAGTTGCCCGCATCCTTTTGGATACCACGATTGCAAAGTATGCTCATGAAAAACGAATGCTTCGAGGGCATGCAGAAATGTTTTACTGTAAACTGATGCAACAAATGCATCAACTATTATTACTGTAAACTGATGTATCAAATGCATTAACTATTATCAGATCATGATGAAACTTTATGCTTTACAACTCCTATTAAAGAACTGCTTGGTACGTTTGGCGCAAATTTTGCCTGTTTGTCCTACAGGTTTCTTCCAGTAGGCAGGGCCTATATGCAGTTTCTGTGTGATGTGGCTTGAATCCTAGCTTTATGGAAACTAGAGAATGGCCAACTTGGGTTGTTAGTGTGTAGTCCTGGAACTAAGTGCCAACCCTCGCTAGGGCATCCGCTTCGCAATTTCCAGGTATATTCCCCGCTACCCAGTATAGGGTCAATTTATAGTAAAACGAAATGTGTACGACATTCCATTACAATTTTAGATGAAGTGTACACGTTAGATATTGGATTGGATAGCAGCTTGACTGTCAGGGAAAATGTTTAGATGTCTTATAGATTATCTGGTTTCTCAGCCAGTCTACTGCCTTGTATATATTTCAACGATCTCTGCCTGAAAACAATGCGGTGGTCCGGAAGCTGAGAGGATAGTTTCAGGCCCAGCTACTCTGAGACAACACCACAGTCAATGTTTCCATCCATTTTTGATCCATCAGTCTAGATTTCCACTGATTCCTGTATCTCATATCTTTCTATGGCATACTTAAACCCATGGTGAACCCAGGGGATTGGATAAGCAAGGTCTACTTTCTCTGACATTGGTCCTCCGTAAGATGGTAGAGTGACCAATATTTTCTTCATGCAATATACATATGTAGAGTTTTCAATCGAATCGCAGAGCACTTGACTGTCTCTGTCTCGTAAGTCTCACTCAAGAACCAATTTCGTACCACAGACAGTGTGTAAGGCACTGGTCATTGCAATGGCTGTAATCCTTCTGACCTTGTTTAACATGTTTAAATTTGATGTTTTTGCAATAGCTGGCCATCAAATAACTGTGCCATACAGAAGAATTGATTCCACAATCAATTATTATCTTTTGTTAAAGTATCAGATATGTTATATAGTATCTTGAAAAAATAATGCGCTTTCCTGCAGTTGCCTCCGGGCTTTGGACTATTAGAGCAAATATGAGCTGGGCTACAACTACAAGATCCTTCTTCTAGACAATTCGGCAATTTTAATGATAGCCCATTAGATGTTTATGATAGAAAATGCATCAAAAATTCAGATGTTATAACCATAAAAACTAATTACTCGATAGTAACGGATTTGAAAATCGCATTCTTTCTACAAATTACTAATTTGATTCGAAAAAAGTTTTGGGGCTTTTCTTGCAAATATGTAAATGCGTTTCAGTCTTGTTTTTGAATTGACTCTGATGCAACGCTCGGAAAAAATATTCGCCTTAACATAATTATTAGTTTTTGACGCTTACACTAAGCATAAGATTTTTTTGGCTGATTTTCATTACGGGTCATAGAATGCTTTTGAAGTTTCCCAAAAATTTGATAGCTTTAAAATACCCCTGAAACCAAACTAAACAAAAAAGCTATCATATTTTCCATTATTGAAAATTACACGCTTCATCAAATACCAACCAAGTAATACGGGCAGAGTTGCAGGAGCCTTGTTCGAAAAGTATTCAAACACTCATATTATCTACAATTCCAACATTAGGTACGCCTTTGCTTAGTTCCACTTGCCCCGTACTTTCTAACATGGTAAGCTCTCGAAATCTAACACGACTGAGAGTTAAATACAAATGGAATCCCCAAAAAAGTAGCCAAAATTCCTTGTTACTAAATTTACATGCCATGTCGGTATACAAACGGGAACCCATACGGGTCAATTTAGCAATGGCTGGATGTTGGATTAGATATTCTTGCTGAAGAAGTCATGTAACATTGACCAATCGGCATCCGTGTTTATCTTCATGTTTAAAGTGCAACTTGGTAGGGGGCAAACGTGCAGACACTTTAGAATGTAACACTGGCTTTGATTTGAATTTTGATAAACGAATCTATTAAATTTCTTCAAAAGTCAGGCAAGATGATGTAAGACAAAAAAGGACTAGCGTAGCACACGACAAACTCCCGCCTCGCTACCGACACCATCAGCATTGTGGTCAATGTCAAAGTAATCACTGTCAACGTCAACCTCACTATAGGATATGTGTTCTTATTGCGGACCGCTCACATAAGTATGGATTCCTGGGAACCAATGTTGCTCAGCGGGAGCGCAGGAAATCATCATCTAGAGATCATTTCACTTTTGATGAGTAAAATTTTCATCCGAAGAACCGCATACGACTAGATAAGATTATTTAACCAATCATCTTGAATGAGATTTCGTCAAAATAAGAGCAACAAAAACGTAATTTCAAACAAAAAGTTCCGATTTGCATGCGTGTATTATTTTCTCTGATAGAGAAGTCGTGTGATGCATATTCGCATATACGAATAAAGCTTTAAACAAATTTATTCGCCATAAAGTTCATATGCACAACTTGATCGCGGGGCGCTCAGCTGCATCTCCTCGGAGGTGATGGTATTTATTAATAATCAATTTACTATCGCTGCTATCATCGTCCACGTCAGAACCATCATGCGATCGCGTCGTCGTTGTCTTTAGCATTTTCTTGGCCATTGTCGCCGTCGTTGACGTCCCGTTGTCGTCAACATCGCGATATTTTATGCTGGATCCTCCATCCAGTATCCGTCCCATGAGTATTCACCGCCGGCTGTTTGGCGCAGGGTTACCTCACGGTCCCAGTGCTGGGCCAATGATTGATGTTAGATACCGTGGAAATCCATGTTCTTGATATTGTTCGCGCAATGGCTTGACGCTGAGCAAAACTGAAGGATATACATCACGTGGAATGTCCAAGTTATTGTCCGATATTAATGACGGCAGATTGTTCATCGATGAAACAATAAGGTCCGACAATAAGAAGGGTTAATCGAAATGTATGGCTCATAAATTAGGAGTATCTTCGAAAAACCGACAATGCTGCTATGACGAACTATTCAAAGGTGCTAAATTTACACTTCCCAATAAATTTTCAACCGAAGATACTTAAAAATAATGTAGGCAAGAAGAAAATTACTATCGAAATGCTTATTTTCCCACAATTTCGAATTTCAATCCAAAATTGCTACCAGGTATGTCGGTATATCCAGGATATACCTATAAGCACTGCTGCAACGGACTATGTGCCGCGCAGTCGAGACTACTCAAATTTTCCATCGCACAGCTCTCATCCATAATTAATCCCACAGTGACCTTTGTTCTATTGCTTACAAGACAAACAACACGACATGAAATTAATCGTTTATATTCTTTAATTGGTTGACCACCGATTTTTAGACACCGTCCCGTTAGTGTGTTGACGCCGATGCACACGTCGGATCTGTTCATTCACCAGCAAAAGACATCTTAACAGTTGCTTCTTGGCTGGCTGTCGGCCAGACAATGCGGTTTCCAGCGCTTCAGCATAATTTTGTCAAGAACACGAAGTTACAGCTCAAGGCGGCACTTTTAATGTGTTACTTTTTTGTCGTTTCCTAGATATGATTAATTCAATGAACTTACTCACCCCAGTGTTAGCTGATAATAAAAGATAGATTGTTGGCGGCGAAGATGCTTCAGGCGAAGAGAATATTGTGGAATGTTATCCTGGAAGGAAACGGAATAAGGCCAAAAATTAATATCAATTTGATTTTGGAAAATTTGTTCGTACCCTAGTTGCGTGTGCAAAATAAATGGTGAATATGTCATTTTACAAAGAGTTTCAGGTATATCTTCTGGTCTTTAATTCTTATCCTTAAATTATTTCTATATAGAACTGTACTAGTCAGAAAAACTTAAAATTTATGTTTGGATTATTATTACAAAAGGGATGGTATCCAGATTGTTTTCCAGAATATGATTACTCAATCCACAGTTGAAACCTCAAACGAGTAACATTTTAAATCAGATGCAGAGAAAAACATTCATTATTTAATTTACAATTACAAATTATGAAAACTACCATTAAGAACAATTTACATTAATTTACTTTCTAAGGGACTTGAGTGACAAAACATCATGCTTAGGTGCTATTTCTTCCCGTGCCCAAAAAACCTTTTTTTGCAAATTTTTCTCTAGATTGGTTTTTTTATAAGAAAGTTATAATGACTTCAAAATATTGCATTTTTGTATGCTTGTATGCTTGATAACGAGAATGTCTTAAGTAGGATCTAAAAAACATAATGCTTGATGGCAAGGTCGTAGCCAGAAAAATATTTCGGGGGGGATGTGTGAGTTCATTTTTTTTGTTTTCAACGTTGCGAGGTGGAAATCTTCAAAAGATACCGATTGGCTCCTGCATCTCGGCATGCCGGGTTTCTACCGACTAAAACCACCTCCGTCTCCTCCAAACATCTGTCATTATCAGTCTGTGTTAATTGCACATAATAAAAATGTACATTCCAATGATATAAAATCATAACGTTTTACGTTTCTCACATGCATATTTGCACTGGGGCAACTAACTCACACATTTGGCATCCATTCACATATTAAATAACAGTTAGGCTCTTATTCTCTTTAAAGTTTAGAAGCATAGTGTAATTTCGTTTGGATATTGTTATCACTTCAAAAAATATAACAAGATTTCGAATTCTACTTTAGCTTACATACTGGAAATGAAAGAGTAAATTAAGTGCAAATTGAACAATTTAAGAAATAAAATGTTTTCGACAATTTGTTTCATGAAATTAAAAATTGAAAATTGCTGTGTTTCTAGAATTTTCCTAGAAAACCCAAAAAAAATTGAATGTCACCTTGACCAACTCACCAACATAGCCAGCTCTCGAGAAATGCATAAAAATAAAATAAAAATATGAGTCATAACAATAATAGTAATAACAATAACAAACAAAAATCATATTACAAAAAAGTAGACATTTTATTCTTTATTGTTGTCTTTCACGTCAAGAAAATAGCTTAAAAAATAATCGCATTCGCAACCAATCTTGAAGTTTTAGAAATATCTGGACCTTGCAGAAAGCGGCTGCATGTACAACAAGCCGCGAGGTGCGACCCTTGAGGTCCACACGGTCAACTTCCCAGCAATATCTACATAAACATTAAAAAAATTAAACACAAGAATTATTTTGAAAATAGTACTACTTTAAAGAATAATAATGAGAGGTATTCATAGCAGTAACAGGAATGAGTTAATATTAAGCATATCATCTACGGGAGCATCCACTGATTACGTAAGGCTTTTGGTGGATGGGGGTAGATTGATTTGATCAATCAATCGGAGGGGATCTTTTTCTTTTTCGGTGGGGTACGTTTCTACATTGATGCTTGAAGGACAAGAGAGCGCTAGCAAAAATGAATGCGCGAATGTTATTACGCCCACTGAAGAGATTTTATCTCGTGATGGTCATTTTGAATAGTTGCGTTGAAAATTGTCATCATTCCGGCATAATCACTGAATTTATATTTTTTCACGATTTTACATCAATGAGATTAATAATTAATTTTGCATTTCTGTTGGTCTTGGAAAATATTGAATATGCAGTCAAAAATAGTGTCAATTGCATGTAAAAAATAAAATGTACTGCACATGATGATGGATGAAGTAATTTAAATCTTACGATTACTAAAGATTAAATTTACTAAAAACTACAATTTTTTATTTGATGAAAGCCTTTTGAAGCATATGGTCTTGCAAAGTATTGACTACAAAACATTTCACTATTCCAAGCGTTGATCACAACAAATGCAAATTTGATTGAAATTTTTCTGATTTTCAAAATTTAAGCAGTTTTTTTATTAAAATTTAAACACTCTTAAAACTATTAAAAATCTGCTTAAATTATGCGAATATTATAACATTTTGATTGAATTTACAACAACGTTTTTAGAATAAAATATATTGAGTAATATCACTCGTATGAACCCTCTTTAAATGGTAACTTTGAATGATTTTTAACTTCCCAGTATATGGGAAGTTCTTGTAATCGCCTCGAAAATCGAAATTGAAATTTTCAACATTTCCTTACGTTTTAAGGTCTATAGAGTATATATAAAGTGTTTTTAGAAAGAAGTATGTATGTGTGTGTGTGTGTACGTACGTGCGTGGACTGTTTTTTCTACGAGCATAACTCACGTAAATAACGTCATATCGACTTCGTTGAAATGTCAATCGAAGCGTCTTTGCAATTTTAAGAGCTGATTAGTTTTTGGGACACTTCGTTCGGGGGGGTTTGTTGTTTTGACCATTTGAAGGTCATTTATGTTATAAGCTTTATCTCGCGAACCAAAAATACGATTTGCTTGAATAAGGCACTTCGCACACTTGATCCGCTCAGCTCAGCTCAGCTCCGCTCAGGCCTACAGAAAAAATCAAAAGCTATGCAATCAGGTGTAGGCCCACACACTTGATCCGCTCAGCTCAGGTCCGGTGCTTCCGCTCAGACCGCTTCAGCACTTTTCGGATAGAAATCGATTTTGTGCGGATGCCGGAACGAAATCAAATGAGCAACAGCTCCATTGTTTGTTTGTAATCTATGTAAAATTTTATTTGGTGCATGTTTTCGGAGGAAAAATTAATTGCATTAGTGCAACAGTATGTCATGCCGTATTGTACGACCTAGGACATAAAAACTTGTCGAGCACTGACGATATCCTTTGAACTGAGGGTAGAAACATATTGAAAATATGTCGGAGCTGAGCTGATCAAGTGTGCGGTAATCCTGCCGGAGCTGAGCTGACGCGCGGAGCTGAGCTGAGCTGAGCGGACCTGAGCGGATCAAGTGTGCGAAGAGCCTAAAGTGTCAATCAACACAAGTTGACTTTTTTGTGATATCAAATCTTTAAAAAATTTGTTAGACCCTTTTTTTTAATTTTTTTAAAAAAGGACAAAATATTAATGTTTTTTCACAAACAATAAATTTTTAACCTGATTTGCAGAGTACAGTAATCAATGTTTATAAAATTTGTATACTCCAAACAGTTTTTGTAAAAAAACAAGCTAAACTTTTGTTCATGGTTACAAAAAAAATTAAATTTAAAATAAAAAGCCATCAAAAGTAATCATGACCTTCAAGGTCATTTATGTCATTTACTATATCTCGCGAAGCAAATATAGTATTTACATCATTCAGGTGTCAATCGACGCGACTTAACATTTTTGTGATGTTTTCAAGCTTATAAAAAAATCGTTGGGGCCGTGTTTCAATTTAATAAAAAAATACGATAAATTAGGGTTTTTTCATAAAAAATAATTTTTTTATTACAAAAAAATGAATTTAAAAATA
The DNA here is from genome assembly GCA_963942545.1 of Oxycera nigricornis. NCBI lineage: Eukaryota > Metazoa > Arthropoda > Insecta > Diptera > Stratiomyidae > Oxycera > Oxycera nigricornis. The sequence goes on from OZ012659.1 coordinate 39,868,695, forward strand.
AAAAATCATTCAAAGTCATTATGTAGAATGGTTTCATACGAATGATTTTACCTTATATTTCTTTTTCTAAAGACATTGTTGTAAAGTCAATCAAAGTTTATTAATATTTGAAAATTTTGTGCAGATTTTCAGTGGTTTTCACAGCACCGTGTTTGAATTTTAATGAAAAAACTGCTTAAAGTTTGGAAACCAATACAAATCAAATCAAATTTTCAATTGTGGTAATCATCGTTTTGAATGGTAAAATATTTTGTAGTCAACACTTTTCGAAATCAAATGCTTTGAAAAGCTTTCATCAGATAAAAATTTTAGTTTATAGTAGTTTTGTTTTTTAGTGGTCCTGAGATTTCAAGTACTTCCTTCATCATTTTACTTTTACATGTAATTTATTCGCGCGATGACCATGCGCGACAAAATTTCTTCAGTTGGCATCATAACAAAAGCTGCATTCATTTTTGTTAGTTCTTTTGTCTTTCAAGCATCGATATGAAAATAACAAATAACGTAGAAAAGTTTTTGTAACCTGTCCCACCTCCGATTGATCCGCGTGAATATTCAATAAACACATCATCTACCACAATCCTTATATAATCAATGGACGCTCCCGTAGATGATACGATTAATATTAACTCATTCTAATAACTTTTATGAGAGGTAGATTATTATTATTTAAAGTATGTAGTATTATTTTCATTATTATTTTTGTGTTTAATATTTTTAATATTTATGTTAATATTACTGGGAAGTTGACCATGTGGAGCTCAAGGGTCCCACCTTGCGGCTTGTTATTTAGCGTTTTTGCTTCAGCGCAAAAATGAAACGCGATTATTATTCAACTATGATCGACGAAGAAACCGGAAACACTACCAGCGAGTTTAAATTAATTATAAATTAATCAATTGTAAATAAAGCTCAACCAAGATTCTGCCCAAATTTTCAAACTTCATACAGCTGCAAACATATAATTAGAAACACTTGAGACACTGAGAAAACCCGATTGAATCAAACAATCGTTGATAAGGTTCAGTTGACGATTTAATGATTTAATTCCAATATTTGGTTGGCAAGATATAGTGCATGACAGAAATGACCTTGGAGAGATCAAAACAAGAAACCACTTAGCCGTAGTTTTCCAAAATCCAATCAACTCTTGAGATTGCAAACACACTTCGATTGACACCTCAACAAAGAGAAAACTCATCATTTTACCACCATCGTCCTAAGTCCCATTCAGCCCCTAAACAATGAATAAAACCAAAACATCTCAAAAATCTTTTCAATATCCATTGAACATTTGAGACACATTCTGCACAAAACTCAATAGAAAAGCATGACAAATAGAATCGGGCGTTTTGAACTGACTTCTAATGCGTTTGAAAATTCCGTTTATTTAACGTGAAGCTTAATTGGATGAATTTTGTTTTTGAATTTAATTTTTTTTTATCAATTTCATTGTGAGATCAAGAGATTCTGATGTAAGCTAAATACAATGGGTATTGTATTGTTTAAAGAAAGATATATAAGCAATATTGAAGCTTCCTTTACAAAAAGAGTTTCCGAATAACCAAATTGTAGTAATAATCGGTGCAGATATATCGGAAGCTCGATTGAAATATTGTGAAGATAACTACGATTCATGCCTTCTGAATAAGTCATACGAATCTAGTCAAAGCATACTCAACCACCGATGACCCAATTGAAACATTTTATCAATTCAACTGAAATCTGCATCCACGTCACGTGCATTCCAATAATTGCTTATAATTAACACCATCTTCCATTTCCAGAGCATTCAGTTATGATCTTCAGAAATAACATCGAAGTAAAAATTCTGGTTATCTTGTCCAAAATGGAAAAAAGTCCGGCACTCTCGACAAACTATTCAACCGCTTAATGTTATGAATAATGCAAAAGTCATGGATGAATGTACGTATCCAAAAAGGAGTCCGCCCAATCGCGAACCCAATGACGTAAGCTCTAACACGGTTCAAATTAAAAACAAAGCATCCGAAAAAGTCAAACATAAATCATTAGGCTGAAATATGCTTCTTTAATTAATTTATTCGTGCCATTCCACATCTAGTTAACACTTGACCGACTGCAAATTGCACGCCAGCAATTTTTCGTTTCGAATTCATCCAAACAAAATTTAATGTAAATTAGTTGTTTATTGATACTTCGGGAAATTTTTCATTGCAAATTATTTAACAATAAAATAGCAACGAGAGAAAACGCTGTTCTTAAATATCACGATTCTGCATGCTTGATTCTCTCCACTCCTAATCTAATTTGACCCCATTAGATGTTGGCTTGATCGGCTGAATTCCAGTAAGTGTTGAGTTTCGATACCTGAAAATTGATTGTGTTGATTAGCTTTGTTCTGTAGCGACGAGATTGAAGAGATTCAGCTATTCTGCATAAAAGCCCATTTTCTGGGGGAAATTTCACATTCTCGGCAACAAAAATGTGTGACTCACAAACAAAAAGCAACATTTTTTGAAATTCTTCCCAGATTTCACGCTAATGCAAATGTCAGACATATAACGTGACGTTAAAATATATCTCCTTTGCTGGCATTACCATTTGACCAGCAAAAAATTCATGACGGAAATTGGTGGAAAACAGCAACTGCATTTATTCTAAAGATACATAGTTGTGCGAAAATATGCCAAATTCGAATGAATTTCGTGGTGCGCAAGGTCTCTTTATTTGCCAAGTGCATTTCATGGCACGATCAGTTTAATGATGTACGTTTTCAAGGAGAGATTGGATTTTGGGCGGATCATGTTAAATAGAGCCGGTATCGATGGGCACATATCAGTATTAGCTTGACTGTTGAATTAAATCCGAAACTTGATCCACCGCCAAGAAATGATTCTATTTTTTTATGATAAACTGTTCAATCTAAAGTGCAGTTTCTGAATTACACATATAATATATGTATATGGTAAAAGAACCTTACCCACTATCCAAGGACGAGGATTAAACTTGCTTCAATGTAATATAACCGTGTCCATTCACTTCTCGGCATAGAATTTTCTTGCAAATCAGCTGGCGTCAGTCTGGCTCCAAACTTGCGTTGGAACCATTTTTCAAGACTTTATGTGACACATCCGGGCGCAGTTCTAATCTACCAAAAAACCAAGTGCAAGAATGCTCCGATTACTGTTGGATCAACTGGCATTCCCGAATATGTGTTTTGTAGTGCCCCAATCACGCTGCGATAATAAGAAAATTGCAGCCAAATCAGACTAGTGGAGCAGAAATTGGCAGCAGTGCCGAACTCAAATGCTCAACATCTTATTTTACGGCACTTTCAGTGGAGCCTAGTATCCGTGGCGTTTGACGCTGTATCCAAAATGTTCACACCGAGATAATGCGGTTAATTCATGGATAACTTCCACTTGGACCATAGTCATGTTCACGTTCACTATACGACGTCCGTATTCATGTGGGTTCGTTTCGAATTGGTCATGTGGGCAATAAAACGCTAGGCCCTAATTCCTTCTGCAGGGCATTCAAGTCAAGTCATTTGAGGTCATCATTACTGGGTGTTGCGATTAGACTCGCTTAATTTCCATCGTGATTCAGTGGCGTTATACTGCTATTCAAAAAAACGATACTGTTCTTCAGCAAAGTTGTTCTTTTAAATACGCTCACGGGCTCAATTCGGGGAAAAAAATCCCGTAAAAAAATTAGCAGCTGGTAAGATTTTAATATTCAAATATATCATGTCCAGGCAAATGAAAAAAATGAAATTATGACTTCTATTTAAAAACAAGCCGCGAGGTGCGACCCTTCAGGTCCACACGGTCAACTTCCCAGTAATATTTACATAAATATTAAAAATACTAAACAGAATAGTAATTATGAAAATAATACTACTTTAAATAAAAATAATGTATCTCTCATAACAGTAACTGGAATGACTTAATATTAATCGTATCATCTACGGGAGCGTCAATTGATTACGTAAGGTTTTTGGTCGATGGGGTCAGATTGATTTGATTGAATATTCACGCGGATAAATGGGGGGGGGGGGTTCTACGTTATTTGTTATTTTCATATTGATGAAAGATTTTTTTATAGCATATGATCTAGCAAAGTATTGACTACGAAACATTTTACAATTCAAAGCGTTCATTGCGACAAATGCAAATTTGATTAATTTTTTTTGATTTTCAAAATTTAAGCAGTTTTGATATAAAAATTAAAACACGGTGCTATGAAGACTATTAAAAATCTGCTTAAATTATGCAAATATTAATAAACTGTGATTGGCTTAACAACAATGTCTTCAGAATAAGAGTAGTCGGGTGAAATCATTCATATGAACACTTTTTACATGGCGACTTTGAATGATTTTTAATTTTTACTTTAATTTTTTTAAACATCATGGAAAAGGATTTTACTGGTTTGTCTCCAAAAATTGATAAGGATTTATAAATTTTATAAACATTTATTTCCGTGTTGTGCAAATCTGGTTAACAAATTTATTTTTTATGAAAAAATCCTAAACTTTTGCATTTTTTTTGTTAAATTAAAAAACGCCTCCAACGATTTTTTTAAATATAAAAACATTACAAAAATGTTCATACACGTCGATTGACACCTAAGTGATGCAAATATTATATTTGGTTCGTGAGATATAGTGAATGGCAGAAATGACCTTGAAATCATGATGACTTTTAATGATTTTTGATTTTTAATTTAATTTTTTTGTGTGATCATGAGAAAAAGTTTTGTTGGCATTTGCACTAAAACTGTTTGAAGTATATAAATTTTATAAATATTGATTACTGTGTTTCGAAAATCAGGTTAAAAATTTACTGTTTATGGAAAAAAACCTAATTTTTTGCACTTTTTTCAAAAAAATTAAAAAACCCTTCGATGAATTTTTTGAAAACTTTATAGAATCACATAAATGCTAATCCGCTTCGATTGACACCTCAATGATGCAAATTGCATATTTGGTTCGGGAGATATAACGCATGACAGAAATGACCTTCAAAGGAGCAAAACAACAAAAACCCCCGACCGAAATTTCCCAAAAACTAATCAGCTTTTAAGATTGCAAAGACGCTTCGATTGACACCTCAATAAAGGCAATACAACGTTATTTACGTGAGTTATGCTCGCTGTCCACGAATGTACGTATGTACGTACGTACACACACACACATACATCTCCCTTTCTAAAAACACTCTATATATACTCTATAGACCTCAAAACGTAAAGAAATGTTGAAAATTTCAATTTCGATTTTCGAGGCGATTACAAGAACTTCCCAAGTTAAAAGAAACAAAGACTTGCTTTTGCGGTTGAATGCAATATATCAAATATTCTTAATTATTCGCTTAGCAACTTTTTGTAAATTACATCTTTGGCTGTTCTTTCGCTCAATACAATTTTTTAGATAGCTACTGCAATCAATCTTTTATATTTTAATGATGCAAATCGCATATTTGGTTCGGGAGATATAACGCATGACAGAAATGACCTTCAAACGGGCAAAACAACAAACCCCCCCGACCGAAGTGTCCCAAAAACTAATCAGCTCTTAAAATTGCAAAGACGCTTCGATTGACACCTCAACAAAGTCGATAGGACTTTGTTTACGTGAGTTATGCTCGTAGAAGAAACTGTCCACGAACGCACATGCGTACGTACGTACGTACGTACATACACAGACACACACACATACATACTTATTTTTAAAAACACTTAAAATATACTCGTAAGACCTCAAAACGTAAAGAAATGTTGAAAATTTCAATTTCGATTTTCGAGGCGATTACAAGAACTTCTAATATGCGGCCAAGGAGATCGTTTTAACTAAAAAACATGAGAACCTGAAAAGAAGACTGTCACGTCCAATCGATCAAAAAACAACTGTAGCTTCTCTTATTTGACTGGAGGCTGCCCCAAGGCAACCATATCAGGAGCAGAAACCACCCTAGAAATGCCGAAAAGTGCACGCGGCCGGTTAACACTCCAGCACCACCTTTCTTACAGCAGTTTATCTGATCCTGAATCGTTCAACACGGGGTAGTACAATCAAAAAAGCTGCCTTCAGAATCCTGATAACAGTGGAAGTTGTTCCTTCTAACGGTTTTCCCATGAAGAACAAATCCATCATCAAATAGGCAAAAAATGCCAAGATTCCGATAAATAATAGTAGGCACGCAGTCCGAAACAACCCAGTTTGAATAATTCAAGCCAGCCTAATATTCCAAATCAAGCCTTCAAAACCGAGTAAAATAACCCCAACCCCAAATAACCCCAACCTAAAGATGGGCAATCAATTCATCGTGATGGCAAACGAAAGCTTGATGGAGCCTTTAATCGAAAGAGGCAATAGTGGCAAATCGAAAGATATCAAGAAATGGACAACGTGAGTCACTAGTTATTCTCAATAGGGAGTCACCCGCTCGATGAGAGTCCAGAAATCCCAAAATCCAATGATTATTTTCAGACAATAACGGCATCACGTAAACCTTTTTAACCAGTTTGACAAGATTTTACGATGAATCTGCCTTCGACCAAAACAGTTCAGTATTTCGGCAACTTTTTTGTCTCACAAAATTCTTTTTAGGAACACATAAGGAGCATTTGTATGCCCAAAGACTATCTGATCATTTGACACACCATTAAAACTGATCACATTCAATCATGTAAAGATTTATTTGAAGGGGGAAGGTTTTAGTAGTGCATCCAATTGGGATTCACATGATTTTGAGCAAAAAACTAAGTTGAGTGCTCCAAAATAAGACTTTGAAAAATCTCTTTGACAAATCAAGTTTATCGGACAAATAATAGCTCACTGTCATAAACTATCCAATTATCTCAAAAAAATAAGATGTCATTTTCATATATGAAATGTTTAAATGTTTCCATATTGTTTGTTTTTCTATAGTCTTTTAGACAACAAGATGTATTTGATTTAGTTGCTTGCACACGTTTTTTGGTACTTGAAACGTAGCTGAAGTAGCTACACTCGTCCTAGCCAGAACCATGTGAATAAATATTAACATATTTTTTCCTTTTCAGTCTCTGGATTAAAATTTTCAGGCTAAACACGTTTTCTTAAGTTTTTATCTAGATCTTTTTGTCTAATAGAAACGAATTGTTTTTAATAATAATTTGCAAAAATGTAGTTAGATCTTGTTAAATTCAAAGCTTTGCATTGTACGCAATGCAAACTTCAATCATGTCACCGAAACGCAGTCACGATTGCCCATCAACTGACATGATCTTCAGGAAATGACTACTGAAATAAGAATATAAATAAATTTAGCCACAGAATGTTGAATCACAAATTAACGACAAATTCACAACACATCATTGAGCCATCATCGAGAAAGATGTATTCACATGTTGTCTGAAGTACCATATATTTTCGCAACAATCTCAGGTCAATTACTTTTGTCGAGTACGTGCTTGGCATTGACAAAACGCCGAAAATAAAAACCTTTCTTCTTCAGAAATTGATAACGTGAGAAAATCAGAAGCTCGACCAGCTACGCGGCCAGCAGGTGGGGAAGGTCGTGTGGGAGATTGTTTACAAGGACGACACTTGATTTAGCACGGTGCCAAGCAATTTGAGTTTGAATGCAAGAAGTGAGAATGAGGTGTGACCACCTTTATTTTGAAGAGTACTCTTATAAATTTTGATGTCACATTTGATTTCATCAAATTAATGACGGTGATTCACAGTTTTTTTTATGTTTGATCAATTGGTTTCTATGAAGATGCGTGCTTAGCAGATAAGATCTGTGTTGATATGAAGACCGGATGGTGTACGGGAAAAATCAAGATTATTCGGCACGCAAATCAGCTTGGAATGCATTTAATGACTACTATCTGAAAAATTAAATCAGACTCATTATACTGAGCTCTAACATATTCTGTTAAAGCACAACCTAATGTACATTATTGGAGAGTTTCTAGATAAAATCAGGTTATCTGTGAAGAAAGCGACAAACCTGTTTCAACATACTTCTTAGATTGCAAGCAATCTTGGAGACTATCCCAGACAGATACTTAAATGCAAATCGTTTTGATGAAAATTATACCTTAAATTGAATTTGATTACATTATAGATGAATAATTCGCTCACATGCAATCGTTCGATTAAAAATATAAAAGATTGATTGCAGTAGCTATCTAAAAAATTGTATTGAGCGAAAGAACAGCCAAAGATGTAATTTACAAAAAGTTGCTAAGCGAATAATTAAGAATATTTAAGATATTGCATTCAACCGCAAAAGCAAGTCTTTGTTTCTTTTAACTTGGGAAGTTCTTGTAATCGCCTCGAAAAACGAAATTGAAATTTTCAACATTTCTTTACGTTTTGAGGTCTATAGAGTATATATAGAGTGTTTTTAGAAAGGGAGATGTATGTGTGTGTGTGTACGTACGTACATACGTACATTCGTGGACAGCGAGCATAACTCACGTAAATAACGTTGTATTGCCTTTATTGAGGTGCCAATCGAAGCGTCTTTGCAATCTTAAGAGCTGATTAGTTTTTGGGAAACTTCGGTCGGGGGGTTTTGTTGTTTTGCTCCTTTGAAGGTCATTTCTGTCATGCGTTATATCTCGCGAACCAAACATACGATTTGCATGGTTAAGATGTCAATCGACGCGTATTAACATTTATCAAATTTTGAAAAAAATCGTTGGCGCCGTTTTTTAATTTAAGAGAAAAAAGTGCAAAAACATTAGGTTTTTTTAATAAACAATAAATTTTTAACCTGATTTACGGAAGACAGTATTCAATTTTTATAAAATTTACATACTTCAAGCAATACTTGAAAAAAACGTCATCAAAACTTTTTCTCATTATAACAAGAAATATTAAATTAAAAATAAAAAAAGCCGCGGAGTGCGACCCTTGAGGTCCAAACAGTCAACTTCCCAGTAATATCTACATAAACATTAAGCATATTAAACACAATAATAATTTTGAAAACAGTACTACTTTAAATAATAATAATGAGAGGTATTCATAGCAGTAACAGGAATGAGTTAATATTAATCATATCATTTCTCTTCAAAAACTGATAGGAATGTATAAATGTCTTTTTCGTTTCTGTGAAGTATAGGTATACATACTTGTATCTACCAGGCGCGCAACAAAAACCAACCGAATAAGAATCTTTTAAGCCTGCTACACTTATACGTTGGTGAATGGTGTTATTAGACGTGGCTATATGATTCTTTCTCACTTTATATTTTCATCTAGCTACAAAATTATAAATAGAAGCTTTGTTAAATTTTCTAATTCGAAAGTCATTTTAGGGAAACGCAGAAATATATAAAAATAATTGGGTACTCAAGAGAACTACTACAAGGAAACTATTATGCGCTGGAATAGGAAGAATTCGACCATTTAATTGCTATTCGCCGCCAAATTTAACTCATCCATCTCTGACACATACCAAAGTCATCGATCGGCAGCAGCAATAATTTCGAAAAACACCTTTGAACCTGCTATAGGTACGCATGAGGATTTTCGCGTCTGCCAACGAAATTCCGACAGAATCGACTGTTAGCAAGTCGTTATTAGTGTAAAAAGCTTCAATTCTCAAAACGGAACGTTTGCAATCGCATCAACGACCATCAAATTTCGTTTGATGCATTTCCACGGTTTTCAAATTTATTCAATACTCACAGCCACGATTAAACGCCATCAATACTTAACATCTAATTGGGAAATTAGTTTCGCAAAAAAACCAATTTCATAGTAGTTTCAGCTTTTTCTGCGTAATGTATGCTTGTACAGAAAAGAGCGCGAAAATTCGGCAAATCATAATCGATCAGCACGAAAGGTCAGGCGGACAGTTACTGCAGAAGTAGTGAGCCAAGAAGAAGACAATTATTTCTATTTATTTTTTGTCGAGGTTTGCGTAACAGTAGCAAAAAATAATGTGACTACTGACGTCATTGCTTTTTGATGCTCAAGAATTTGGTCTTTTTCGTATATTGGGACCAGATTACGTGCGACGATCTTCAAGTAATTTTTGGGACAAGCAGGGTAAAACTTTCACCACATTGAGAAGTCTTTTGCAAAAATGCAAAATGAAAATCAATAGCCTTTTTCCTATCCGCCCAGCATGCATATGTATAGCTGTAGAAACTATCCGTATTATGCTGTTGTGCTCTACTTCGGTCGAATCTAACTACCTCACATGTTTGGGGTCTTCGTGGTGAAGCAGAAACTGCAAGGTTGTACGCGGAAAATATTTGGATCATTATACATTTACGGAAACTATAAAATCAAAATCATCTTGGCCATCATCATCGTTGCGTTACCCAAATGAAACATGTACGGCATGTTAGGGAAGAGGAACGAACACGGAAAGGAGCTCAATGGATCGGTTCATTCACTATGCAAAGCAAAAATATTCTTGGGCTATCATCACAATTAGTTAGTAATTGATCTTACTTTGACGGATGCAAATTCCAATTCGAGTATTTGGCTCCATAATGTTCTCGCTGCATGTTAGGGAAGAGGAACGAACACGGAAAGGAGCTCAATGGATCGGTTCATTCACTATGCAAAGCAAAAATATTCTTGGGCTATCATCACAATTAGTTAGTAATTGATCTTACTTTGACGGATGCAAATTCCAATTCGAATATTTGGCTCCATAATGTTCTCGCTGCATTGAAGATGCTTATTTGGGTGTTTGGACAAAACCCTGCCCCAGCAAATGGTCTCACTTGAAAAAGCAGTTTCGAATCATCTGGGGGAGTCCCCGTTCTTAATTCAATCTCCTCTCCACAATGGTTGGCAGCCTGCCTGGTTAGTTGGGTATCCATTACAAATCCCTCGGTATATGTAGGTTCAGCTCTGTTGTCCGGTGGAACTCGAATCAAAATTCAAATTTACGTAGTCGCTTCCATTTCCTGCACGATGTGCAATCCACGTTGTGGAAATTAATACCATCGAAACCCCATCGCCTAACTGCGGACCCTCACATGGCCGCCGTGGAGCAATTTTCGCCGCTGCGCCTGCCATGAGGAGAGCGCACTGGCTCAGTTTCCACGTATTCATTTCGACAATCGTGTGATTCAGTCTCGGGATCGATGTGACGAATCGCTTTACAGTAGTTCAAATATTTCCAATATGAAAACCCAGCATTTAATCGACGCGGGTCAGATTTCAGCGATTCTGCTCCCGGGTCCGCCAGAAGGAATCCGGGCTATCGGCAGCGGCGTAATGCTATAATTATCGCACCGTAGGTTCCTCATTATTTCTGATTGTGTGTGTTTGGCTATACGCTGAGGGAATTTGGTGGTGACCACATCCTCAGTCCCTGTTCTCGGAGTGTTTCGAATCATAGAACTTGTTAATGCCCAGTCGCTGGTCATGTAGCTACTTTCCTCTTTGACCACTGCCATCACTATCCCAGGCTGATTACTTTTCACTTGCTTCTATTTTCCTGGTCACGTCGGAATGTAGCTGAAGTGTGTTTTGGGTGCAGAATTTACATTAAAATTTCGAATTTCGACTGAATCCAAGTCCCGCAAGGTATTTTTTATTCGATTTCGTTTGTTGTATGTTGTATTCGATATCCGATAAATGCCTGCTTAGGTGGATGAAGGCATGAACTAAGTTTTGTATCGGTGATTGATAATAACTCCCCCCCCCTAATATTCTCTTAATCTTCACGATACTTTTAAATTCATGAGAAACAATTCTCTGGGATTCAGCTTCATTGCTGATCGCAAACCGGACGATGAAACTGCAAAGAATGAATTGGCAATTTAGAAATCCAAAAAACAAGGCTGAGGTCTTTATTAACAGATCAATGCCAGAACGAGGTAAACATGTAAGTATGTATGTATCGTCAAGAGAGACCAATTATAGTGGCATGTCCGCAAAAGTATATTCATTTACTGCATTTTCGATCGCCTTAGTGACGTAATTGCTGTAGCATTTGCTGTTATTTGCATGTCATCCCTCGAAGTTGTCGTACAGCATGACAACATAAATAACTAACAAACCTTTCGCCCTCATTAATTTTTCCGTCTGCTAATTTCGTTGTTCTCTTTGATTTTAGGCCTATTTAAATTTCCGGCAATCTCAGCTCGCATTCTTCAAAAGTTGTTGGAACCAGTTCTTATTGACCTTCTGTTTTCTCATATTTTTCGTCCATTTCATTCTTCCAACACAAATCTCTCCTGAATAAAAATAATAAAACTTCGAATCTTCCACATTTTTTTGCGAAAAGCTTGGTGTGTCTACCTGAATCACCTTATGTTTACACCCTTATGTGGGATATCCAAGAGTAGAACCATTTCTACAGAGCCCAATCAGTCACAGTTTATTGAGTCGGCCTTTCTACTAGAGGATGAGGATTGAAAAGTCTTCAACGAACTCTATTTCCGTTGCACTTTTCATCTCGTATCAAATTTGCTTCATTTGGTCCACTGTCTAGCCATTTCTTCAACTCACTTCTCATTCGTTTACAACACAATCATGATTTGAAACAGTTAAATTATATGTATGTACATATATGTATATTTCTAGTGATAAAAATGTAGCCTTCTAATTTATTCTTGTAACAGTTCGTAGGTAATCATAAAAATCAATGCTGAAAAAACTAGTTTGGCATCTTACAATGAAAGAAACTAAAGGCTAAAGTCACCACATATTTGCGAGGTAAGCAAAAATAATCTAGAACCCTTCAGTATGGATCGCACTTCAAAGAGAGTGAAATTTATATAAAACGAAATGTTTATCAACACTATTAATAGCTGAGAGAAGTTATGTAAACATTTAGAAAATGCTTACAGGAAGTGCTGACAGAATCAATTTAGTCTTAGAGTCTACATAATATTGTAAATTGGATCAAAAATTGCATCGATGACTCCTTGAATTAGGACGTAATAATGAATCAGTCGAACAAGCACATGAATACAATGCTTTAACTTAATAGGTGTCTCACTTTTGGATTGAACAATGATAACCATCTCAAAAGTTTTAGAATAAACGATCGAATACAACCTCTTTAGTGAAAGAAAATAAATTAAATTCGGGAAACCTATTAAATTCTACGTTATTAAAATTTTGCCAACTGCTGAGAACATTAATATCAGTTAGAACCATGACTTATCAGAAGTCTGTATGGCAACGAAGAACGCTTTATTCAAACAGTCGTCTATGCACAGCCAATTTGGAGGAAGAATTCAGTGTTGAGCAAGGTTTTTCTCTGTGCCTAAAACATAACATGCTACAACAAAAATAGGTTGGTTTTTGGACCTGAATTGCGAACATTTTCATAGAATTTTTTGCAATAATGTGCAAAAACCAAAAAACCAACCTAAGTTTATATATGTAATTATAAACTAATTTAAATCAATGACTTTCTAGAAAGTATTTTTAAACATTTCAAGCTCATTTAGAAAGAACATCATTTTATCGTCACAAAATAAGCAAAAAAATTCTATAGCCAGTTGGTTCCATTTGAAGTAAACTTTTCATAATTCATTCTGCTGTTAGAAAACCCGGCGTAGGAGAATGCTATTTGATAAACACAATATACACACATGGTATCACCTTCTTCGTTTGAAGGAATAACTAGAAGCAGGGCAGTATTTTTCAAAAACAATTAATTTCAAAATAAACGTAAGAAAAGGTTTTGTGTCTTTTATTCATTTATTTAGATAATATCTTACAGATTAATATAGTCCAAATACAAGACAAAAACAAACAAAACAAAAGAAATACATAACAAAATAAGGCTAATTAAATAAGATGCGCTTTACATCCTGTTTGAAAATGCAGAGTGAGTGAAAAACGGACCAAGTTGCATGTGCGGCTTTGCACAATGAGACGCTCAAAATTTAAGTTTCAGATCGATAACCACAACCAAATCTTTTATTTGAAAAATACCCGCAAGGGTAAGGTAACGTGACATTTATGGGCATTAAAGGAGAGAAAATTTGTTTGATTCAATCGGTCGCAGATCCCTTTGGAGAGAAAAAAATCCTTTTCGCAGCGAATAACTTTGTAAATTTTTAAATCAACACTACAGAGGGAAGGTCATTTACCATATGTAGATTAATAAAAAAAGAGGGTCTAGGATAGACCACCGAAGAACGCCGGAAGTAGAAAGGAAGAGAAAAGAATGTGCTGCACATAGACTAACACGGCATGAACGAGAACTGATGTAGGCGTCAAGCCAGGAGAGTAATGGTCCAAACAGGGGAAAAAAGAGATCGTAGAAATAGTACATTACTGAAGTTGGTTAACATACATCAACTTGGTTACAACTGTCGAGAGCCTTTGCGACAGTTTGGGTAAGTTCAAGGAAATTCGGTCTTGGTTGAATGGTTCGGAAGAACTCCATGTGGGAGAGGGACGAAGAAGGGAGGAAGAAGGCGCGCAAACGGGAATGCCTACGTACAAAAGAAATTAGAAGGTCTCCACATTTGGTTGCAAACCTCTTTAAACAAGAAACACATATACAAGCCCATGTTCTGCAATTAAATCATCAAATCAATATTCACCATAAATATTAACCTAATATTCGCGCAAATTATCTTACCATTTACATTATATACTACACATATACTTGTGTTACTAGCTTTTGACCAACGTCAGCAAACGCCCAACTTGATGGAGCACTTTCGTTGTCACTCAATTTACAATGGAGATTTTACAACGCTCGAATTCCAAACACCGAAAAAAATTGTTTAAATATTCAAATTCGAGGTCGATTGACGTCAATCGAACGAACATAAAAAAATCATTAAATGAAATAGAGAATACTAAAATAAGATACATTTATTTGGTATTTGTTGTTCGGTTTAAGAAACCACACAAAAACAGGTTGAACGCATTTTTTGGGGCGAGGTAGGATGACTCGTTCGATTGTGAACAAATTTATAGATTCAAAGTGTTTTTCAGTTGTTTGCAACAAGGGTGAGGTCATATAGGAAATTCTCTTTAATTATCTTCAAACAACCACTAGCACTCCATACAATTGGTTTGTTAAAACCAAAGAGAATCTGCAACTAAAATTTTCTGTCTTGAATTCGTTTATTTAAAATTAATACGCCATGCTGTTATGCAGATTGGATTTTAAAAGTGCAAGAAACGATTTCCTGTCGAAAAAATGAATAAATTAAACAGAAGCTTCCGTCACTATTGGTCGAAAGTTTGATATCGAAAAACAAATATTCAGTCCACGATTTTTTATAGATGGATATCAAATTTGCTTAGGTTTTGATTGTTAGTTGAAAAATGGCACGAAATTGATCCTTTTGTTTCATTCCGTAATTTTGAATGGTTGGTTGAATGGATGTACGCATACATTTACATTCTAAGGTTGTTTATGAAATATCAGCTTCCTTATAAATCTGAAAGAATGTCCCATAGTTTTCTTCCACTAAAGAATAAATAAAGCAGGCAAAACACAAACCGCTCAGAAGTTTAGAAAGAACTACAAATTGTTTGAAATGGACCTGTGATTTATTTGAGTATATTGTAATGTTTCGGGATCGCCGAATGATGGTCCTTCGTTTTGATGATATTTTCCATAGTATCTATACGTTTCCATGTTGAGGAAACGTGAGTTTTTAAAAAGAAATATTAGAGGAAAATTTATTTTTATTAAACGGCCGGCACAATTTTTATGCCACTGGCCAAGGAATAAAATATGCCGATTGTAGGCATTACCTGAAGTGCCGAATTATTGGCACAATCCAGGGAAAGTCTTTGGAGAGTGCCACGAATGATAGGCACAAGTGAAACTCGTTCGCTAGATCTCAAAAGACTATATTTTTCTTCAATGCTTACTTGCTATTTATACAAATTCTTAACACTAAATCATACTCTAATGGCCTAATAAAATATCCTAGTTTATGTATTTAGCCTAATAAAATATTCTAAATTATGTCTCAATTACTTATCTCTAATCGTTCCATATGGCACTCATGACCAAACGGCGATGTCCATGCGCAACCAAAAGGCGATGTCCATGCGCGCAAGGATCACGAGGTGATAAGCACTATCGATACATTCATGAAGCGATGTATTTATTGGTGATAAATACATCACTTTGATGTTGGAAGGATAGCCTTTCATGGAATTGAAGTGATGTATTTATTGGTGATAAATACATCACTTTAATGTTGAAAAGATGTTCTTAAAGGACACCACACCCTAACCCTTTAAGAAATTTCTTTACTTGTGGAAATAAATTTCTAGAATTTAAATTGTTTGACATGACTGTCCTAATTCAAGGTCTTGAACATATTGTTATGATAAATTTTATCTTTATCTTTAATTCTTATTTTAGTATTTACTCCTAGTCTTTCTACTACTTCGTATGGACCTTTATAGGGGCTTGTTCCTTTTTTTCTATTGTGATTTTTGACAAATATAAAATCTCCAATTTTGAATTGCGATTCATTGCAATTTTTATCATATGTTTCTTTTCTAGTTTCTTTAGCGATATTCAATAAATTTCTGGCTATTTTTACAGAGCGTTGCAATCTTATTTTAAGTTCATTTACATAGTTGTCTAAATTATATATAGGGTCTCTATTTGATATTATATCATTGGGTAAAATTGGTAGTTTTCCAAAAATTAATTCATATGGTGAGTAGTGTGTATCTACATGTGGTGTTATATTATATGCGAAGGTATAATAAGGGATCCATTTGTCCCAATTTTCGTCGTTTGCGAAATTCAAAAGATACTCATTTAGAACTCTATGGTTTCTTTCTACGCTACCTAAAGTCTGGTGATGGTAAGGGGTTGAAAATATTTGTTTAATTTTGAGTAGCTCACAAACATTCTTTAGAGTTTCATTTAGAAATTCAGTTCCTCTGTCTGATTTGAGAATTTTAAAACAACCGTATTTTAAAATGAATTGTTCGACTAAAGTGGTAGCTATTTGGTTCGCTTCTTTTGTTTCAATAGGATATGCTACGATAAATTTAGTTAGTTCACATTGTATTGTGAGTATATAGCGGTAACCATTTGAGATACTTAATGGTCCGACTGTGTCAATCGAGATAATTTCAAAGCTTGAGCTTGGTGTTTCAGTTATGGTTAGTTTTTCTTTAATGTATTTTGTTTGTTTATTCTTTTGGCATAAGAGACAATTTGACACAAATGATTTTACCAATTTTGACATATTTTTCCACACATATCTTTGTTTCAGCTTTAATATAGTTTTTCTAACTCCGAAATGTCCTCCATATGGTGTGTTGTGAAATTCTTCGATAAGCTTTTGTTGTGTTTCGCTATCGGTTATTTTTATGGGTGGTTTATATATAATGATTTTTAATTGAGAACGCTTAAATTTTTCAATATTTTCTTGTGCACTTTTCACATTATTTAGGCCTTTTATATATTTGTCGACGTTTGCTTTCTGCAGATTATTGAATTTATTTTTAAATTCTTGTTTCGTTATGAGCTTGAAAATTTCATTATTTTCGTTTAGTGCTAGCTCTGATATACTTAGTTTTCGCATTTGTAGTATCAGTTTCTCCATCAGACAATCTGGATTGTGAGGATTATCACTGTATCTTACGATTACCTCGTATTCGTTTACTTCAAATCGCATATTCGATGATAGTTTCTTCGATCGATAACCTGGGTTATACGAATTATCACTATATCTTGCGGTTTTCATATTATCTTTAATTTGGCCATAGCGTTCTAGTAAAATGTCAAGTTTCTTAATATTTCTTATGTCCGTGAGGGACGTACATTCCCAAGAATGAAGTTCATGACGCTTCGTTTGGTTAATGTCTCCGTCAGGACCTTTAGATTGTGTGCGTTTTTTGGACATATTTCGTGTAATTGCCAATATGTCAAGTGATTTTGGAGTTGTATTGTCTATCGATGTGGGAATCATTTCTTTCAATATGTTCGAATCTATTTTGATTCTTGATAATGCATCCGCGTTAGTGTTACTTTTTCCTTGTTTGTATACGATCTCGAAATCATAATCAGCTAGATCCAATCTTATTCTCGTTAATTTAGAGGAAGGGTTTTTGTGGGTAAAGAGCGACACTAATGGTCTGTGGTCAGTTACGACTATGAATTTTCGACCAAATATGTAGGGTTTAAAAAAATTTATTGCCCAATGTATGGCTAAAAGTTCTTTTTCAATTACGGGTTTGTTGATCTCATGTCTGTTCAGCGATTTACTAGCGTATGAAATTGGTAGATCAAAACCTATCTCACCTTGTGAAAGTATTGCTCCTAATGCTTGATCAGATGCGTCTGTAGTTATAATGAATGTTTTGTCAAAATCTGGATATTGTAAAATGGGTGGTTTCATTAGTTTTTGTTTTAGAGTTCCGAATGCTGTGTTACATTCTTCTGACCAGATGAAAGGTTGGTTCTTTTTTAGCAAGTTGTTCAAACATTTTGCAATTTGCGCGAAGTTATGTATGAATCGACGGTAGTAGTTGCAGAATGCGATAAATCGTCTGACTTCGTCTGCATTTCGTGGTGTTGGATAATTACTAATAGTATGGAATTTCGATGGATCTGTTTTAATTCCATCTTTGGTTATTAGATGTCCAAGATATACTACTTCTGGTCTTAGAAAACAACATTTGTTTGGATTTAATTTAAGGTTGTATTGTTGTAATCGCTTGAATACTTTGATTAAATTCTCATTATGATTTTGTAGGCTACAGCCAAACACTATTATGTCATCGACATATAGAAATGCGTTGCTATCTAAACCACAAAGTGCTATTGTTAGCATGCGTTGGAAAGTATTGGATGAGATTTTTAGACCAAAGGGTAGTCTTTTAAATTGAAAATGTCCATTTGAAGTTGAAAATGCTGTCAGAGGTCTTGATTTTTTGTTAAGGTTTATTTGATGAAAGGAACTAGTCATATCTAGTGTCGAAAAGTACTTGGCTCTACCTAATTTGTCCAATACGTCTTCAATGCGAGTTAGAGGGAATTTGTCATTAATTATTTTTGTATTTAACTTTCTATAATCAACTACTAGTCGCCATTTTTTTGTATCATTCGATCCTTTTTTGGGAACTAGTAATAAAGGTGAATTGTATGGGCTAATTGAATGTTCTATGATATCATCGTTAATTAGTTTTTGAACTTGTTTATTAATTTCTTCCTGTTGAGTTTGTGGAAGTCTATAGTTTTTTATGTATATTGGATTGGAGTCTGTGACGGGAAGATTTTGTGTATAAAAATTGTTTGTCGAAAGTGGTTCATCTTCTAAGTGAAATATTTCTTGATAATCTCTGAATATTTCAATGAGTGAATTTTTCGCTTTTTCGTCTTTTATTTCTAAATTGAGGAGTTTCAAAATATTTTCAAATCTAGAGTTGGTGTTAGGATATTGTTGCGAAGTTTTAGCAACGTGATAATTTTTAAGTGGTTCTGTGCTTATCTTTATGGTGGATATAGTTATTTCAGTATTGTTTGTATTCAGAATCTTAATGTGACAATTGCCATTTGAAGGTACTATTGAATTAGCTATATAAACTCCTTTTTGGATTTCTTTGTTTAGAATGACGCTATCCTCTACAAGTTTAAGATTTATTGGATGTATGATTTCGGATCTCGGTGGTAATTTTATTTGATGAATGTTTAATGGTTTTGTCTCTAGTGGTAATGTTAATTCATCATCGTTGATGATAATTGATATTGTAAATGTTTCATAATCAATTTTGCACAAATATTTAATTAGAAAGTCTCTTCCAAGTATGCCATCTGTATTTATGGGAAAGTCAGGATCTACGATATGAAATCTATGTTTCAGTTTGTAGTTTTGTATTGAAAAATCTATATCAGCAGTTCCTAACGAGAAGATTTTTTCCGTAGTAATTCCTGATAGTTTGCATCTATTGTCCTCGTTGATGTTTAACGGTATTATATCTTTGCATATAGATATGTCTGCACCAGTGTCAATCAAAAATGTGAATACGTTGTTCGTGTTTCTTCCTTTAAACGTGATATAATTCGTTAGTTTTTCGGTAATATTGTATATCTTAATTGGTTTTTTTAATCCGGAGTGAAACGGTTTATTTTCACTTATGTTTCGACCTCCGGGGTTATTTCGTTTCCCTGGTCGTAGATTGTATTCATATTATGTCTCGGATTGTTCCTACTTCTATTGCAAGCTTGATGTTGCTGGCGATTATTATTTCTATTATTGTTTTGCATCCTATAATTGTTGTTTTGTCTGTTATTGTTATGATATCCTCTGTAATTGCCATTGCTGTTATTATATTGATCTCTATGATTGTTGTTATGTTGTACTCTATGATTGTTATTATGATTATTGTAGTGTCTGTTATGGTTGTTATTGTTGTTACTGTGTGGAATCCTATTGTTATAATTTGGTCTTCCGCAATTATTTTGATAATTATTCTGATTTTTGTTGAAGTACATTATTTTGCTGTTTATTTCGTTTTTCTCTAGTTCTGATGCAAGATTAGATGCTTCAGTGAACGATTTTGGTTGTGCAGCAAAAATTGTATTTTTCAGTTGTTCGTTTAGTCCGTTTTTGAATATGTTTAATGCGTATGTGTCGTTCATTTTTGTAACGACTGTCCTCTCAGCTTCCGTGGTAGTGTTTCCTAATGCTGTTATTTGAAGATTATTTAGTTCCGAAATAAGTGATAGGATTTTTTCTTTATAAATGTTTACGGTTAAGTGTTTTTGCATTATATTTGATAGGATGTTGTGTATTTTCGGGATTGTTAATGTGCTTTTGTATCTCTCATTCAATGCTTTTGAAAGTTCAGCAAGAGTTTTGGGTTTGCTTACTGATCCGATTGATGTTTTCACAGAAGAATTTAATTTGACATGATAAGTAAATTCAATTAATTTTGTGTGCTCAGTTGGCTCTAAACCTAGGCTAAGGATTTCTACTATTTTCAGAAATGAGTCCAGTTCTTTGTAGTTACCTGAAAATATCGGAATAGCTTTAAGAGCAGTATCGATATTAAAATTTGCCATTTTGTATGACTCTAGTTGCTTGTTCAAAAGATAATTGGCTTTAAGTATTTTTTTCTTGAATTCAAGTTCGAGATTGGTTGTTTCCGCGGTTTTCTTTAGGTTCTGAAATTTTGTTTTTGAATTTGCTAAAATTTCTAATTTTAGAAGAATTGTTTGTTTTGTATAAATTCGGTTGGGGTTTTTAGTTATACTCAAAAGAATTTTGTCGAGCTCATTTAATATTGCTTGCATTAATGCACCTATGCGTTTAAGTAGCGAAGAGTTCAATTAGACTTGTTTTGAAAATTTTGAGAATTTTTTGGAAATATTTATTTTTTTACGTTATTGTATGTATATATATTTTTAATATTATTATTACTATATTTATTGATGAATGCTTGTCCATTTCTCTTCTTTTTTCTTGTATATTTGTTGTTCCAGCTCTGAAATCCGTTGGTAGGTTGTGGTTGCTACTTCCCAGCTCGGGGGCTGTTCTGAATCCGTGAGCTTTCTTCTTAATGCCGCTATTAATCTCCTATTTTTTACTTGTAAACCTCCCCTTCGTTTTTTTTTGTTTCTCTATTTTAGGGATGATGCACTTCTGCTCTTCCTTTCTTCGTGCAAGCCTTGCACGGTAATCGTTTAAGGTAACCGGTTTTGGTCCGATTTTTGTGGGTTTATATTTTATTGTATTTGCAGTTGACCCGGTTTTCGGCTTCGGTACATACTCTTCATGTCGCTTCTCAGAAGGCAGGTTAGAAGGCAGGATCGCCATGTAATGTTTCGGGATCGCCGAATGATGGTCCTTCGTTTTGATGATATTTTCCATAGTATCTATACGTTTCCATGTTGAGGAAACGTGAGTTTTTAAAAAGAAATATTAGAGGAAAATTT
Organism: Oxycera nigricornis; assembly: GCA_963942545.1. Classification (NCBI taxonomy): domain Eukaryota; kingdom Metazoa; phylum Arthropoda; class Insecta; order Diptera; family Stratiomyidae; genus Oxycera; species Oxycera nigricornis. The sequence goes on from OZ012659.1 coordinate 39,890,549, forward strand.
ATTTTTTATTAAACGGCCGGCACAATTTTTATGCCACTGGCCAAGGAATAAAATATGCCGATTGTAGGCATTACCTGAAGTGCCGAATTATTGGCACAATCCAGGGAAAGTCTTTGGAGAGTGCCACGAATGATAGGCACAAGTGAAACTCGTTCGCTAGATCTCAAAAGACTATATTTTTCTTCAATGCTTACTTGCTATTTATACAAATTCTTAACACTAAATCATACTCTAATGGCCTAATAAAATATCCTAGTTTATGTATTTAGCCTAATAAAATATTCTAAATTATGTCTCAATTACTTATCTCTAATCGTTCCATATGGCACTCATGACCAAACGGCGATGTCCATGCGCAACCAAAAGGCGATGTCCATGCGCGCAAGGATCACGAGGTGATAAGCACTATCGATACATTCATGAAGCGATGTATTTATTGGTGATAAATACATCACTTTGATGTTGGAAGGATAGCCTTTCATGGAATTGAAGTGATGTATTTATTGGTGATAAATACATCACTTTAATGTTGAAAAGATGTTCTTAAAGGACACCACAATATAGTATTTGATTTCTACATCTCATTAGTTTTTCTTTATTGAATTGATATTCTTCCTTCAGAGCTAAGTAGAGGTCGAAAAGTTTAAAATTAATTTAGATCTCAATGAAACTCAAGACTTTATTGGTATGAGACTTCAAACGTTTTTGATATTAGGATGGCTTTACACTCATAAAATTAGGATCAAACAATAATTGAAACTTAAATAATAAAAAAATATCTGTTTTCCTCTATAATATTTATGTTGAATAGATCCATTATTTGAAGAAAATTAATTTGTGTCCATCTGTGAAGACTAACTTCTTCGTTGATTATGAAGCCTAATTTTCCATTATTTTTATTTTTGAATCGGTCGATCCAAAATATGCTGTGTTTAAAAGACTTTCGTTTGTAACGTTTCTTTGAATCCAGCTAAAATATCCATCTTCGATCGATTTTTAAAAAATCGAAATCTGTTTATTAGACAGTCATCAAATATGACAGAAAACTAAATTGGGAATAATTTAATGACTTTTCGGCTGAAGTTCATAAATTGAATCTCTCATGCTGCCAAACATATTTTTTTATCAGCTCAGTGAGGTGAATACAAAATACCGTACGTGTCACGCAAAACCTTGGAAAATGAGCCCAAATAAAGCATATATTAATGCAACCGATTTTCGGGTTATGTTACGCATTATAAGTGATGCGAAAAAGGGTTCTGTTCGCAACTTTTTTTCATGGCATCAATCTTGTTGACATGCGCCACCAATTACTGTCAATCATCTGCTGCAGAAAGGTCAATGCTATTGTTGAAGGTGTTGCCTTAAACCTTTTTTCGTGCGGTTTCAATTGCACGCCTCGAAAGGCTTAAGTACGTAACCTAGACTCTGGCTTGCAGACCACCTTCGGCACCATGCCAGTCTTTTATTTCGACCGTTCAAACCTCATGTCTGCACTGCATTGTGAGGGAGCACGAAGCCAATTTAGTCACTATTCAAACATTGAATCATTCTTGTTCATTCATTCGCCCAACGAAGTCACTAATCTGTGTTTTTTTTACTGTGAGGAGTGAGTATTCAAAAGGCTTATATAATGTTGGACAGTAATATTTTGATCGCAGTACGAGTGATGGTGTAGATCAAGAGGCACCAGAGGGGAGTATATAGTGGTAGCAGAAGAAGGTCATCCAGCAGTCTGCTGACGTTTCTTGGAGTCTACCACCACTATGCAATTAAAGATCGTCAGTGGCGTTTTGGCGTGGCTGGTAGCTCTACGAAAGTTTCATGAATCCTGAATAGCACGAACACATTTGGAACCAGGCATAACCATTTATTCATGCTTGATTTGCACAAAAACATGCTGCAGGCTCTTTGACAACTCGAGCATATCAAGATCCAGGTTATCAGTCGAAAATGTTGGATATGCTCATTCAATAAAAGAATATTTGGCACTGAAATACTAGAGAATATGAACCCAAACCCATTGAAAGCTACTTACAAAACATATTTTCACGCTCCATCTTTCTTTTTTCTTCTGATTCACGATTCAAAACGAACATAACCACATCTCGTAGAACAGCTTGTTGATTCCAAGCCCTTCAAATTGCAAAATTGTATACACTTCTATCAAAATTCAGCATCACTTGAAATTCACGACATACTTTACATTTCTTCCCACCTCGTCGCTACATAGATAAAATTCCCTGGATCCATCTACTCCACAAAAGATTTATTTATCATTTTTCAGTCTTCGCTACGAGAGAACGCCTGCATCTGAATGGGATCCTGCTGTGCGAGGCCAATTATTGATGATTAAAAATTTGCCTAGACCATGTCATGTACTCATAAATTTCAAAAGCATTTTGTAGTTCAATATTATCTGTGGTCTGAATCTTTCTCTTCAACATTTATATATTTGTATACATTATTTTGCTTGGCGAATAGATAGATGGACACCTTATAATGGTTTGTTGCGTTCTAAGGCTACGGTGATAGATAGTCTTGTTGGTGTTATCGGTTTAAAGATATATCTTGAAAAAGTGTGTTTTATCGCTGAACATGATTCGAAGTTACTTATTTATCAGCGATTTCAGTGAAGTGACAAGAACCACGATATGTCGTCATAAACAGACTGGAAAATTCTTAGATTGCTAGACAACAATTCAAACATAACCTTCAAGCGTAGAACAAAAACATTTGATATAGATCCTGAGAAAGGAGCTACGCCCTTCTTTCAATAAAAATAAAAAAATTATTCATATTTTCATACCATTTTCTTGTAAGCATTATTGAAAAACAGCTTGCTTAAATGATTAAAGTTAATTGAAAAAATGTTTGACTGCAGTTTGGTGCAGTCGTTGCTCATTTTGGGGAAGCAAGTGAAAAAATTCCTACCTAAGATTGGGCTAGTAAACTTATTTTCTAGTTTGCTGTGGGGTTTCTTGACATTTGGTTCAATTTCAATCACCTCAATGAGAGCACAAATATTACTGTTTGTTGCTTTTGTTCAAGCTGGATTGACATATCGTCGTCGTCAATGCAGGACCTTGTAACTACAATTTTTGGAGAAAATGTTTTTTGGTCAATTTTAATGTTTGCATTGCTTTTGAGAAGGTTTTTATTGCCTCCTGTAAAAAAAATTTTTTTTTTGCAGTTACAAGGTCCTGCATTGACGCCAACGATATCGTTTTTGAAAATATCTTGAAGACCTATTAGGATATTCGTCATTCTTACTGTAAAAACTAACCTTGAACAATTTGGAGTAATGCGTATTAAGATGAAAAGAAGCATGTCCTATTAGATAGATTGCTAATAAAGAGAATAAAAATAAATGAGCCACGGTTGAACCTTTCAGCGCACTAGTAGTATAATGAAAATGTAATTAAAAAACATTAATTTCAGTGCATAGTCAAGGAGACCTAAAAAGGTCAATAGCTCTGAAGCCCCACCACGAGCTTTTAGTATACTATTGCATATATAAAAGGTACTCAAACTAGTTCCGATGAAATTCATATGAAAACTTTTAGTCTCATAATCGTTAAATTTATTGCTCAATAGAAAATGTTTGAATTAGTTAGTAGCAAAGCACAACTTACACACACATTACGAGTTATAATAATATTTACTATCCATTTTATCACAATGTTTTCCACATTAGTGAAAACACTAAAATGTGACATTGATTCTACTGAGATGTCGAGACGACTGCCACCGGTCAAAAACGAATCAGAATATCGACATCGACTAGAGGGCCTAATCGCACTCAAGTATTATGCAGTATTACACGTAGTATGTCATGAACGGGTAGCCTGAGCGAGCTTCATTAAGTGTGATTAATCAAATAATGACTGCTCTGCCACCGGATCGAGCTAGCCTAACCAGCAATCATCATTCCTCTAGCATTCGAGAGGATGAGTGAATTAGCCTGAACGATCCCTCCATAGAAACTTAAACCTGGGCTTGAAAAGCCCTTAGTTCGGCCAAACTGGGTACTCAACTGGGACATCGAGGGCAGTGTTGCCAACTTAGCCATTTTATGGCTAGATTTAGCCATTTACAATCACTTTTAGCCATTAAATATTACTTTTAGCCATTAGCCATTTTTTTAGCCATTCGATAAATTTCATAGTTCTATTTTGCCGACATGAAACTTCCAAAATTAAATCTCATATTTTCCGTTGATGAAATAATTCTGATGTACACAATTAATTTAGAAACAAGGAAATAGTTAGGACCGGTTATTGGTTGTATGTCATGTGGGTGAATCGCATGGAAAAATAAACTGAACTAGACACATCATTGCCAAGTTCCCAATTTGTTTTGTATGGGGTTCACATCAATGCCATTAGCCGATAAAAATAGAGAACAAGTGGGACTTACCAATGAAAGCCATGTGCATTTAAACAAACGCAATAGACAGTACACTACTTATTTTCAAAATGAACATATAATAACTCGATTTTGTTCCTTATGTATTTGAATAAGCATGAATTTAGCTTAGTAACAATACAAAAATCTTGTACATATTTTGCATTTTTTACTGATACTCCTTGTGCAAATGATTAAAATGCAAGTGTCCGAGTCTTGCTTTGAGCCACTCTACATTCGAACTATTAACGTATGTGCCCCACTACTGCCCTATGAAAAATTTTAATTTTCTAGGAATTTTGTGACCATGAAAATACGGCACTTCTTAAGAAAAATTCTGAAGCAGGTTTAACGTTATTTATATTAAATCACTCTGCTATTAGAAATGTTGACCATTTAAGCACACTCTGCAAATCAATATTTAAAAATTCGCCTCACGCATCGCAAATTCAGTTGCATAGAACAAAGTGCAGCTCTATAATAAAAAATATTTTTTTTCCATTTTTTAAGAAACGACTTAGGCAAAGTATTGGCAATTCACCTTTTAGCCTGTTAATCGATGAGTCTACAGATATTTCGGTTCTAAAATATCTTGGTATTTCAATTATTTATTTTTCAAACGAAACCAAATCAATAGTCTCAACGTATTTATCATTAGAAATACTGGAAAATGCGACCGCTGAAGGTATAGTAGCAGCTATAGCTGGATGTTTAAAAAACTATGATTTAAATATTCAAAATATGGTTGGCTTGGGAACCGATAATGCTAGTGTAATGGTGGGAACTATTAACGGGGTTTTCAAAAAGCTCAAGCAGCTAAACCCAAATCTTTTGTTGATAAGATGTGTTTGTCACTCCGTGCAATTGGCTACATCTTCTTCAAAAGAGTTCTTACCTACGAATCTTGAGTTTTTGATTTCTGAAACTTACAATTGGTTTTGCAGATCATCTGCTAGGCAATTTCAATACAAAACGTTATATTCTCTTATAAATGACGGAAATATACGTTAGCCATTAATTTTAGCCACTTTTGAGAACTTCTAGCCATTTTTAGCCATTTTCGGCCAAGATTTTAGCCATCAACGACCAAAAAGAGTTGGCAACGCTGATCGAGGGCTCAGAGGCAGCTTTTTTGTCGAACGTACGGAAGAGATACTCATGGCTTGCAGTGAGAAAAGCCTTTTGTAAATCACTTTGTAGGTATACCAATCGCTTGAAAATTACTATGAATCACTTGAACGATGGCGAACTTGAAGTTTTCAACTGACTTTAGAATGAAAACGTGTTGGTGTGGGAAATGTTGTGAGCTAAATATTCCCCGCAGAAAGCATAGGCGTCCCAAGTATCAAAGAAAGATCTGCATATTTCCATCAGTAATGCTTCAGCCAAATTTACGCCTTGGTTGAGAAAAGGGCAATAGAGTTGAATTATCAGAGCCTCCGAAAATCTTCGGCTCATAAGATAAAATTGGAAATTTCTTCGCTTCTTGAATTCACGAAAAAGAATCGAATATTGATTTGTGAGAGGGAAAATCCACATGATGTGGAGTTAGACACATTAAGATTTTTGATTTTAAAAGAGCTGACAGGCCGTGATGTACATATATTATTTTGTCTTTAGTTTTTCGAAACAATTACTTTTGAAAAGTGTTCAATTATAAGGTTCAAACTGCAAATTGGAATCGACTTGAATGTTTCAAGTTCAGATGAATTCTAATCATTGTGAGTGCAGAAGCACTTTTTGATCTACGCCTTCTTCTAAATACTTTTACATTGTTAGCACACTGATCCACCTTTCTTCTGCGACTAACCAATGTTTTTCGGACTCCTTCAGTTCGCATTACGCGTTGTTCTTTGCTCGACAAGACATCGGTTCTGAATACGTTCAACAACAGTAACAACAAAGGTGTATCTGAAGCATTTTACCCTAAAAATGGCCAATCGATATAATGATGATGGTCCGAGCGAATAAGATGGATTCGAATTCGCGTATGAATCGGAAAGCGAGCAAAAAGAACGATTAAACAAATGCGATACAGGTAGTGACTGATATTTGGGTATGCTGACTATGGTAGGAATCTCTTTTGCGGTGGAAGATGGCACGGAACTATAGAAAAAAGAGAGTTCGTCGTCCGCAACTTGACCGCCAATGAACGACTGGCCCAAACTGTGATTCGAACAAGTTTCGAATTTCTCGGCCTCGCTTGGCTCGTCTTCGTTTTATTTTCTTGATTCCACAATGATTCCCTGACCATCGCCAGAATTGGCGGTACATCAATCAGAGTGGCCAACTATGAGGGGATCGGTATCGAGAGAAGTGGTCAGCGATACCAAAGCTATTATGTTTGCCAAGTGGTGATGCCGTGCCGACCACGATGGAAGGAGGGTGGATCGTGGTGTTAAGTAATTCGCGAATGTTGCAAGGAGTTCGGATGAGACGCTCACTTGTTGAAGTTGTAAAATGATCGAAACCGCACATCAAGTAGGAGAGTTGTACATTTCCCTGGGAATCATATAAGGTGCATCTACAACAGCTCTTTGCAAATTCAACATGTGTTTGCAATGGTAGTTATCGGTTGCATATTCACTTCGATTGATTTTTTCTTAGCTCAAGGTAACACGACTGGCTGTTAACTTTGAGAAAAAATACTTGTTGTTCTCACAGACACTTCGACTCTCCTATATTATACAACAAGTACCCACAACTAATAGTCATACAACTGACTTGGCCAGAGACTTCATCGCTTTCAAATTTATATGGTTTTCTTAAAATAAGTAATGCACAACTATTTTTCTAAAATTTTAAAATGCCGACAACTTATTTCATAGTCCGATATAAGATTAAGGTTATTATATGTTTATGCTTCAATTTGCTTTATATATATATATATATAAATTATATTGATAATGTTTTCCGATGACTATTCGAAATATTTCTTAAAGAAGCCGCGAAGTGTGACCCTTGAGATCCACACAGTCAACTTCCCAGTAATATCTAGATAAACATTAAAATTTTAAACACAATAATAATTTTGAAAATACTACTACTTTAAATAATAATAATGAAAGGTATTCGTAGCAGTAACAGAATTGAGTTAATATTAATGATATCATCCATTGATTACGCGAAGCTTTTGGTGGATGGGTGATGATGAATGATTACCACAAATGCAAATTTAATTGAAATTTTGATGGTTTTCAAAATTTAAGCCGCTTATTTTAATTAAAAGACTGCAAAAACTATTAAAAATCTGTTCAAATTATCCAAAAAAATTAAAACTTTGATTGACTTTACAACAAAGTCTTTAGAATAAAAGATATAAGGTAATATCAATCGGAAGAACCCCTTTCATATGGTAGCTTTCAATGATTTTTTATTTTTAATTGAATTTTTTTCAGAATCATGAAATTTTTTTTGCTGGTTTCTCTTCAAAAACTGATAGGAATGTATCAATTTTATAAACATTTATGACTGTGTTGTGCAAATCAGGTTAAAAAAAATATTTTTTATGAAAAAAACCTTAAGTTTTCGAATTTCTTCTATTAAATTAAAAAAACGCTGAAACGGATTTTTATAATGTTAAAATAATCAAAAAAAAATTAAAACACGTCTATTGATAAAATCTTTTTTTATTAAATGAAACACTTGGTTTTTTTGACTCACAAACTTTATTATTAGCACGACGCGTTTCGATCCTTAGATCATCTTCAGGTTACATACAATGTATAATATTTCTTGGTTTTGTTCTTAAGTAGTTAATGGTTGAAGGAGTGGTGATTGGAAGGGAAGGGTGATATCATTAAGTAGGTTTTCCTTTTTCTTTATGGCCCGCCTAATCTCAAGGCATTCCAGGTAGTCTAGCTTTTTCCCTTTGTTTATTTTATGTAGGATGCTAATATTGTTAATGCTAAAATTATGACCTGTATCTAAAATATGTTGGGCTATCCCAGAATTTGGATTTACCTCTCTAGTTGCTTTGCTGTGCTCATTGTATCTAATTTTAAAGCTCCTACCTGTTTGTCCTATATAAGCTGCATACTACTTAAGAACAAAACCAAGAAATATTATACATTGTATGTAACCTGAAGATGATCTAAGGATCGAAACGCGTCGTGCTAATAATAAAGTTTGTGAGTCAAAAAAACCAAGTGTTTCATTTAATAAAAAAAGATTTCATTCTATAATGGCTCATCAAGAGAACACACAACTTTCTATAACGTCTATTGATACCTTAATGATGCAAATATTATATCTGGTTCGTGAGATATAGTGAATGGAAGGAATGACCTTGACGATCATGATGACTGTTAATGATTTTTAATTTTTAATTTAATGTTTCTTGTTATCACGAGAAAAAGTTTTGACAATGTTTTTTCAAGCATTGCTTGAAGTATATAAATTTTATAAAAGTTGATTACTGTGTTCCGTAAATTAGGTTAAAAATCTATGTTTTATACAAAAACCTATTTTTTTTGCACTGTTTGTTCTTAAATTAAAAACGGCCCCAACGATTTTTTCAAAATTCGACAGATTCACAAAAATTTTAATACGCGTTGATTGACACCTTAACGATGCACATTGTATATTTGGTTCGCGAGATATAACGCATGACAGAAATGACCTTCAAAGGGGCAAAACAAATAACCCCCCGACCAAAGTATCTCAAAAACCAATCAGCTCTTAAGATTGCAAAGGCGCCTCGATTGACACCTTAACGAAGTCGATACCACTTTTTTTACGTGAGTTATGCTCGTAGAAAAAGTGTCCCCGAACGTACGTACGTATGTACGTAAAGAATTGTTGAGAATTTCAATTCCAATTTTCGAGGCGATTACAAGAACTTCCCATATACTGGGAAGTTAATAATTAAATAAAATAAATATGATTTGTGGAAATCATAGAAGAGTGTATCAAACATCAGTTTACAATAATAATAAAATTGAAACATTTCTAAAATGAAGATGTAAAGTGGCAGCTGCTTGAGTGCTGAACCAATTTTTGAAATTTTATTTTCAAAATGCTCTTAATGGTTTTTTAATCAATTACATTTTGCAAGATCTGTAATTAGATTCATATTCGATTCGAGGTTTTTCAAATGATTGATTATTAAAATTTGTATCTCAATTAAGTTTTCAAACCATACTTAATAGAAAGAATATCTTCTGGTAATTTCTCTAATGAAGTTTTCGTTCCTGTTTTGAAATTTTCAAATAGAAGATTAAATTTGCCAACTGAAAATAAACTGCTGTTCCGTTTCGAATGAAACTCAGTTTCTACTCCTCTATTGAAGTCGTCAAAAATTTCGCATATATAAAAAAATAATTTTTTTGCTATCGATTCTCGCAGCGTAGTAACATCACCAACTATACGATTCAGATTTTCATTAGAAAAGTAATTTTACTTTTAAGCTTTCAATATTTTTTCAGAGATAACATTTAAGAGAAAAAATTTGCCAAAGAAAATGTTATTCATATTAAGTTTACTAACAAGCAAAACAGACGACTTATGAAAATTTCGAACTACAAAATTAAGAATATATAGTGTTGTTTTCTATTTTTCAATGCAGCAAATTCACTTCATGTAGGTACCATTCAAATATTTTTAAATATATATAAAAAACTCTAAATATGACTCAGAGCGCACTCATCAGAAAAATGTATGATACTTTCATGTTTAACCCGATTATTGGTAATGGAACAAGAAGCACCCCGCTTCGTTCAAAAATCAGCCATATTTTATCCTAATAACAAATTACTCTAAATCGGAACAATTTCTTAAATCCAAAATCATATTTTATCCAAATAAACAATATTCAGTATTGCATCTAACGATCTTTGAATGAAACCAAACCAAAAATAGATAAATCTAGACAATTCGGCACAATATGCTAACATTAACAAACTCTTTCTGCTTTCCCATTAGCTCTTGAGATGCAAAGAGAAAAAGATGAAGAAGTAGAAAATAAGAAACATTCAACAGCAAAATCTTTCCATTCACTCACTTTTTAGGTACGGTCCTAAACTACATATGAGGCCCTAAAAACGTCAGAAACACTATTTAATTATCATTATTCATAATTTTTGTTTAATGAGTATCGGAATGGCATCATCATGCTTTTATACTTTCCACGCTAGACATAGCTGTAAAAATTGCCTTATCATTTTCCGCTTAATTATTTCATGGTCATGCTATTTGGATTTTCTTACTTGGCTACATGGCGGTCAAGTTTTTAATTTAGCTGTTTCCATGCATATTTGCTCGATTACCAAACATGAAAAAAAACAATCCCGAATATTCTCGAAATTCAGCGGGAATCGTTATTTTAATTGCTTCTATAATTTCTGTTTGATGGACAATAGAAGAATATTTTGATTGTTTTGAAGGCGTCAAGGCTTGTTAATAAACTGCATTAATGGAATTTCAAATAGATTTTGAATTGCAAATTGAAAACTGGAGGAAACACTTGATTAAACGTGAGTAGAAATTTATTTTAAATGCCAAAAAATATTTCAAACAAATGTTATTAGAATGAAAATACGAATCTAGATCCATCAAGTTATCATCAACAGGCTGTGCGACGAAAACGTAGGTAATGAATGTACGCCGAGAGTTACTTTCACTTATGATAATAATTTTTCAAAATTGCAAATAACCCGATATTGCAACCAACATTTTAAAAACCGGTGGACAACATATTTAAGGCATGTGAATGGATCAAAAAACATTAGCAAGCAGTTACTTTATTGTTATAACATAATAATAATAATAATAATAATAATAATAATAATAATAATAATAATAATAATAATAATGGAAGATAGGAAATAAAACCATAATAAAACACCAAAAGAAGTTCCTAAAACAAAGCTTAATTGTTTCTGATGCTAAGTCATGTTTGCCAAAATCTGCGTTTGTTTATGAATTAGACCCTTTAATTGAGGCCAAATTGTCTCTGATCTGACATACTTTGATATCAAGACAAAGTCCAACTGTTTCAATTCTTGGCTAAACTGATAAGTGATAATTCTATTAATGTTTCCACTATTTTCGGAATGCGAAGAATTTCCATGAGCACGACTAATGATCTGGAAACTGCTGAACCAAAACAATCGATCCAACGAGAACAGCAAGTCGTGTCTACCGGACACTTTTCAATCATGTCGAAAAAGTATCTGACAATCATCAAAATACTAAGTACCAAACATCCGCTCAGCCAGATTAATGTAGTAGCCATTTAGTTGACTGTGAAAAACCGCCTGTCGGAAATAAACAATTTATTACACCTTGACAACATGAATTGGGTCACACTCAAACTCTTGAGTTTCGAGAGGCAAAGATTTCTTGGGCGCATTCCCAGCACTTGGCCATCGGCAACGGCGGCAGTACCACTGCAGCAGCAAAAGCCACCGCCAAGTACAGGCGGCGCCGGATTCGGATCCGTTTGCGTCTTAGACTACACTAATTTCCCTTTAAACCGAAGATAATCCACTCGCGCACTAAAGCTCTTTTTCATGCGTTTAGCATGGTTGTGGAGTTTTTCGCTGTTCCCTGCATTTTTCGTCGATTTGGTTTCTTTTCGCCGGTTTTTCTGCCACGGCGGCGGCGGCCGCAACAATACAAAATCGTGCGGTTTGGAACGACGAGCGAGGGACACCATTAAGTAATTGCACACGATAAATGCTTAATCCATCCTTAATGACCTTCGATTTATATTTGAAAATTGCATGAAGCGTGAGCTATTTGGGTGGCCTCTGAATTTGGCTCACATTTTCTTTAATTTTTTTGGATATTGTCTGGCACTTGGTAATGAGTTCATAATTCTCAGATGAAAAGGTGGTGGAGCCGAATGTTTGCAAGAATTGCACTTACAAGAGTGACTTTTCGAATAACGTGTGGATAAGTTAATTTATGGTGGTGGTGTAGCAATTAGCTACGATTCGGATTAATGTTAATTAATATAAATATGTGATAAAGCACAATCTGACTTTGGATGCTGTAGTGGTGCATTCTTAATGCTATAAAAATGAATAAATATTTGCTGAATTAGCTCAATAGACCGAAATTCTAGTTTTTCAATCATCATAACATATTGTGAAATAAATCTGAAATTTAAGGTTAATCTTTCAGAACGTTGTAGACATTTTTGTTTATTTGAATCATTTTTTAAAAAGAGTATTTTTATATGAAAGTGCTACTAATGCTTAAACCACGGTATCAACCAATATATAATATAAATGGTTCGCCTTGTAACGACATCATTCGTTATATCTTTTTGTGTAAGCGAATCTCTAATAGTAAAATATAAATTTCATAGCGAAGCTAATTCGAGCTTTAGATTCAACAGAAAAAAATTTACACTTAATTTATTAGGTTTAATGTAGATATATTTTATTACTAACCTAATCTATAGTGCATAAATGTGCCCAATGTATTGCTGGACCCAATTGCAATGAATTCAAGAAATGACAAAACTCAACCCGGAAGGGAAGTGGACAAAGGTAACGCGTCCTTCTAGTGGGAAGAAGACCGTGACGTCCAATCGGACAACAACCAGCCTACCCCCCACTTCTTCGAGGGGTGCAAGGACCAAGGCAGCTATGCAAGGGACAAGCACCTCCTCAGGCAAGCCAATTGGCGCCAGCGGCAGCACCAAGGCAACGGCGAATAAGCCGGCCCGTACGGTTGTCGCTGCGCCCTCCAATACCGCTTCCACTTCAGGTGTTAAGAAGCAGCAAAACCCCTCAATTGCGGCTTACAGGGACAGAAGATATGCCTTCAAAGTCCTGAAAAGGCTGAAAGATTTACCCCCTGAGGGGCTTTCCCACAAGGACAGAATCTCCCTTGAATGGGCAACATCAACAGTAGAGGCTCATAAAGCCTCTTTAGCAAAGCAAGGGGCTACTCACAAAAGATGTAGGTATAGTGAGGCAGCCCTAAATCAACCGAGTGCCCAACTGCAGGTCACCAAAAGACCAAGATTGGTCGCGCCCAATCCTGCCAAGGGCAGGAGTTTTAGCGAAGTGGCTAAGGGCAGCCTGGTATGGGCTGTCATCGACAGGAGTAGCAGCGATGGAACCATTTCACCGTTAAACTGGAAGATGGTAGAAATTGCTCTTCTTCGGGTGTACAAACCCATACTGGAGGCAAACCCAGGCCCTCTACCTAGTTGCCGTGATGCTGGTTGGTACCAGGGTCACGTTAAGCTCATAGCCTGCACGGATCAACGCTCAGCGGATCTATATAAGCAGGCTATTATCAGACTGGGAGAAGTCTGGCCCGGAGCAAAGCTAGATGCTGTCTCCAGGGAAGACATCCCGAATCGGCCTCGATCTAGGGCATGGATACCGGCGGAGCCATCCACACCGGAGGAAATTGTTGAGCTTATCAAGCTCAGCAATGCCGATCTTCCGATGGACAACTGGAAGGTAGCCAAGGTTAGCGAGCCCAGCAATGGACAGTGAGAGGCCCTCATAATTCTTAACGAGGAGGCGTTAGCTCCATTGGAGTCAAAAGGCGGGGGTGATAAGCTACGGTTTCTCGGCTATCACCCTGCGAGTATATCGCAAGGACCGTACTGGGAAATTAGTACGGGAACCGTGTAAAGAGAGTGGGAGCCAGGTGACTGTAGAAGCATCAGCAGACCCGACCGTGGACCTCTCTGAGTCACATCTTCTCTCCGACGACGGAGGAAGCACCACCTCCACCACGGAGTTGGCTGGGGACCTTCTCCAAACCCTCGACCTGGTCGAGGAGGAGATGTCCTTGTCTGACGAGGAGGCGGACAAAAACATTGTGTCGTGATGCTGAGGTTTCTACAGATAAACCTCCATCATTCTAAGGCGGCATCTGCCGCGCTGCTCCTCCACCTGGCCCAAAAAGGAGAGGAGCTAATACTGGCCCAGGAACCTTGGGTTGGTGGCAACCAGGTTTGCGGGCTCAATACGAAGGGATACAAAACAGTATTCCTCTTCACAGCAGGTAAACCGAGAGCTTGCATAATAATAACGGAAGGCTTGAAGTTTCTAACCCTGTACAATTTCAGTGACCAGGACACCATTGCCATAGCAGTGGAAAGGCAGTCTCTTTGGGCTGTCTCTTGCTATATGGCACACGATGTTCTGCCACCCTCCATCAACCTGCAGAGGATCGTCACAGAAGCCAATGCACGGGGCATCCAGCTAGTTATCGGCGCGGACGCCAATGCCCATCATCGCATTTGGGGTAGCACCGATACGAATAAAAGGGGTGAGTCACTCTTTGAATTTATTTTAACGCATGACTTAGCCCAAGCAAACAAAGGTGAGGATCCTACTTTCATTACGGTGAGCCGTAGGGAAGTTCTGGATATCATTCTAACGAACGAGCACTCGCACCACGCTATCAAAGGATGGCATGTATCACAATAGTGCTCGTTCTCCGATCATTCATACATAATGTTCGATGTGGTTTTTGACCCTCCCAAAAATCCAACTTTCATTAACAAAAGAAGGATGGATTGGGTCAAGTACCAAGCAGTATTCGAGTCTGCACTAGAATATGGACCTCCGAAGATTGAAGACAAAGGTTGCCTGAAGGAAGCCGTTGGGACTCTTACATCGGCCTTCAACGAAGCAGCAAGATCTGCATGTAGTCCATCAAAGCCTAGGGGGAAGTATAAGCCCCTCTGGTGGAATAGTGACATTGCGGAGCTGCGGAAGGAATGTAGGAGGTCCTTTAATCAGGCTAAAGTATCCAATGACTGGTCTTCTTATAAACTTAAACTGAAGGAGTTTAAAAGCTCCATCACAAAAGCAAAACGCACCTCGTGGAGAAGTTTCTGTGCAGAAATTGAACACTCCAAGGATGTCAGTCGTCTGCAAAAAGTTATGACGACAACGCCTTTATTTATGGGGTCTATCAAGGACGCGAATGGGACCTGGACCAAATCCAGCTCCGAGACGCTAGCCATTCTCATGGACACGCACTTCCCGGGCATTGAGGATGTGGCTGACAAAGCTGATCCACATACGACCCCGAACTGCCTGTCAATCGCTGTGCCTGTCGACGGCAGGCTCCTACGCTGGGCAATCACCTCATTTCAACCATTTAAATCCCATGGAATGGACAACATCTCACCTGTTGAGATCCAGAAGGGAATCAATACAGCACTACCGTGGCTCAAAGCCATCTTTAAGGTGTGCCTACGGATGGCCTATATTCCACAGCGGTGGAAAGAAGCTAAAATAGTCTTCATACCCAAAGCGGGCAACACATCCCACTCCTCACCTAAGGACTACAGACCTATCAGCCTCACCTCTTTTCTGCTGAAAACTCTGGAACGGCTGATAGAGATTCATTTGAGAGCTACCCTGCAACCTCTCTCTAATGCGCAGCACGCATACACAAAAGGGAGATCGGTTGAAACAGCTCTTCACTCGCTCACCAGCTACATCGAAAAATCGCTAAGCGTCAAAGAATATACGCCATCGGTTTTGCTAGACATCGAAGGTGCATTCAACAACGTCAGCCATAAGGCTATTGAGAAGGCACTCGAGAATAATAATGTGGATGATAACCTGATTAAGTTTATCGTGCAACTACTAAACAGCTGGAGCATCAACTCCTCACTAGGAGACAGCATCCTAAGAAGGCGGACGTGCAAAGGCACCCCGCAAGGTGGGGTGCTATTGCCCCTTCTATGAAACTTAGTGGTGGACAAACTACTGTCAACAATAGAAACGACTGGCTGCAAAGTCGTAGCCTACGCCGACGATGTTGCAATAGCAATATCGGGCAAATTCGTCAACACACTATCTGAAGGACTAAACTTTGCCCTAGGTATTCTTACCAAATGAAGCAAAGAGTGCGGTCTAAAGATAAATCCGCAGAAAACGGAACTTGTGCTCTTCACGAGAAGATACAAAATTCCACGATTTGCTCCACCTAAACTTGGTGAGACAAGTCTCAATCCATCTCATCAGGTCAAATATTTAGGTCTGATCTTAGACTCCAAACTTGAATGGAGAGCAAACATAGCGGAAAGAGCGCGTAAAGCGGCATGCGCAATCTACTGCTGCAAAAGAGCTATAGGGAAAAGATGGGGACTGAAACCCAAAACTGTATCATGGCTCTATACAGCGATAGTGGAACCAATCCTTCTGTATGGCGTGGTTATTTGGTGGCCTGCAATGGCAAAAACATCAAATGCGAACCTGGTTAACAGGGTCAGGAGGACTACAGCTATTGCAATCACCGGGGCTATACGCACTACCCCGACAAAAGCATTGTTTATGCTATTAAATTGGCTCCCGACGAAGCTCCTAACGAAACAGCAGCTATTCGATTGAAAGCTCTAAATCTCTGGCGTGATGGGAATTTCGGCCACTCCACGATATTACGGAGGGATGGACCAACGCCAGAGAAAGTAGACCTTACTCATCCGATTCCCTGCTTCCACCACAGTTTCAAGTCCGTCATCCCTAGCTGAGATGACTGGATCATGGAAGGAAATAGGATACAGGAATCGGTCGACATCTCCACTGATGGATCAAAAATGGATGGAAAAGTTGGCTGTGGTGTTTACTCCGAACAGCTAGGTCTGAGACTATCCCTCCGGCTACCAGATCACTGCAGTGTCTTTCAGGCAGAGGTCATCGCAATCAAAAAATCAAAAAATTTCCATAAGAAATTTAAACATCTTTTCTGACAGTCAAGCTGCTATCCAATCATTATCCAACGTGTATTCTTCATCCAAAATTGTAATGGAATGTCGCACACTACTGAACGCGATGTCGCTTCACTGTGAAGTGATTATTTGCTGGGTGCCGGGTCACAGTGATATACTTGGGAACTACGAAGCTGATGACCTAGCCAGAGCTGGCACTGAGCTCCAGGATTATACACTAACACCCCAAGTCGGCCATCCGTTGGCCTTCGTCAAGCTAAATTTCAAGCAGTATTATACAGAGGCTGCAAATAGGGCCTGGCTGCTGGAAGAAACCTCCAGGACAACAAGGCAAACTTGGCACACACTAAGCTCAAAGCGCACCAAGCAGCTTCTCAACACGAGCCGTGAAACATTAAGTTTCATCGTATCCGTACTGACGGGGCATTGTCTCATTGGCAGACACGCAGAAAGACTGGGTGTCCCTTTCCACGATTTCTGCCGCAGCTGCAGATCGGAGGAGGAGGAGGAAACGATCCAACATTTTCTGTGCGAATGCCCAGCACTGTCCAGGAAACGCATGAAAACCTTAGGCTCACCCTTCCTGGACAGCCTCACGGAAGTAGCTGATTTGAACATTAGCTGCGTTGCCGGATTCATACGAGAATCGAAATGGTTCTCGTCACCCAACAGGTTTTAGTGCCGCTCCCTATTAAAATGTGGTATCACAATGGGCCTATCTTGGCCTAACTGAGCCGCCTTTTGACAAAGGGGGCTGCCACTACAACCAACCAACCAACCATTGCTATACTCCACTTTGAAGAATGTGAACTTCTAATCAACAATTGATTTCGTATCTGGGGGAACAGTAGTCAGGAAAAAAGCTGTAGGTAGCTTTTTCCTGTTTTTCAACAGGGATCAGCTTATGAGATTTTTCATATTTAATAATAATAACATACAAATATGTTATAAAGCACTGACTTCCACGCCCTCGAAAATTCTCAGAAAGGCACTTAGGAAGAAAATAGTTCATTTGAAAGTATTTTTGAGCCTTCATTTCAAAAAATCGGTTTTATTTTTTTTACTTATTTCGATAGCAAATATTCTCACGCGACTCTGTTAGGCTTCGCCCCTTTGTATAGCGTTTAGCTCTATTTATGCAAACAGATGTTCGAGTGATACATGAAAACAAGTATATTAACTGAAGTATTGAATTTAAAAAGGAAGCAATATTTAAACACTAGGAACGTTTTCCGGGAAAATCATCTCTCTCAAAAGTGTAGGTGTATTTTCCTCAAAACCACTTTTTTCATGCCGTGACAGTGATTTCTCCCAACCTACTAGATTGATCCTTTTGAAATTTTTACCATTTATTGAACACATTTATAGTTATCGTGGGAATCACAGACGTTTAATATTGATCTTTTCTATGATTTAAAATCCAAAATTCACAACAAAAGCCAAGTTTCGAAAAGTTATTTTTAATTGTCCGCCATTTTGTTATTATTGAACATAACTGTATAGCTTTGGTTCAAACAATAGCCACTGGCTTACCAGATAATTTTTTTGGATTGTTTTGTTTCCAACCATTTTTCGCTTCAGGATCACTATCACCGTTTAATATGCATTTTTTGTATGGATGGGAGAATGCCACCATTGTGTGTAAAATAATAATAATAATAATAATAATAATAATTCAATGAAATAATTTTCTGGAACGTTTTGACAGTTTATTTAATGAATTAAAAAGAATTACATTCATATCTACTCCAGGGGTCTTGTAATGAATTCGTAAATGTAAGTCAACGTATAAAGCTTATAACCCCCTAAGGCAAAAATAAATGCTACTGTTTTTTTAAAACACTGTCAAATGTGGCAATTGGAGTTAAGAATGGAGCTAAAATCAATAAGCACTTCTGAGAAATATTTCATCATAGGTAACCCTTTAGCAGTAAATTTATGCTCCAGAAAACAAATTGAACTAGAAAATTTGCATGACGAATAAAAAATTTCGCATACAGATGATGGCAGTATTGTTAAACTGCCTCCAAAGCCTCTCATGAAAGATGGAAGCAGACTACTCATCAGGTGGTCTGAAAAACTATCAGTTGTGAATTCCATCGAATTTTCATGGTCTTGGGGTCTTTCTTGAAAAATCGGCAAATCGTCTAATTTTTCTCGACTGTTACGATTAAATATGGCAATCTACGCACTGACGGCTTAAAAACATATCGATTAAATTCAAGTTCTGCATCAATACATCAAAAAAACAAGCCGCGAGGTGCGACCCTTGAGGTCCACTCGGTCAACTTCCCAGTAATATCTACATAAACATCAACAACATTACAACAATGAGAGGTATTCATAGCAGTAACGGGAATGAGTTAATATGAATCATATCGTCTACGGGAGGGTCCATTGATTACGTAAGGTTTTTGGTCGATGAGGACAGATTGAATATTCATGCGGATCAATCGGTGGGGGCCTTTTTGGTGTTGAAAAATTTTGTTGGTTTTCAAAATTTAAGCAATTTTTTTTAATTAAAAGACTATAAAAACTATTAAAAATCTGCTCAAATTATGCAAATACCTTAAAACTTTGATTGAATTTACAACAATTTTTTTAGAATAAAAGATAAAAAGTAATAGCACTCGTATGAACCCTCTTTACATGGTAACTTTGAATGATTTTTTTAGTTTTTATTTAGTTTTTTCATAATCATGGAATAAAATTTTGCCGGTTTCTCTCCAAAAACTGATAAGAATGTATAAATTTTATAAACTGGTATCACTGTTCTGTGAAAATCAAGTAAAAAAATATTTTTTATTAAAAAAAACATAATTTTTCGCATTTTCTTCTATTAAATTAAAAAAACGGCTAAAACGAATTTTGATAATGTTAAAAACTTCTCAAAGATGTTAATACACGTCAATTTACACCTTAATGATGCAAATATTATATCTGGTTCGTGAGATATAGTGAATGATAAAAATGACCTTGAAAATCATGATGACTTTTAATGATTTTTTATTTTTAATTTACTTTTTCACGTATTCATGGGAAAAAGTTTTGATGAAGTTTTTACGAACATTGTTTGGAGTACATAAATTTTATAAACATTGATTACTAAGACTTGACAATAAGGTTAAAAATTTATTGTTTTTGAAAAAAACCCTAATTTTTTGCACTTCTTTTAAAAAAATTGAAAACCGCTCCAAGATTTTTCAAAAATTTGATAGAATCACACAAACGTCAATACGCGTCGATTGACACCTTGTTCAAAAAATCGTACGTTTGCTTCGCGAGATATAGCGCATGACAGAAATGACCTTCAAACGGGCAAAACAGCAAACCCACCCGACCGAAGTTTTCCAAAAACTAATCAGCTCTTAAGATTGCAAAGACGCTTCGATTGACACCTCAACGAAGTCGATACGACATTATTTACTTTAGTTATGCTCGTAGAAAAAACGAACGTCGTACGTACACACACACATGTTTCTTTCTAAAAACATTTCAAATATACTCTAAAGACCTCAAAACATAGAGATATGGTGAAAATTTCAAATTCAATTTTCCAGGCGGTTACAAGAACTTCGCATATACTGGGAAGTTAATAAAAATGTTCAACAACGATTTGTTTAAAAAGAAAAAACCTTCAGTTTAGCATTAGATAAATTATCAAACTTATTATTTCTTTTTGTTTCATTGATTTTGTGTAAACCACTTTGAAGTGTGGATGTTCACCACTAGGTACTATTTTTGTAGAAAGGGGCCAAAAATCAAGTTGATGCTTTGGGCTTGAAGTGATATTTTTCTTTGAAATTTCGTGAAAACTACTTGAAATATAGGGCAACAACGTGATTTTTTATACAGAATAAATCAAATAAAGCAACACTTTCGAAAATTCTATGGAATTGTCTATTTTTTCACGCCTTTGGATGGCCTTTACTCCCTTTTTATGAATTTTGGAAGTTTAAATAATAATATTTTTTAGCGATAATTGGTAAAAGCATATTTCCATTTCAAAATCAAATATGATCTTAAATAGAATTGACGGGCGTACCGCAAAACAGAAATAGTTAGTTTACTATCATTACTGATCAATTGATCGCAGAAGTTAGTCATTTTCAAATCGTTCTCAGGTACATTAGCTTTCATTGGATAAAATGCTACTGACAAAACTATAAGCTTCAAATTTTAAAAGCTAGCTTTTTTATTTTCCAAAAAAAATATGGAGGTACTTCTTTCCTCATAGTTCTTCATTTTTTCCATTACTTTTATGCATGATGAACTGCTTCTCTGATAATACGTTTTTTTTATTTTATTGCAGGCAATCTTTTTCTTGGTCATAATCAGCCTTTTCAAAGTGAATTCTGATAATGAAGTTGAATCAAGAAATTGTTTGTATTTAATACAATAAGGTGTTTAATATTTTAGGGTTTTGAATTTAGCATTGATTCGAAACTTTTGTTGTATACTTTGAAATAGTTTTAACTCTTAGTGTGACATTTGTAAGGAAAATTTCAAAGATCTGTTTATGTTCAAGTTTCAAGTAATTCAAAAATCACGAAAAACATCGCACTGTTTCTTCTTTTTACATTCAAAAATAACATGCGATTGGCACGCTTCATCAATATTTTCATCATGCTCGGTCTTTTCTCAATAATTTAATGAGCTATGAAGTCATATTTTGCAATTTAATAAATCAATTAGGGCAAAGACAGTACTACATTTCATAACATCCATCAATGACTAGTAGCAGTTTTTGAGAATTATTTCATTTTACATATATGTATATCATACGTAATTAAATATCAAATGTCATGGTACTTATTTGATTCAAGCATAAGAAATATAACTAAATTTAATTATTTTGAAAAGAATTGTTTTAGTTCCATAATCTTTTAAGCTTGAACATTTGGAATCTAGCCACAAATATATGTTATTTGTAAGAATTTTTGGGAAGTATTCCATTTCACAATTCATTATGCCGACGGAAACTGAGTTCATCCATTGTTCGGGGTAACATATCGAACGCAACATAAATACATTAAAGCGGAAGTTTACAATGACGACCTTTTATGTAAGTTATGGTAAAGGCTCGAGAATAAGTTGCAGCCCGATGTGTGAAGGCTCTCAACTATATCCTTTATTTAAGTGTTACTTGGCATATTAAATATAACTTCCAACCTGTCATTCATCAATGAAAACAGGTCATTCTGATCTGAGTTTTTATTGCTAAAAAATGTATTTTATTTTATAAACATTGTTATTTCGAGTTACTGGCCTATGTCTTTGGTTTCAGCAAAACATTTTGTGAACGCTGCAGAAGAAAATGAACTATTTTCACTTTGCACATACAAACTTCATTGCAGACCGATGACTTAGCAGTACTAAGCAATTTAGGAAATCCTGTAAGAACACTTTATATGTTGCACTTACCTAAAAGTAAACGAGGATCACTTGTTGGTGACGAACGTTCCCACGAAATGCCGGCCTACCCAAAAAACTGAGATTAAAATTTTAATCCAATGTGATGTGTATTTCGGCGTCTTAGTAACACTGAGTATTATTCAAATTTGAAACCAAAATGAACTCCACTTGATCACGGCTGCACTGAACTCACACCACAACTTCTATTTCACAACACTAATTGGAAAATCAGCATTCAATAGCACTAGGCAAATCAACTCTTCGGCCGTTTCGGGTGTTATTTTGAAACTGATCACTTTACCGAATTGCTAATTATTGATACTAGAAGGCCGCCATTACTATTTGTGCGCAAACCCCAACTGCATTTCCGGGTTCAATACGAGCGGAGTACGCAATAAATTTGCAAGGATCATTTCACACAGTATCTACAGAATTGTTTGGCACGCCGTATTCAATTTCAATCTGACCGAAAAAAACTTTTCACTTTTATTGGCAGTAAAACTTAAGTAATGACGAAAAGATCAAAATGACGAACCACTTAAGCCACCGGGTCACTGTGAATATCCGCGCTGAGCCACACACTATGAATCGAGAAAATGACCAATCAGTGTTAATCCTTTCGTGTCAATAAAGTGGATCAAGATGCGCCAAAGACGGAAGTACGAAAGGCAAGAACTGTACAAAATGTATCTGTATCACACGCTATGTCCGAAAGAAGCCGTACATCGAGATTGCGAGATGAGGGTGATTGTACAGCTAAGGTACCTCCAGACCGACTGACCGAGTAATACAGTGCTGATGCTAACTGGTGCCGTATTTCGCCTTACAATCTGCACTCCAGGTTGTTGCTATTTTTTTCGTTCCTCTATTTTCTTGCGATATATCTTTAAGCACTGTATCTGTATCTTGCTTGCTATAAACATGCATGCGAATGAGTAAAAACTTCTCCATGCTATTCGTTCAGCGATAAAAGAGTTTTCCAGCATACACACGAAACATAACTTTGTCTCTGGCTCCATCGCATTGCTGAAAGAGCAACAACTTCTTAGCCATGCTTGTTGGCACCAAGAAAGCAGCCACCGAGTCAAAAACCTGCAGAGACTCGCGAGGAAAACAGAGAAAAGCACATTTGCCACATGAAATGATCGCTTAACCGAGTCAACCCGGATTGCATGAGTGCCGAGTCTAGTTCAGTGTAAAAAGAGGCTGAAACCTGCTGGTGGCATAGTGGTGTTGGTAAAAGTTTTCACTAAGGAAACCGTTCAAACTGTTTGGACACAATCCTAGTTCTATTGCGTGTGAATTAATCCTTTAATCTTTTATGTCTCCGAATAATAGTAGCGTCCAAACCACTCCCGGGAATACAAGCTGGTCAAAGTTGTTTTTTTTTCGCCAAGAACGAATCTGCAACGGCAAAGACCCCTAACAGCGATAATTATGAGGAATCTCAGACAATCGTGTACACCTAACAAAACATATCTCCTGAAACAAATACACCCAATCGCCATTAACTTCCTCATATATTTCTAGCTAGCTGTGTTGATGCAAGACGGAAGAGCTTGAGACCCAAAAGATCACCAATTGGATGGGACTTTGCAAGTAATCAACCACACTCTACGCCCCTTTCTAGTCATGAACGGTAGGATTGTCACCAATATTCGGTCAATCGTATCTTTTGTGCAGACTGGCGAAATTTTGATGAACCGAACAATGGCCCCGAAATAAATCAATCGGTTCGGTGGATTTGGCTTTGAGGCGAAAAGGTTGAAAGCATGACCACACTGTGAAGAGCACATAAATCTTTCGTGGCCCACGTTAGGTTTTCTTGGACTTTTAATCTGATCACAGAATAGGTGATGTCGTTTGCAATAAGTAGATATTAGAATTATCTTCTGTTTTTTTATTGCTCTACTTCTTTGATTTGCTTTCCAGAAAACATCGTAGCCTTTTGTTTTCCAATTGTCACGTTGACACTTACTTGGGTTCTTGCTCTCTATAGAAGATTACATTCATTACATTAAGTAGTGATGAAAAATCACCCCTTAGTTTTTCTTCTTGAAAATAATTTGTATAGGTGCCAAGGAAACTGGTGTTTGATTTTTTATGAATTTTGTTTAGAGGATCAAACGAAAAAAACAATTTATGATGCGATGAAACTATTAATTTTCTACTAAATATAAACTTCGGAAATGTTTGTTGCCAAAAAATGTCACTGCTAATTTTTTAATTGGTACTTGATCTTGAAATCTCATAAGTAGCATTACCAGCAAAAATTCCCTTAAAGAAAACCACAGTGAGATAAAAAAATTTCTTGGTTCTTTCCAAGCTGTGCATTTATTTAGATTTGTGGAAACTGATCAAGAAGAATATCCAAGCAAATTCTAAAGCCATCTATTTTCCCACTTATTAAAACATCTATTTTTTTATTTTGTGGTTTTAGCTCCTGCCCCATATAAACCAAAAGTTCCGAAAATGATGAGCGACAAATATATTCGTCGGCTATAACGCACTGACGTGATTTTGGTAAAATTTATCGAACGGAACAATATAACAAGCTTATATATTTTCGACTCATTATATCTTGAAAATAGTTCAAGGGAGTTTATCAATAATTTATTGGATAATTTAATAGGCATTGGTGCATCCATGATGTACAAAAGTCTTTATACGACAAAACTCTTTGAAAATTTAGATTCACTGGCCAGTCCTACGTATGATTTAAGCAAAATTCAATTATCAAACCAAAAGGATTCAATTTTTTACACAGACATGTTCTAGCAATTTGTATTTAATTTCGAATGGAATCGTCTGTATAAATGCAAAACATTTGAGCAGGTTAAAACATGAATTAGTATTTTATGGTTCCATTCGAACCTAGTGATAATGTAGTTGTTAGATTTTTAATTAAAGAAACAGTAGATATCAACTAGGCTTGATTGTTTTTGATGATAATATATATCTTTTTGTCGAAAAATTCAAAAGACGAAGATAGTATATATTAAACCTTAGTTGGATTGGCACCAAAGTTATCGTCAAAGTTTCTCAATCATAATTTTTCAAACGATGAATGCAGAATTATAATAGGCTTAGTCAGAATGAAATTGCATAAGTTGTAATCATGCCATTCAACAATAAATTAGAAAGAAGTAGACATAGCAAGTTCATTAACTAGCTAACGAGCAGCAACTCCACTACAATTTATTTAAACTCCTCACCACAAATGTTCAAGATAGGACTAAGGATGCCATTGACAAGGCAAATCTAAATACCATTTAGGCACCATGACACTAGAGTTAGTTTTTATTCTAATCAAAATGAATCCTAAAATATGACGCACGAAGTATGCAATATTTCACCGCATTAAAGCCACAAAAACGAATGCACGACATGTGGCCTAAACTGGAAGTAATACGTATAATATCATTGTTTAGATTAATGAATAATGTGAATGAAACCATTTGATAACAAGCCGGGAAGTGCGACCCTTGAGGTCCACACGGACAACTTCCCAGTAATATCTAAAATATAAAACACAATAAAATTATTATTGTAAATAAATAATACTACCAAATAATAAAAGGTATAATAATAATAATAATAATATAAGGTATTCATAGCAGTAACAGGAATGAGTTAATATTAATCATATAATCTACGGGAGCATCCACTGATTACGTAAGGCTTTTTGTGGATGGGTGATGATGATTGATTACCACAAATGCAAATTTGATTGAAATTTTGATGGTTTTCAAAATTTAAGCCGCTTTTTTAATTAAAAGACTGCAAATCCCATTAAAAACCTGCTCAAATTATCCAAACATTTTAAAACTTTGATTGACTTTACAACAAAGTCTTCAGAATAAAAGATATAAAGTAATATCAATCGGAAGAACCCCTTTCATATGATAACTTTGAATTATTTTTTTTATTAATTGAATTTTTTTCAGAATCATGAAAAAAGTTTTGCTGGTTTCTCTTCAAAAACTTATAGGAATGTATAAATTTTATAAACATTTATTACTGTGTTGTGCAAATCTGGTTAAAAAAATTTGTTTATGAAAAAAACCTAAGTTTTTGCATTTTCTTCTATTAAATCAAAAAAAAACGCTGAAACGGATTTTTAAAATATTAAAATAATCAGAAAAATGTTAAAACACGTCGATCAACCCCTTAATGATGCAAATATTATATCTGGTTCGTGAAATATAGTGAATGATAAAAATGACCTTGAAAATCATGACTTTTAATGATTTTTTATTTTTAATTTTCTTTTTTACGTAATCATGAGAAAAAGTTTTGATGACGTTTTTACGAACATTGTTTGGAGGACATAAATTTTATAAACATTGATTACTAAGACTTGACAATAAGGTTAAAAATTTATTGTTTTTGAAAAAAAACCTAATTTTTTGCACTTTTTTTTAAAAATTTGATAGAATCACGCAAACGTCAATACGCGTCGATTGACACCTTGTTCAAAAAATCGTATGTTTGGTTCGCGAGATATAGCGCATGACAGAAATGACCTTCAAACGGGCAAAACAGCAAACCCCCCGACCGAAGTTTTCCAAAAACTAATCAGCTCTTAAGATTGCAAAGACGCTTCGATTGACACCTCAACGAAGTTGATACGACTTTGTTTACGTGAGTTATCGTCGTAGAAAAAAGTGTCCACGAACGTACGTACGTACACACACATACATCTCCCTTTCTAAAAACACTTTATATATACTCTATAGACCTCAAAACGTAAAGAAATGTTGAAAATTTCAATTTCGATTTTCGAGGCGATTACAAGAACTTCCCATATACTGGGAGTTTAATAAGGTATTTAGTAAGTAAGTAAGTGAAGTATAGAAATAGACATAGCTTAGTTACATACATACACTAAGTATTTATTTACTGTTTCAATGTCTAGAGCCATATCAGCAGAAGAAGGTTCTACAGCTAAATTATGGCTGATGTCTTCAACTTTGCGACTAACACCGCTGTTTAGGGTAAATTTTCAATTGTGGTGTGTGTTTTCACATTTATATCATCACGTTTTCAAACATCCACAGAACCAACAAATGAACATGAGTACATGATGATTCTATTGTCATTGTTCAAACATCATTGAAATTGTCTTGAAGATATGTTGATAGGAAAAACAAACACTTTTTGCTTTCAGAAAAATCCATACTTTATCCTTCAGAATGTTGCTTTTCGTATGATATTTATGAAAATACTTGATTTTTATTAATCGAAAGATTCTTCTGGGATGCAACCTGCAACAATAATGAATTCATAATAAAAACACGCAACGGTACCCATTCCTTCTGTATTTATTCGAAGCAAACCCAGTTTCCAATGGCAATCATCTTTATCTCTGTTATCATCGCTCGCACATTGAGATACTTCTTCTAAATCTTATCAGTTTGAATGTATCCCTCCCATCTGACAATAGCAAATAAATTAAAAGTACCACATGAAGGGAGTCTCCAGCCAACATAATTCCGTACTAAAAGCCCGAATCTGCGGTTATACACAAACTTAGACTCTTTAGTGGCTCTGGTAAATTATTCGATTGCCGATCCGACGCGGCTCGCATTGAGAGCGAAAATTGTAAAGGTGTGCAACATAAAAGGTACCATTTTGAGTGGGAAATTCTACACGGTTTTGAATACAACATCCAAATAGTGCGATCGTCAAACAGATCGCGGACAAAATCATGACGAAACTGCAGTGTAATAGGCGTGCATAGTCATGGTGTGACCCCGTTCGATTTTAGTGCGTCTCAATTTGATCGTATATCATCCCATAAAAGATTCAAGATTCCAGCTTGAAGATTTTTTACTGGACGAGATCATAAAATTGTCTATGGGGATTCCGATGACCACAAAATAGTGCAGACGGGTGTTATTTAAGTGACCATTGCACCCACAAGTCGATCGATACGTTGTCCAGCACTTGAATGGCCCTTGCTCATTTTCATTTTGCAGCTTCTTAGGTTCTTTGTTGAACCTTAATGGAACTGTGTTTGTAGACGAACGATGTTGCGGGACAACGCGGTCCAGATATAGATAAAGCTTCAGTGATGCCGTTCTATTAATCAATGGCTTCGATCTCAACATCATTGGGATGTTGACTGCCTTAAGAGGCGTTCAGGGTGCGTAAAAGCATTTCGATTCATGCACGCTGTGGGACAATTAAACTGGATTGTGGACCAGTGTGCCAATTTTCACGAAACGGTTCGAATTTCAATTCACTGCTGATAAAGATGAGTTCAGATTGATTCAATTCACCGGGCTTCAATTATGGTATCATATGTGCGCGCAATGTGACTTGATCAGTGATTTATCCATTAGAAATAAACGTTCCTTTCCACTAACGATTTTTTTACGTTTAAGCTAGCAAACTACCAATCAAATTGATGGCATGCGCGTGAATCTTAATCGAAGAAAATAAATCAGATTTAACTGTAATTGACTGAATTCACTACGCTTAGCAGAAACAGTTTGTTTGTCCTTTCTGTAGAAACAATAGATAACACACACATTTGCTAAGTGGAAATACGAACGGACCAAAAAATCGATGTCTCCAATGTAATAATTGAATTTGAAATACTTTATTAACTGTTAATCATATCTTCTTTGACAGCATGATGTGGACTTATTTATGTGTCAATCTGTTAACAATAAATATGTTACATGAAACGAGAAGGAGAATTTCCGTAACGGCCAAAAAGCTCATGTTGTTTTAAACGAAAAATCATCAAAATAATCTGGAAAAGTGACTTTTAATAGTTTCAACAATACATAGTTCTTTATTTCTAACAAAAATAAATCCTAAAAATCCATCGAATTGCTAAAAATCCATGGAATTTTTTTAGCGGTTTCAGGTAATCATGAAGCACAGAGGATGTTTTACAATTAGAAGCTTCGAAAACTTGATTGTCAACGATGTGGACAAGAAACATGAGAACATAAAAATGTAGCGAAGATGAAGCATATCTCTTTATTTCATATTCAACAGAAGTACTTAGTATATAAATGTCAGCATACGTTACAGGAGTTCTAAAAGATTTAAGGTAGTGGTAAGCTTGATCTTTTGAATTCAAAACAACATGATATTTTGGTGAGCCTGGAAAATTCGCTGCTCTTAGTTATTCTAAAACAAGAAGTGAAGAGGAAAGGCCATAAGAAAAGGAGTGTAGTTTCAGTAGCAACTCAAAACTTCTCAGGCTACTAGCAAATGAAGCCCAGTCAACCAAACAGAGCTATTCTTAAAAAGATAATGCCTTTATAGAAGTTAAATTTTGGTTGCGAAAAATCGTTTTGAGATGTATGAACATAAGAAAAAGTTCAAACAGGAAGATGTCAAGCAAAAATCAAAAGGAAAATAAGGATACGGAGAAGGAATCAAACACAGACCATCAAAAACAACAATAAACAACATGTTTTATTTGGGTGTTTTGAGCGTCTTTTCATGGTGTTTTAAGATTATTGAAAAAGCCGTGTTGTTGCTTTTTACCACGACTCAAGTATTCGTGTATAAAACACTGAAGAAGCTTGCAAGTAGCAACCAAAATACGTATTTGAGGAAATACAAAATATTTTGGTCAAAAGCAACAATATGACTATTTCAATAATCTTAATAAACAACACAAAATCAAGATGCTGACCGTTCAAGCCCAAAACTTACTTAAATTCAGAAAAAGACGACATTGTGGGAAAATTGGAAAGAAAACAAGCCGCGAGGCCAGCAATATCTACATTAAAATTAAAACTACTAAGCACAATGATAATTATGAAAATACTACTACTTTACATAATAATAATTAGAGCTACTCATAACAATAATTGGAAGGAGTTAACATTAATCGTATCATCTACGGGAGCGTCCATTGAATACGTAGTGCTTTTGGTGGATGGAATGAATATTCTCGCGGATCAGTCGGTGGGTGGTGTTATTTTTTTATTTTTATATCGATTCTTGAAGGACAAAAGAGCGCTAGCAAAAATGAATGCAGTTTTTGTTATTACGCCCACTAATGAGATTTTGTCGCGTGGTGGCCATTTTGAACAGTTGTGTTCAATAAGGTAATATCATTTGTATGAACACTTTTTACATGGTGACTTTGAACTATGTTTCATTTTTAATTTTTTTTTGTAATTACGAGAAAGATTTTGCTGGTTTCTCTTCACAAACTGATGAGTGTTGTGCAAATCAGGTTAAAAACTTATTTTTTATGAAAATCCTAATTTTTTTTTAAATTAAAAAACGGTTCCAATGATTTTTGAAAAACAAGAAAACATCATGAAAATTGTAAGACGCGTCAATTGACACTTCGCTGATGCAAAAACTACATTTGGTTCGCGAGATATAGTGAATGACCTTGAAGGTCATAATGACGTAATGACCTTTTATTTTTAATTTAATTTTTTTCATCATCATTAGGAAAAATTTTGCTGGTTTTTATTCAAAAACTATTTAGAATATATAAATTTTACAAACATTGATCACTGCGTTGTGGAAATCAGGCTTAAAATTTATTGTTTATGGAAAAAACCTCAATTTTTTGCAATTTTTTTTCAATAAATAGCTTTAACGGTTTTTTTAAAGTTTGATAGAATTACAAAAATGTTAATACACGTCGATTGATATCTTAATGATGAAAATCCCATGCTTGGTTCGTGAGATATAGCGCATGTCAACACTGACCTTCAAGAGGTCAAAACAGCAAACCCCTTCGACCGAAGTTTACTAAAAACTCAGATTGCAAAGGCGCTTCGATTGACACCTCAACAAAGTCAATACGGCTTTGTTTACGTTAGTTTAGCTCGTTGAAAAAAGGGCCCACGAACGCACGTACGTACGTATGTACGTACACACACACACATACTTCTTTCTAAAAACAAGTAAAATCGTAAAGATATGCTGAAAATTTCAATTTCGAATTTCGCGGCGATCACAAAAACCTCCCATATACTGGGAAGTTAATTATATTGCCGACAAGCGTTCCAGTCGGTAGAAGATAAATTCAAGTCATGGCAGATATTATGATAAGAAAAAGGATGGACAGACTAGCAAAACAAAAGAAACAAGAAAAGATTCCAAGAGCTCAAAAGGACAGTTACATGAATATACAAGTATATAGGTGGCCTGGAAGGAATGAGAAAAGATTTCACGGGGAACACTATAGTCGAAAACCTTAACCGCAATAAAGAATCCATCACTTTATAAGAATGGTTATAGCCGGAATATTTTTAGACACACGATTTAATTCGGTACAAATTCTACACTAAAGATGCCAGAAAGTAGCCAAGTTTTAATTTGGCAGGTAACATACTCAGTTGATAGTAAACACGAAAGATTGAATACCTGCAGCTTGATTCCCAATCCACGCTTGCCTTGGTAATATATTTGAATTCAATTGGTTCATCTGATTTTGGGTTCCACACTTTGAAGGAAATTCTTTGCTTTGATTGAATCGAAGCTTTTAACAACAGCACTGACAGGCTCAAGGTTGTTGTGCAGGACATGCAGACAGAGATTATCAAGTGAAGCTAAAGATTTCTTTCGTGATCCTTTGGCACGCCTAGCTAGGATGAACAATCCCTATCAGTTGTGAATGCTGACGATGTTGTTACAGTTGCAGATAAGGATTCGATCCTCTGATAATGTGTAAAGTTGACTGATGGTGCAACATTTTTATGGTGACCGCTTTTGTAATGACATGATTTTGATGCAAATCGGCCAAAATTTGTTTGGAGATTGTTCTTTAAAACATAGTCTCGATAAAAATCTACTCTTTAAAGCTGAACAAAGCAGTGCCCATGAAACGCATAGAAACATTGAGAAACGCATAGAAACATTGATTAAAATGCAAGACAGTTCGAAAGAGGACTACGATTTTGGTAGTGAAACATGAAATTTAATGATTATTACCAAAAATCAGGATATATAGCTGGCTAGGATATAGCAACTATTTTACACCTAATGACAACAATTGAACATCAGTTACATGGAATTAATTTAAGTTGACTAGGAACTACAATAACCTTTTGCTTCAGAACAACATATAGAAAAAGTACGATATTATCAGGTTTCATTATCAAAGCAGGCATGAACTAACAATTCAAAAGAGATTATGCAGATTGGTTGATAAGTTTATTTAAAGCCCTTTGAATATTTAAGCATATTGAACGTATTTCAAGCTATCATACAATAACTGCAAAGTATACTTTTCATTTACAGTGGAATTATTTGAATCTGCTCACTTCAACCACCAAAGAAAATATACAAAAGATGTGTCCATTCAACTCTGACACAAATAAATTAGGTAAGTGCTATTGTTTTTCTTAATCACGAAAACCAAACAATAGATAATTTCCGAATAGATTTTCAGACTGAATGTTTTTATTGCATTAAATTCATTCTGGCCAAGTTTTGTTAACACCACTTATACAAACCCAAAGAAATGCCTTAAATCAAGGAATTTCCCATTTATCTAATTTGACTACACGCGAAAAACACATATCTTGCACTCAACAGTGTCTTCTAGCTCTTCGCCTTACC
This sequence comes from Oxycera nigricornis, assembly GCA_963942545.1. Classification (NCBI taxonomy): domain Eukaryota; kingdom Metazoa; phylum Arthropoda; class Insecta; order Diptera; family Stratiomyidae; genus Oxycera; species Oxycera nigricornis. The sequence continues at coordinate 39,923,595 of OZ012659.1, forward strand.
GCTGATTTCTTGGCGATTGCAAATGTAGAGCACACAACATTTTCGTCATTGCCATGCACTAGCTTTAGACTGTAAAAATGAAACCGAAATAGGAAATGGGAAAAAACCACAAAAAAAATACTGCTGACTAAATCGAATTATTCGATTTCGATTTCGATTTGGCACGGTACAAGTTGACCGCTTTTATTAAAATGGGCACTGGTCGAAATGTATAGGTGGTCAACGGCTCAACAATAGCAGAAAATCTGTATCTTATTTTCAAAGAAAGGAATTTCTATTCAAGATACACAAATTGTCTCCAAATTTTTCGATCTCATAGTGGATTTTCTTTGAGTTATTCAGTCAATTTATGTTGCGCGAAGTCGACTGAATGCTTTCCTATACATGCATTTAGGTATAAAACGATATACAACGTTTATATATTCATCTTGGAGAAACATGAAAAGTGCTTTAAATTTTTATAAAATTATTACCCAGCAGAGTGATGAATTCGAAAGATTTTAGATCCTTGAAGCATGAAACAAAGAAAGAAATATACTGCCAGGATTATTTTCAATGCTAGTTTCAAGTTTATTTTATGAAAAAAAGAAAAGCACAAGGTGCGTTAACGTGAACTCTTGATGGTTTTCCGTAAAATTCCCTAGACATGAACACAAAAGGTAATTGAATATTTTTAAAATGCAATATGTCTTCCGTTGAAACTATACCCTCAGAGCTTAAATTTAAACAGCTTAGTGAACAGTCAATGCAATACCATCGTAACACTGCACACAAAATTTAATTACAAAAATTGAGAGTATGAAGATTTTGCACATCGCCATAACTTTGCCAAGAAATTAGACACTAGAATTGGTAATTTTCTAGAACTCATTTAATTATCATAATCAATGATTGGTTGAAATCTTATTCCAAACAATTTAGAATAGCTCGGAAATGGTGGCAATGATGGCTTTGTTTTATTAGATTATTAACATATGAGCTTCAGTTTGATTGGCAAATACGATTGGAATATACGTCATATGTTGACAAGATAATTTTTTCTTTAAATTTTTATTTAATTGTTGAAGTGTGTTTTTTTGATTTTATGAGCTTTCAGTTTCTGAATTTATACCAGTAGGAAATGATATCGATTCAATAAGATTTACACTGACTGTGAAAAAAAATTTAATTTTCTGGACATTTTTAAAAAATATTTGACTAGACAACTATTAATTTTCAGAATAATTTATACCATGGCACGAAAAAAAGAAATTCAAAGCTGCAATCATAATCTGATAATTTTTGTATTGCTCGAATGTTGAATTGATCAATTTGAAGTTTATTGGCTCGATTTACTTAGCAGCTGGAAGGCACATGTTCGTACTCTTAAATACGAAATAGTCTTTGAAAAGTTTTGCTGGCCACTAATATTGCAAGCAGCTTGCAATGAGAGATGACTGGTAAATATTGAGTGAGAGTATAATACATATTAATTTATTTAATTTTTTTCGGTAATGTTTGCTTCTCCGAACTTTTCAAAATTCCTTTGGCTCATTTTTTATCTTTCCTGAAGGTTAACCAAATATTTTATTTTTTAACAAATGCTAAGAATTCTTAAAAAAGTAGATTTCTCAAAAGTTTCGCGTTATGTAAAGTGTTTTAGTTCTGGCTAAACAATTGTTGAGCTATGTTTAAACTTGAAGAAAAAATAAAAAAAATTACCAAGCTAAAAAATTAAGAATTTTTTTCATACTTCCTTTAAAAACATACCGATATGATATCCATAAATGTTATGAACGAAATATACACAAGTGAGGCTCCACTTGTTTTTGGATGAAAACAGTCAAAGGTTCGTGATACTTTCAATCAGATTTTGACACATTGACATTGTAGATTGATCAAAAATTATTTGAGTCAATATACCTATACATTGCCCTGAAACCAGGATATTCGTTTAAAATCTTCGATTTTGCAATCTCTCTCAGGTTTTTTCCATTACCGACTGGAATGATTTTTGATTTTCATATAGTTGTTTCCTTGTGTGATTACAGTAAAACTTGTTCAAGCCGGAACCTTAATAAGCCAGAAACCTGGTTACCGGGAAAAAATCGAGGGTCCCCTACATTAACTCATGATTTTCATACGAATTGAATCTAGTCCAGTCAATTGGGAGTTTGACCGTGCATTTTGGGTAGGCAATGCAATGCGTGGGCAATAGTATAGATAGCTTAAGTTCAAGTTTCTGGGGTCCCAGCTCCTGTCCTTTGGGCTCCATCTTCAAAACAAAAGAATTTGGGGTACCCTCATATCTCCGAAACCATGGCTCCCACAAGAAAGTTGTGTATGGCAAACTTGCGTAGAATTAAATTTTTAGCAAGTAATTCATACATCACTTTCACATGGCATCAATAACTAAAAAGTTATAGGCCTAAAACGACATCCAAAAATGGGGGGACATCTTTCGAGCGCCACAAATCCATTGTTTTCACTTTCACCCCAAAACACATAGAGAATAACTTTGAGGCAATTTTGTTGCAAGTCGTTTGCGTTATTGATTGTTGTTGTGCATTAGATGCAGGAATTATCCAAAATTTCAAGATTTTGTACCGAAAACAAATTCTTACACGTCTTATTTCTAAAATGGATACTTGCCACAGTGTTCACCATTTGGCTAAATCAATAAACTGTCTGGTTGCGATATACTGGAGCCATGCAGCTACATATGTCGAAAATTTCATCAGATTGTTTTAAAAAATGCTTCAAAAAGTGCGGATTTAGTATTGATGTCAGTGTTCACGAACATGGTAACGCTGATGAGATTCTGCCTCTACTTCTTAGAGCTGATGTTAAAGATTCGTCAACCACAGAATACGTAAATATCGATTTTAATGTACTACCTGAATCAGAGAACATCAAAGATTTTGGAGATTCTCAGTTGAGTACGAATATTTCTTCAGACAAGAAAACAGAAAACCAACCTACCAAATCAGGAGCCACAGCCGCTCAAGCTTTACAAGCATTGCAAATAATTCAAAGTTATGCTACAGAAACTGGAAACGCAGCAGTACTAAACAACATCTATGCTATCAAAAGCCAAATCGAAAGTGATCTTTTGCAAGTAAAGAAAAAGCAGACAACTATCCTTAACTTTTTTCATCGTTGATAAGTGTTTACATATAATAAATTTATTGTAATGTTTATATGTATGTTTTTGTAAGCTTTGATTTGAACTATTTGATATATACTCGTAAGTATTTTTAGCTTTAATTCATAATAAAAAACCATTATTTACATATAGTACTTTTCATCTAAAATACATAAGGTAATTTGAATAAGATCATGTTTTTGTTTTTGACGGCCCCTTACAAGCCGGAAACCTGCCAAGACGGAAAATTTTTCCGGGTCTCATCGCATTCCGGCTTGAACATGTACATATAATTAATATATATGTAAAAAAACGAAAATGTGAGGAAACTGCAAATATTTTGATTATGTTATAAAATGTTAATTTTCGAAGCATTTAAGGAGTATCGCTACTTTTTGTGTGTAAAAGTTTCTATATACAAAACAAATCCTAGCAATGACTGCTAAAAAAAGGATATGGTAGCTTGAGTCAGTTAAAAAATGTCTTTGGAAAAATTTCGATTTAGCTCCATTCAGGAGTTACAAGGCAATTAAGGGCGAAGCATGTTAAATTACTGTTTTTGTAACTTTTAGCGTTGGATTCGAAGCTGCTCAACTCAAACAATTATAAAACATTCAAAAAAATCTCGAGCCAAGCATTAATAGGGAATTTTTTAGTGACAAGACTACACACACCTAAAAATTAATTATATCACATACAATTATTTTTGGACGGTTGTGAAGTTTTTTCAAGCTGATATTATTCGATCCAATAGAAAATTGTATTCAAATTATCTATTTTCAGTCTAGGTTTGTTTTAAACGAAAATAACAGCAGATGCGCTTCGAGTAACTTAGCTCTTTGCTCTCCAAATTAGTTTTCAATTCTATAGCAAACAACTTCTTTCTATTTTAAGCGTATTATTTTAAATTTATTTCAAAGGTTAGTTTACGTCGGCTTCTTATTTCTAACAACTTTCTTGACTTATATCAACTGAAGCTCTTAAGTTTTGCGTTTATTTTGTATTTGTAGAACTTATTTGTGTGTTTTTATTACTATTTATTTACATCTTGCAATTTTTAGGGGTATGCTTTTTTAAACAATTTCCAGGATGGGAAAATTAGTTTTTTTTCTTACAGGCATTTTCAGTAAGAACGAACTGCCAAATTTTTTTGTTTTCTTGTGAGATGTACATAAATGAAATGAGGGTCCGTTACCAAAGTCTGTCGTGTCGTTTCTTTACTACATCTTTTACTTCCACGCTAGCCACGTGAATCACAATAATTAACAAATATTTTTAGCATCATTTACTTACGGCAATATTGAGTTAGATTAATATAGTCTTATGTTTAAATGTCGGACGTATCATATAACATAAATCCAAAAATGGCGAGTGCGATTCGACGTAGGAGTTCCTGTGATAAAAACTGATGTCAAGTCTCACACGACAAAAGAGTGTAGTCCATGATGATCCTCGCGGGTGGATATCACATGATCACTATTCACAACATATGATTTTCAAGAATACGATAAGTTTCCAACCAGTACTTTTTGGACAAAATCTAAAACTCAATCGAGTTACTGCCCTACCCATTGCGTTGAAGTCTTTCGTTCTCGATAAAATGTAGTCACTGCTATGTATGGCATCTGAGTCTGTTCTATCTCTGTTAGCCAGCAGAGTGTTAGCACTAACATTCTCTTACATCCAACACATGCAAAGAACTTCTCTTCGGCCAAAGAGTCATCAAACTGCTGAATCTCCCGGGTGATACCCCCAGTAGTTGCACTGGCCATAGACCCCGTCTTGCCCAGCCACGGAAAACCGGTCTCTCAACAACTCTTTGCCAGTGTTGGTCTTACTCAAAGAACCGTTGGAACTGGGGAGTGTTTGCACTCCAACCACACTCCTCACCACACACAATTCCATCCCACAGGGACGCGACCGTTGATTTTTTCCATTGGAGCGGTTGTTGACGCTACTCACCATTTACGCGCCAATTGCGTAAAAAGCCACTTAGGCTCCACCTGAATGGCTCAACTTTATGACTCTCGCGGTAACCGCGCATCGAAAAACAACCAGGAGGAAGAAATGAGCAGTCGATGGCGTCGCCAATGCTGAAGCAAAGCACCACAATTTTGGAAATGCAATGGGCTGTCGAAATACGTTGACGACCACAACGTTTGCGGTGGAAAGCCGCGAATCGAAAGACTGGTGACAAAGAGTGGTGTCAACACGACCACTCATCGTCAGCTAGGTTTGAAGTTGGAGGATTTATCGCGCGCAGTAATCCAAGCATTGTTCATATCTTCCACATCCAATTAATTGCCTTGCATTGAAAATTGGCGTAAATGTTCCATAATTTATTTGCAAGAAATTTTACGATGAAACGAAAATTCTCCGTTGTAAAAGAATACATACCATGATGTTATCTTAGCTGAAATGTTTCTTTTCTTGCTTTCTCTCTGTCAAGCACCAAATTTTGGTTCAAATTTGCGAAAACAGCTATATAGCATTTCGAAAAGATCTTTTTTTGTTGTATTAGTCTACGTCGGTGAAATTTTACCCTGGTGCCAAAAGGACTTTATTCTCTTTACAAGTCATTATCTCCTGGTTCCGGAGTATGTTCTGTCGTTGCAAGACCAGTAGATCCTCGCATCGTGGAATTTTTCCTTAACACTGGAAATCGAAGCGAGAAGTCAAATATTCGATGGAATCTTAAAACAGCACAGAAAATTTGGAAGAAGCCGTAGATTAGGTCCATAAATCGACGAGCATTTGACTTTAAAATTTCGAATCCAAACAAAAGTCGATTCAGTGGACACAGTAGGGCGAAAGAAATTGTGTACCTAAGTATAAAGTATAAAAATTGGCGGCAAAGATTATGATCCGTTTTATTTTGGTATTGTAAAAACACGCTGCTCGTCCATTTCCTTTCTAACGGTAATGACGATTGTCATCCATTACTTCGGTTTTTCAAACTAGGTCCACTACATCATCACTGAGGAAGCAAAGGAAACGATTAGTTTCGGTCTCGAAAGAGTAAGAACGCGCCCGTCCGTTCACACTTTATTTGGTGCCAGGTGTATCCTACGTCAAAGTGGCTTCGATCAATTGAACCTACTCCATACGTAAGAAGCTAGGCAAAAGAATTGTTTGTATGTGGTCAATTCAATGTTTTCTTAAGGACGACGACGACGAGTCTGACAAATTTCATTCTTGGCCACGAAACGAAACGTGCTATAGCGCAAAATATTTTTGCTTTCTTCTGTTTTCATATAAAAAATTTCATATGTACAAAAAGGAAGAATTAAAAATGGAGGAAGCATGCATACCCTTTATTTTAAAGTGTTTGTCATCTATGCTAATTCCAGCAATATAAAATGATAAAAAGCACTGAAAATATCACCGACAAAATCGTTCTCTCAAGCAGATTTTGTAGACGTTATCGCTTGATCAGTTACGAACGTAAATAACACCAATTATGTCAACTTTGTGATACTGCAGCAGCTGAAATATTCGTCCACTAATTAAAACAAAGGCAAAGATGTCAGTAATTTTATTTTGAGTTGTGAGGTACGGGTAAGGCAGGAAACATTAAATAGTCTTAGCTAGTGCATTAGCAAATAATTAGAATAACATATTCCGCATTTGTATGTATTGCTTCTACTATTCAATATATTAAGCTGAGACGAGTTCTCTTAGATTTCAGTTACATATTTATGAAATAAATTATAGGCAACAGACTTTTTGTGTTATTCCAGTTCAGCTTCCAAATTATTCAATATTGAATGTGACACCCAAACATTATGTTTATCAGGCCAGCGGCGAAAAAAAGAGTAGTGGCACCTGAAACAAACCCTGTGGAACCTGAGGATCAATATTGTTGTTGCGAGGGCAATCGAATTCAGAAGAAGTGTTCCTTTCACACACGAAAAAAAATAAAAATTCTCGTTAAAATATGCATTTATTCTAATTTTTATCATTGCCTTGACAATTTTGCAACACAAACCTGGTTCATTTATAAAAGTTTCTCAATAATTAGGAGATAAGCGCAAACAAAGCTATCATACTTCCTAGCATGAAAACAACATCGATCGCAAGCCGCGTACCTGTTGCTCTGCAAGCATTATTGCATTTATTTTAAGACAATCTAATTCAACATGGTTAATCGCAAAGAATAGGTGAATGTTAACACAATAGAGCCATTTTTCCATGATTTTCTCTTATCAGGACTGCTGGACTCATTGCACCGTCTCGTTTCATTGACTCCTCGTGCCATTGAAGTTTGCACAATGTATCTAGAAGCACTTAAAGTTGAGATGGAACTGCCAGCTGTTGGAATTAAGTAGATTATCTTTGTTGAATCGCCTGTAAAAACTCCTGTAAACTTTTCCCAAAATCACAAGAATCCATGTATAAAATAATTTCTATTCCAATATTTCGAAAAATTCGAAAGAGGTGACTTGATAAAGGAGTGAGCATAAAATCGATATTCATGGTAACACTCAACTATCATTTATTTTTCATCAAGGCACGAGTCCGATTCTTCAATGTGCAGCTTGTTAGCAGGTCAACGTTCATAGCTAATCACATTCATACATACCTATGTACATATATGTTGAGCTAGACAAACCCGAATGGAATTCAGAAATTTTTCTCATTTAAAAAATAGATAGTATACAAGTGCATGAAACCACACCCATTGCACATATCAAGCCACAGGTTTTTCCTTGTCTTTTGTTTGAAAGTATGAATAAGTAACGACGACACAAGTGCTCTATTTTCACGGTCCTCTTGAGTTGCAAAAATTGTACATACATCCGTGTGGGCTTGTGAAGCGGTCTTAAGTTCATTATGTTATATTTGTGTCACGTGATTTAAATTTACATAGTCAATTTAATTTTTCAAATTTTTCAGTTAAGGTACTTTGATTCTCTCGTTTTAGTAGTTCAAAGGAATCTTCACTCTATCCTAGTTGAAATTATTTTCTCAGAAATCTTACTGATCTTGGGAAGCAAATTTCTATGATGAAAATTGCTGGGAGATCCATAATTAATTGTAAGGTTGAGCACGGAAATTGCGATCATTTTTGGCCAGATGGCTGAAAAACTTCAACTTTAAGCAGAAGTTAAATATAAACTATTACTTGTTGAGTAACTCAAACAATTAATTTCTTCGAAAATAATGTGTCTACTCATTAAAAAAGCAATGATGAATCAAACCAAATTTTCGCGTCGTTGATGGAGAAGTGGTTTTCTCCGGCTGATGATGACAAAAAACGGCAAGAATATGATTCAATTTGGACTTTGAACCTAGGGTGATAATTTTTTGGAAATGCAGAATAATAATTTTGGAGCCTAAATTTCAAAAATCAGTCAGTAACTCAGTTATCTTCTTAATCCCTAAAACAACGTCTATGTCGAAATAATTGTAATTGGCATAATTTTTTCGAGAGCTGAATATTTGCGGAGACTTAGATTAATGCAAGTGCTTCATCTTCATTTCGGTGTTTAACCAATTTTGACTAGATAGTCAAAAACAGTTTTGAAAATCATTATTTCTTGTGAAAAGAATGGGCCCACAACAGATGTCAGCCACTTTCAAAACAAAGCTAAGATTATTTATATTCTCAAGAACAATTTTTCATCAGCAATCAATCGATTTTTGCTGCTTTGCTACTTATTTCATTATTGGATTTTAGCATATATGTGAAATTAATGGTCTGCAAATGTTGAATGACTGAATTTTTCCAAATAGGATTTTGGGTTACTGATAAACTATGCATTTTAGTGTAAATAGACTTTTCGTTCTTACACCAAATACATATGCACATATATTCAATATAAAAATGATGTCCCTAAAACTTCGATAAACATGACTTTTCAAGCAATAACATTTCCATAGAGCCTAGATAATGCAACTCAGCAAAAACACCACATGAAAAAACAGGTACTGATCCCAAATCCATTATTAATTATTCTTCAAGCTTGAAACATGTTTTCTTATGTCATATTTTTTTGAAAAGTACACGTAGCATCTGCACAATTTGGTTTGGTAATCAACATTTAGCACTCCTAGTGCTTTGTTACAAGATCGATAATGTGTCGGCCAGCAAATATGTGTACGAGAAAATGAATGAAAGCAAATAAGACCTGAATGCAAGAAAAAAGTCAGCCATTGGCACCCAAATGGTGAGGATGTGCAGAAAAACAACAGCAACCCAACAGCTCTTGTACGATGGCCGAAGCAAAAGTTCGATGGGTCCAATGATGATGGTTTTTTGTTGAGTACCACTCAAAACTAGTTGGCAGACTCTAATTTCAGGTGGTTATCATGGGAAGTTCAATGGACGAACATAATGAGGTATTCCTGCAAAAATGTTATAGTTTTAGAGCGGAGGATCGGCAAGATGGCCTATCGAGACATTGATAGGGCTTGGATTAAGTGGAATATTAATGTGCTTGCATTAAGTGTTCCATTGGGTTTTGAAAGCAGGCGGCGCCCAATTGGAAAATAGCCTCGTTTTATTTGGGCTATTTTAACATAACTTTTAATTAATAGTTGCGTCAAATTGCGTGATATTTACGGAATGGCTTAATAATGAAGTGACATACTTAAACTTCGTAGGATTAATTTAGGATATATGTATGTCATACCCTTTGAAGCTTCTAGACTTAATTTTACCAAATGGATTGTTTCTCAATTTTTTTGCGAAAATTGAAAAATTTAAACTAACTGTTTGCATATATTCAATGTAAAAAAAATTTCACCGTTCACATTCCATCTCCAACAACGTTAGATATTGCGCCAACAAATTTGGAAATAATATAATTCAAGCACTAATTTATTCCATTTAGTGTACGAATAAAGCCTTCTTCATGGTAAATAAAAATTTAATTGAAACTTCAATTTTTTTCGAGGCCTACCAAGGGGTGGTCAATTTTGCAGTCGTATTAACAATGAAAAATTGCAATCAGTCGTGAGGGTTGTTACATAAATTTGAACATACAGCAATTAATTTGAGCAGGTAAATTAAAGAAACTTTCAAATTAAAGGCCAATGAAGATGATACTCAGTATTGTATGAAGGTGTTGTGATCATTTGTTCTGTATAATAGTATACGAAATATAGAGAGAGAGTTTCGACAAGGAATTTTCAATTTGCTTCCAAGCGTCACATTTCTTTCATAAAATTCTTTCGGTGAGAATTTTAGCTACATTTTTTAAATATACTACCAAATAATAGGAATCCCTTTGTGAAAAAAATCACTTAGAAACTAACTGTTGGTTGTTTTAAAGAAAAACAAAGCTTAGTCCTCTTAATTGGAACATTTTACTCAGATTACTTTTTTTATTTTCGACTGCGGCAGATTGCAAAATTTCTTTTATAATTTATGCTTTGAAATTTGGAAACCAAAATTAAAAGATGATGTACCAAAACATAAACTCTTTCCGGAATTTATTTTCATGAAAATGCAAAGATTTTGCAAAGAGATACAATTTTTCCTTTTTCCGCGACTTTGATAATTATTCAAAATTTAGATTTTGCCAACAGTTCGAAGGCTTCACCTGTGTTTGAGTTGTCAATTTCATCTTGCATGATTTTGAATGATGAAGTTTTCAAACAATTTTGGTTTTGTCTTGAAGATTTCTAGTTAGCTTTAGTTATGCATTACTGCACGAGAACTTTTAGATTTTTCTAAACAATTAACTGACTGTTGAATCAATAAATTTACTTTTGGCATTTCATTTATATTTTCATCGGTTTCGGATTCGGAGTTTCACTGCAATTATCATGTTGTAGTAATGTTAGTTCGGTGTAATCACCATGTGTAAGAATTGTTTCAATTTCGAATTGGCCAATAGATTGTCAGCACTAATAAGACGTAAAAACATCATCTGCTGACTCCAACAAAAGTGATTGTGATTTATTAACCAGAGGAGCTTGTCCCAAAGGTAATTGCACCATGTTAGCTGTTGCAATGGAAACTGCTAAGCATGTATTTCTGATTTTTTTTCTAGTTCTGAATAAGAAACTAGTTTATAAGAGTGTCTCGGGCAAGAGGTTATATCACTTGATTCTTATCACCAACCTTTGATGTACATTTTTACTCCTAATTATTACACAAATCACAGGCGCAGTTTAATTATCCTTAATTTCCACAGAAAACGCAAAAATTAAATAATGGATCACGTATAGAGTTAGTGAAATATGAAAAGCAAGTGATTGAGCTTAAACACAGTTTGACGAAATGGAATTAATTCTATCGCTTTCGTGTTAGGACAATTCAGCCATCGTCATTAAAAAATGAATCCTATGAATTCATATTCTGCAATGTAGTCACATTGCACTTAGCCATAACTCTATAGAAGGTTTACAAATACATATCAAATTGAAAATAAATATGCAAATAATTTTGGAACTTTTCCAACGTTCAACATTTTTCAAAGAATTCTCCTTCGATAAACATTACAATTAAAAAAATTGTTTTTCTCGTTACAACAATTGATGTCAATGGTGTTGATGCAATCCAAGTTCGAATTTCTCAGTTTTACACCAATAACACAATACATACGTATGTCAGTGCTTATAGTTTGGAAAATGTTACATGCGAAACATTCTTTGTTGTTTCTGGGGAAAAATTGATACTTACACCCTATATAAATTAAATAAATTAATTTTTTTTTTAAAATTAAATATATATTGCTCCCGGGCAATATATATTTAACGAATCTTACCCAGGAGGATTTTATTTTCAAGCAATAACATGTAATCACCTCGGGATGTAATCCGATGTCCTATAATCAATTCATAAAATCAATATTCATTTAAAATTCCAATAACCCAATATTAATCTCTGGATACACGACGAGCCTCAGTAGAGTAGTTTCATATTTTCAAAGATGGGAACTAATGATGGGTGTCTACTGTTTTTCGAAAACATAAATATCAGCGACGAGTAAGTTTCACGATAAATAACATCAGAAACAGTGTGATGGTTTAGGATCGCCATATGATGTGGTAGGATAGCCTCGTGATGATTGTGGTCCTTTGTTGTCTTGGTCCTCTCCATATCAACTAATGTTTCCCAAGTTGAAGATATGTAGGACTAAAAGAAATTATTACAAGGAAAGTTAAATTTTGAAATGGCCGGCACAATTTTTATGCCACTGACCAAGGAATATATATGCCAATTGTAGGCATTACCTGAAGAGCCGAATTATTGGCACAATCCAGGCAAAGTCTTTCAAGAGTGTTCCGAATGATAGGCACAAATGAAACACGTTCGCTTGATCTCAAAAGACTATATTTTCTTTAACTTTTTACAGGCTATTTATACTATTTCTTAACACTAAATCAAACACTAATGACCTAATAAAATATCCTAAATTATGCATTTCACATTGTCATGCATTCATACATAATCTTAAATATCTTATCACCATTCGTTCCACATGGCACTCGCAACCAAAAAGACGATGTCCATGTTCACAAGGAAGGATCACGAGGTGATGAGCGTTATCTGTCCATTCATGAAGCGATGTAATTGATGGTGATAAATACATCATTTTAATGTTGGAAGGATAGCCTTTCATAGAATTGAAGTGATGTATTTAGTGGTGATGAATACACCACTTTAATGTTTGAAAGATGTTCTCAAAGGGAAACATCACAGCAGTTGCAGACTAGAAATAAATTCAATATGTCGTTTCCAAGATTCACAAATATTTGACAATATTCAGCACACTTTTTGCAGTTTTACTATTTGCAAAAAAAAATTAGCCGCCTCCCTGAATTTTTATAATTGTTTTCGATAGAAGTTTGATGAACAAATCGATGACTATATAGTCATTAATCACAGTGTTCCACTTAGTAATACGGTTTTATTTGCATTTGATCATTTTCGTAGATGAGTAGAGTAAATTATGGATGTTGTTTTGTTTTTAATTTGCAAAAAATTCAATAACTTTTGTGAGTCCATTTAAATTTAATTTACGTTTCTTCTAATTTTACATCAGTTAATGAGACAAACAAGCTAACTTTTCATCTACAAGCAACGTATCATTAAATTGAAGAGAAATTATATCTTGTCATTATTTTTGGCTCAAATGGAATTGCACCGAAAAAACTAAACTAATTTCTCCTGTTTAAAGTATCCGTGATATGATCGATTAGCTTGGAACAGCTCTTCAATCTTTACGAAACAAAAAGCGACAATGCAATGCTGACTCTGTGGCCACCGTATCGATTTCAGAAAAATATATTAACACACATCTCGAGGAATGTGAAAATACCGATTTGCCAGGATCAATTGATTGGTTCTTGCAAAACCCATTAATCTGAAGAGGAGCTTCCAACTATGTTCCTCCACTCGAGCGGCGCTGACCAACCCAATTCGGTGGCAGTGATGATCGCTGATGAACACATAAATCAATCATGTTGTGTCTGAGGGAGTAGCAAAGTACAGTTTTGTGACGTTGAGCCGGTTTAATTGATGGCTACTGAACATTGTTCTGAGCTTACTAATTCAGTGATCCTATTGAGCATCAATAGGCTGTACCTGTAATTGATACCTTCGCGTTGAAAGGTCCCAAATTGAAAATACCTTCATCAAAGACTGCCGCGTGAAAAAGAAAGAACCATTCTTTTCGAGGTCGAGGTGATCCTCCCTGGCATTGTAACTAGGTTCTTCGTCATGTATACCAATATACAATATATATTTGTGATCGTTTTTGCTGCACGATTTTATTTTTGGCAATTATTCATGAGAAGTATTTCGAAAAAAAGACCAGCCTCATTGGTATTAAAAAACGTACTTTTTGTCTAGACAAATTACAATGTCACCTAAAACTAATTGTGTGTTACATAATCATTTCTCATGTCATTGGTCTTAAAATGGCTCCCATTGCGTGAATCCTTTCAAACTAAATACTTGATAATCCAGCCAGCTTTTCTCTTCGTCAGTGTTATGGCTTGTGATGAATGATTATCCTTTGAACTAATCAATCGAGTGCCAACACCACACAACATGCCCCTCGCGATATTTGCACTGCAATCAAAAAAAATACTGCCTCATTAAGCTCACCTTCTTTCCACCAGTTAATGAGAGTAACAAGCATCCTCATGTGGCGAATTGACTGCTGCTTCGTTCAGCCATAAAAAAAAAAACAGATTAATATTATCATCAAGAAAATTGTACATTTTTAAATCAAGGTTTCGAAGATTTATTGCTTGAAATTCACCCTTGCTGTTATAATTTGTGTAAGTTAAAATATCTTCTTTATTACACTTGTGATCACTTCAGGCATTCTTTGGCGATAATCTTCAATTTTCAGTGTTTTGCCGGAATCAAAAAAAATATAGTGTCAAAAGAAATGAAATGCAATAATTGCGTTCAATAATTTCACATGTCGTTGATCTGAATTTATCAAAGTCAAAACAAGATTGAACAGCATTTCATATATTTATGCAAAATATCGCAATGGACAAAAAACTACCAACTGTTATCAAAAGTTTTGATCATTTTTTTCATTACTTTATTGCTACTAAAATCATTCTGTCATGATCCACAATTGAAACAAATACTTAACTGTTTAACAATTTTTATCCAACGAAAAAAAAATTGCATTCCAACCGAAATTCAGTCACTAATCATCGATTACATTGACTATGTCTCGTGATTTAAAACGCCACATTATTGACCTAATTGGTAGTAGTTGCTCATATCTTTTATCTGTAGATAAAACTAACTGTCCATGCCACCATGGCCAACTAAACATCTTAGCCGGCGTGTCGTGTTGGCTGCCGCGCGAGCTAAGCATAATGATTATGTAAAGTCAATTTTAATGTATCAACATCTGCAGGCACATATCGTGACACTTTCCTAAGACGGTAGCGATAGCGATGGCGATGTGGGAAAACGAAATGAGTTAGGGCCTGTCTCGCATTTAGATACGTATCCGATCAACGATTGCACGCCATTAAATACGATCAATAACTTTTGAGATCTACTGAGCCCACCTTGCATTTTTTAATATGATCTTATCAAAAGAAAGGTCCCTCAATCAGGAGGCATATTTCGGAGCGATTGCTCTATGTCAGGCTCAGATAGACTGAAGGCTAACATCATTTTTAGTGTTTTTCTTTTCATATCATGTCGATGGCTACGAGCTCGAAGATCATATCCGCTTGCTGCAATGGTAGCTAACTAAATAAATTTGTGTTTGAACGAGAATTGATATCTTGATTGTACGAAACAGACGGAATGAAGTTAGAATTCGACTGAATTGACAACGTGCAATGAAATGATAAGTCAAGCATTAAATAGTTGGAAAGGTCTCAAAGATCTGCCAGTCGTTTACTGCTAAAGATTTTAACTGTTTAGATGAAAACGGAATGGGAAATTTTCTAAATTGAACGGCCAAAAAATCTGCTTTTTCCCAATATAGATATGTTTTTCTATGCAACAAAATTCGAGAGTCCAATTTGCGTGGGAATAATCAAGGAATTTCAAAAATGGTGATTGAATCAAAGTTAAAGTGAAGTCAAATGCAGTTATGTAAATAAATATGTGTGCAAAACATTCTTAATTGTATTGGAGAGACATTTTCCCATGAAAGCATGAACAATCAATATCCGAATAAGAAAGTAATGTGAAAGATTTGATGGCATGAATCCTATAAATTTCTTTCTTATTGCCCTGCACATATGGTCAACTAGAGCTACAAAATTAGGAAATTGGGTTTACAAACTGGGGCAACGAATTTTAGTTGTATTCTGTATTACAAAGTGAACAGTTTTTAATATATTCTCTTTTTCTAATTAATTAGAGATTTTGTTCCATGGTACTTACTAAATCTCTTCATATAAAGTTATAGGCACTTCCGATCAATTCTTCAGGTCTTGTCTATGACTGACGGTTCTTAAACTGGCATAACTGTTTATGCATTTTAAATTTAAAAAAAAACAGTTTAATTCAAAACGATCATCTACTTCTATCAGCCCTTTCACCATTTCATTCGGCATTCTTCTCGTTCAGATATTGTTTAATAATCTTCTAATCTTCAATAGGTGCCCTTAAAATTAAAGATAGTCTATAAAATTCTAACAGCCTCTAGTTTAGGAAATATTTATTTTAAACTCCAGGCAGATATCGAATTCTTTCTGAAACCAAGGTATTTGTGGAAATTATATTTTCATGACTTTTCATCATGCATGTGACATAACTGAAATTTTGCTGGCGCGGCTTAAGTATTGTGGGCTCACTGTGTCAAAAGCATTCAATATCAGATGTATGTTCACTGCTGGTTCGATCAGCGTTTCACATCCCTTGAACTATGCAATATTGCCTAGATTAAAATTTTTTTTAAAGTTGAAAATCGCAACAATGTATAGTGTGTTTCAGAAGAGAGTGTCTCCAAAAAAGCATTTAATACCAACAAATTGAATGTACACATTTGTGTTTCATAAACTATTAATATGTTAGCATCGCAAATATATTAATACGACATCCATTAGGTCTGACTACAATAGACGTCCGAGCCCGCAAGTTGAGCTCGTCAAGTTGACTTGCGGTAGGCTAAGTAGCTGTCAAAATATGGTCAAATCGTGATCAAACTTAAGTTCAACTATAATAACGTATAAAGTGTCTTTGATATGGCGGATGTCTTGGATATGAAATGAGGTGTCATCGGTGACATCTGCTGTTGCAATTCAAAAAAATTTAATTCGAAAAGCAGATTGTCCCGCATTTGTAGAAACGTAGCCTGATAATATTTCGATCCTAAAAGATTGTTTGGACACTGCACGATTTTTGTCTTTGATTGACTTCACTCACTTCATTCATTAATCCACCAAATTCATAAACTTTCCTAAATCACAGTTCGCAGTCCTCCATATTTGAGACTCACTTTCTTCTCACTTCGAGTGAACACTAACCTCATTTTCAGCACGTCAGCTAAAGTTCCTCGGGTCCGGACCCGAGAAACTCAAGCTTACGAACATATCAACTTCGACGTAAGCTCTAACGAAACGTTTCACACTTTGACGGAACGTATGTCGAATTGAGCATAGCTGTAAGTGAGAGGATGCGTACCATCCCAGGCCGACTTGCGGACTCGGACGTCAATTGTAGTCAGACCTATTCGCCATTGGTATCTAGAATTACCTAGCATTTTCTTTGACAACTGTCGCTCTCTCTCTTCAAATTTGTTTTAAACTTCACATAAATTGTAGCGTAGTTGATTTTTCCGCTTTTTGTTTGGTTTTCATGAGCGAATACACATTTGTAAAGAAATTTGCATCTGGAGACTGCGATGGTCATTCTTTGGTTCTTATCCAATTTTCTTCCTTCCGAAATGTGCAGAAGCGACTTCAATGTTTGGGATCGTTGTCTTCTTGGAAAATCCAGCCATCGTCTTGGAGTCCATACAGCAACTCAGCAGACTTCAACAATCCCATCTTGTATAAATTCAGCATGGATTCGGCATTCAGATCTCGGGTGAACGCAATCAACTTTGTGAATCCTTTTTCAGAAAAGTACACAAAAAATCCTAATTCAATTAATACAAAAAATTAGCCTATTTTTTCTCAAATAAACCGAAAGGCATGCATATCTTTTTTTCATTTTTTCGCTATGATAGTCATCACTTTCGGTGAAATCCAGTTGCAAATTTGAGCATCGCCGTTATTTTTATTATGTCCATTATTTTTCAATCAAAGCTGTTGATGCCTGTGCTAAATATTTAGATATCCTAAATCGCTTTGCCATGACTATAATTAAATTTATTGATCTTTCTTGCAGTCTTCGAAAATAATAATACTTTATAAATAGAGAAGTGTATCTTTTAAATAAAAAATTCCAAGCTAATTTATCTTCTGTTTTTTCTGTGAAATATTTGAAGGAGCTCGCCCACTACTTTAAATCATTTTAGAACCCTTATCAAATTGATTTGAGAAAACTCAACTGTTTTAAGCGAGCATGCAACTATCGCAGGATCGTTTGCCTTTCATAATACCTACGTCATGACAAATAGTTCTTGTCTTTGATGTAAGCTTTTAAACTTTCTTATGAATTCGACATGAAATAAACCAGAGTACGCTTCACAACAGACTAAAAAATAAGTTTCATTTAAGCTGCACAGTGTGGTCTGCCTACCTCCCTATCGAATTCAAAGCAATAAAATCTTGTCCTAGATTCTACAATATCTTCATGCCGCCAAAAACAAACTCAATCACCGTCACATCTGAATGGAAGATTTTCTTTTTGGGCTCGCGGTGCAAAAGCAGTTAAGGAATCTTTGAATTTCCATTTGGCGATTTCAAAAGAGGCGGAGAAACAAATTAAAAATCACATTACGCTGTCTTCTCAACCACGAACATTATATTCCAGACTAAATATGAAAACGTATTAGAACTTTGCGTGATATTTGCAAGCATCTACGAGTATAAGCCGTCTGCAGATGATGGTGATAAGAATGCCGGGACTCAATACGAAAGTGATCAAGCTGATGGTGATGATGGGAACTATTGCTGCTAAATGGAAGGGGAGCAGCTCCCAGAAGAACTGCTGTTAACCTTACTGATTAATTTTTCTAATCCCATTAAGAGGCACTTTGAAATATGACCGCAGATACTTAGCATCTAGTACACGGCGATGGATGGTGTCGAGGCTGAGGTTAAACGAAATTAAGAAAATCTTAGATGTCAGAATTATATTTCTGGTGCCATTGCCGTCGAAAGATGGGTGATTTTTTAAGCATACGGATATGAGAATAAATTTGTCCAACGACGTCCATTTTGGTGTATATTAAATTTAATCAGGAATAGAGATGGATTGAAAAATTGAAAAGTTTGCAATGCTAGAAATATTTGGCTAAAATACATGAGTTTTAAATATATTTTGATAAAAATAGTTTTTGACGGGGAGACCTATTCAATTTATTAGAAGATCGAATCGTTGTTTTACATTACTTCCATTTTCATAATAAAAAGAGTATTAATTTGAGGAAAAACAGTTAATTTTAACCAATAAAACCACAACTTTAATTTTTAATTATAAACATATATATATTTCGGGACACAGTTAGTCCCTTCTTCAGTGTTATTAAAACAGAAATTGAAGAAAACCTTAATACCTAGTTCTTAAAGTTATACTTTTAAAAGTTATAGATATTTAAGAACTAGGTATTAAGGTTTTCTTCAATTTCTGTTTTAATAACACTGAAGAAGGGACTAACTGTGTCCCGAAATATATATATGTTTATAATTAAAAATTAAAGTTGTGGTTTTATTGGTTAAAATTAACTGTTTTTCCTCAAATTAATTGAGACACACAACGAAAAACTCAGACCATTCATTGATTTAAAAAAGAGTATGTTTTTACAAACACTTATCAATATTCAGTGTATTTCTAAGCATTTTTAATATTCCACTTGATATTTTCTGCTGCTGTCGTTGAATGACATCCAAAAGACTCTCAGTCTCTAATTAACCTCTAACTTTTGAAGCAAAGTGAGCCTACACACAAATAATTTCTCAAAATTGGTTATCTTATCAAAATCAACAGAGATCAAAGAGAGAGACAAAATCAATTGAAAGTTTTATATTATATGAACCAACACCTGCAGGAAATATAGAAGATTAAAATAGAAATATGGAAGATTAAATATAGAAAATACATACAATCCTTGAACGAAAAAACTTTCTAGTATTATTAAAATGCTTTGCAACAGATGAAAGAAAATAGGTACTTGAAAATTTATCGCTAGAATTCTCACAAATATTTTAGTATTTGAACTATTTTAGTATGAAATTCAAATAAGCTTCTTCAATTACAATACCACAAACAATACAAAAATCGGAAAATAAACAATTGTTAATTTCAAATTCAAAGTAAACAATTTGAAAATGGCAAGCAAAAATTAAACTACACGTTTTCCATGTGGCTTCTGTGCAAAATCGCTCGCAATAAAGAAAACGTCTGATTTTGGTTTAAATTGATTAAACGAGTTTTCAAAACCAAAAGTTTTTCTCAGAGCTTTTTACGAAATTGTTGCAAGTTGTTTAAAAGTAGCTTTGACATTTTGAACCGCCATTTTTAACTTCCCAGTAAATGGGAAGTTCTTGCAATCGCCTCGAAAATCGAAATTGAAATTTTCAACATTTCTTTACGTTTTGAGGTCTATAAAGTAAATTCAAAGTGTTTTTAGAAAGAGAAATGAGTGTGTTTGTATGTGTGTGTATGTACGTACGTACGTATGTACGTTCGTGGAGAGTTATTTCTACGAGCATAACTCTCGTAAACATGTTGAGGTGTCAATCGAAGCGTCTTTGCAATTTTAAGAGCTGATTAATTTTTGGGGAACTTCGTTCGGGGGTTTTGTTGTTTTGTCCATTTGAAGGTCATTTTTGTCATGCGTTATATCTCGCGAACAAAACATACGATTTGCATTGTCAAAGTGTCAATCGACATTTTTGGAAATCTTTCAAATTTTGAGAAAAATCGTTGGAGCCATTTTTTAGTTTAAGAAAAAAGTGCAAAAATTTAAGTTTTTTGTTCATAAAAAATAAATTTTTAACCTGATTTTTGGAATAAAGTTATCAATGTTTTTAAACTTCATAAACTTCAAACAGTGTTTCTAAAAACATCATCAAAACATCTTCTTATGATTACGAAAAAAATTAAATAAAAAATTAAAAAATCATTAACAGTCATCATAATCTTCAAGGTCATTTTTGTCATTCACTATATCTCACGAACCAGATATAATAATTGCATCATCAAGATGACAGTTGACGTGTATTAACTTCTTTGTGAAGTTTTTAACAATATAAAAATTCGTTACAGCCGTTTTTTTTAATTTTATAGAAGAAAATACGAAAAATTAGCTTTTTTTCATAAAATATATATTTTCAACCTGATTTGCACAACACAGTAATAAATGTTTATAAAATTTATAAATTTTTATCAGGTTTTGAAAAGAAACCAGCAACAGTTTTTTTCATGATTATGAAAAAACTAAATTAAAAATGAAAAGTCATTCAAAGTTACCATGTAAAGAGGGTTCAAACGAATGATATTACTTAATTTTTTTTATTATAAATAAATTGTTTTAAATTCAATTGAAGTTTTCAAATATTTGCATAATTTGAGCAGATTTTGAATAATTCTCAAAGTGTTTTAATTTTATAAAAAAACTGCTTAAATTTTGAAAACCAAAACCAAAATTTCAATCAAATTTTCTTTTGAACTAATCAACGTTTTAGTGTTCGTAAGATTTCAATTACTTCCTCCATCATCATTTGTAATACATTTTACTTTTTACATGCAATTGAACCTTTTTTTGACTGCACATTCAAAAATTTTCAAGACCAATAGAAAATATAAAGTAATTATTAATCTCATTGATATAAAATCGTGAAAAAATATAAATTCAGTGATTATGCTGAAGTCAATGGCAATTTTGAACGCAACTATTCAAAATGGCCATCACGCGACAAAATCTCCTCAGTGGGCGTAATAACAAAAACTGCATTCATTTTTTGTAGCGCTCTTTTGTCCTTCAATCATCGATGTGAAAATAACGAATAACGTAGGAAAGGTCCCTACCGATTGATTGATCGCATCAATTTACCCGCATCTATCAAAAGCCTTACGTAATCAATGGATGCTCTCGTAAATGATATGATTAATATTAACTCATACCTGTTACTGCTATAAATACCTCTCATTATTATTATTTAAAGTAGTATTATTTTCAAAATTATCATTGTGTTTAAAATTTTCAATGTTTATCTAGATATTACTGGGAAGTTGACCGTGTGGACCTCAAGGATCGCACTTCGCGGCTTGTTCGACTACTTATCGCCTACGCTGCGTGAACTATCATAAACACAAAAAAAATGGACAAATATTGTAGGCGACTATTTCGTCTATACGCAGAAGTATAGATTTATCTAGCGTCTCTTTGAAGCTATGAGCATTCCCGTGAAAACTTTAGAAAGGTAATTTTTTTCGCGATTGTGTAAATAGCTCACGCCGTGCCAAAGTAGTTCATAGTTCGCAAAATTATGGGGAACACTTTCGATTTTTTTTTTTCAAATTAGGAAGTGAAGATAATTCTGGCATATTGAAACAGTTTTCGATTCATCTTAAAAATGTTAAAATGTTGTTTATATGCTTCTTTTTTGCATATTTTTCCTAAACTTTGACATTGTATATTTTCTGACCTATGACCTATGGTTCAAAATTTCAAAACTTTCGAAAAAAATAAAGTCGAGAGACTTTGCAAAAGTAAAATTTCATAATAAAGAGAAGTGCTGTAAGAAACGGGATATGAACTTCTTTATACAAACAATAATTGAACAGTTTTTGAAAAATCCAAAGCAAAATTTACGGCTTAGTCAACTTGCCATTTGATGTCTTTTATAATCACAAAAACAATCGAATGTAATTGTTTCACCACTAAGTTTTTGTAAAGTTTCATAGTCGTTGTCATATTTACTCGGAAAAAACCATTTACCATGAGTAAAAGATTTTTTTTCAAACATAAATTCAACGAATAATAACCTGTGAAACTCCACACAACAATTTGATTCTTATATGTTCAGGACGTCTCCCAACCTGCTGGAAAAATGGCCATCTTTCTTGATTTCATCACTTTGTCGTAGCTACAATATCTTTGACTCAATTACTATTCAATTGAGTATTGAAGATAATATTTTCGAATCAAAGTAACCAAAATGATATTAAACTAATAAATTCTTCCATTAAAATTTTAAAGAAATTTTCTGCCGAGATGCTTTCGTGTAAACTTTCTTGAATTCAATTTTTAGTAAAACTTTTATTGGAATATTTCACTGTGTAGGCATGGTGAAAAATTGACATTTCTATTTCTTCTCGAGCATAGCTTTTCATCAAAAATACAATAACTGGAATTACTTACATTTTTATGATATTTTTTATGGAAAATATGAAAAGTGTATCAGCATAAAACTATACACAAACAAGATTTACCAATAAAAATTAGTTGATGGCTGAATTTATCTCAAGTAGAAAGTAATTACACCAAAAAACGATTTGACTCTGAAAAGACAGAAAATGTCCTTTTTACACTGGTGTCGAAAGTCTACCAACAAAATTTTTGCCTTTGAAGTTACATCGTGAATCGAGCATTTATCTTGAACGCCTAAGATTTATTTTCAGAATGATATTTTACACAAAATCAATCCGAACAGTATTGCCTTATATAAAACGAAATCAATTCAAATGTCAATAGTGGTAGTGGTTTTATGTAAGGTATATTTTGAAATAATTTTTTCACAGCGAATCTTCAATGATCATAAGCCCTGTATGAGTGCTGTAACTATCCAGTCGCAGTCCAAATCAGTCGCTGCACCATATCTTCTTCATTTACCACTTCAAACATGCACGTCACAACAAAAGCGTTCTTTGAATGTTTCAAACATCATGTGAATTAGACAGATTGATATATGTATGGAAAGTTGGCAACTGTCTTCAGGTTGTTATTGGAAATTAAGTTGCAGAAAAATTTATACTTGTCAGCTGCTAAAAGTCTGCCATTGAGGTCTGACCCATCATCGAACTTACTGTTACCAAAATTCACATTTAGCTTATTCAAATTGATAAATAAGAAAGATAGATTGGTTGTAACCGGTAAAAGTTCACAGCGCTTTTAGATTTGATTCATCCATTTCCCTTTGGGATTCGAAGAAGATGGACAAGTGTTTAGAACTAAGAGGGTCAAATACTAGGGTCAGAGACAACTTCCCTATTATTTTTTATGAGTCCGAACTAGGTATTAGCTCCTTAATGGGCATGGGAAACGCAAACATGCAGTGGCTCCAGTCAATGGTTCATTAAGTTCACATCTGTATCTCTTTGTAAAATAATTAACGATTCGCGAAAGTCTTCACGTGACTGGATTGTTAATATAGTTTCACTATAGCTGACCACTGATATTATAATCTCCGGTACTGGTCCAGCAATCTGGGTATTCAGTAAGCAGGCAATTTCTTGGTTATTCTGCAAAGCTGAGTACTGTTGTGATTGCTGTCCGCTGTCCGCGTTAGATCTTTCCCAATTTCGATGACAGTGATAAATGCCTGCGCGATTTCCTTTTCGAGGTGGGCGTGTTTCCAGCGTTCCGTATATAATACAGCGCAACCGATGCCGGATAACCCAGATTCTGCGGGACGGGTCTGGCGAGGGTCGAGCCCGCAATTCCATCTGAGTTCAATTCATTACCAGGGGATAATAACATATTTGGGAATGCCTCCGCCGCCCCTAGAGAGTTATTTTATTGAGATGTTTGTCTTTGATTAGACAGGTGTAGTTTGTCTTTCGCATTCCAGCCTATTCAGCCATTTCAGGTCCAAGCCAGTTACGAATTTTCGTTTGTAGATAATTATTTTGACGCACGTTATCCGCTCATTAAAAATCTTTTGCGCTTAGATTAATTGTTGGTCGATTTTGGATCCAAGCGGAGGTCACGTACGAGATGTAAAGAAATATTTGAAGCTATGCCAACATTAATTAGATATAAATAGTGGGTTTCTACCTGACTGGTACGGGTTTGGTGCTGCATCGTTTAGCAAGTGCATCAAGAAAACCAAACGAACTAGACTCTCAATTTGGTTAATCACTTAAGGATATGGATCGTGGTTATTACCAGAGATTAAAGCAGCAGGTGAAAATAACGTCTACAAAAAATTTGAATGCAAACAATATGAATTTTAAATTTTTTTATCTAGTAAGCTACCGACTACTTACTTACCACCGAAATCTCTAAGGAGTGAATACTACTGAGAGCCCGGGGAATACAAATAAATAAAACTTGCATGCAATGGAATTTTTCAAGATATCCAAAAGACTTCTTTATTGGAGTCGCGTTGGGCATTCACATTGCATATCGCCAAGATATGAGGCAGTAAGTACCCTCTTATTAGCTGCATATCAAATTCACAAGATTTGGCATGAGAAAATACGTTGTGGTCTATGAGAGCCACCGCCAATTTGATTGGGAAGAAGTATCTGAAGTTCCTGCTAGATAACCCAATTCGGCACTCCGATCCCAGTTGAAGTGCGAAAACGTTTATTTCACTTTGCACTTGGAACTCGCCAAACCGTGATTCCGTGTCGTCTTAACCAAAGTGGATTTCGGCAGTGTTGGCCTTCTGGGTTCATGGGAAATGAACCCCATCGGCTTCCACCCGAAAAACGCACGTAGCATAAACAAGCTGCCAATTTTAAATGTGCGTGATCTTGGATGGTAAATCTGTGCCCAGCGAGAAACGTCTTCAATTATAAAGAAAAACACATATGACAAGAGGCGTTTAGTGCTTTATTAAGAGGTACTACTCCACTGGAGTCGGCCGAGTGGACAGAGTTCCTGCAGCCGATTCATTAGCACGCTGGTACCTAACCAAGGTTCCACAATCTTGGGCCCATCCTTGGTTCATGTCCGTCGGTGACATTGCGATGCCAATTTAAATTCACATTCGTTAGGTTCAGCGTTACTTCAGGGAGCTTCGTGCTATCCTCTTTTCCTCATTTTATTGCGGCGGTCTTTTACGTAGCTTTCTCAATTACCAGCATACGTTATTGGCTATGCTGCGTGCATTTTAGCACAAATTTAGGTGTATGGTATGGTGGAGATGGCGTGCATACATCAGCACGTTATCTGACACCAAACGACAGGTAAGTGATGGCCGAACTTTATTAATGGACAATCATAAATCGTTTTTAATGCCGCGTTTATTTGCTGATGTACTGCTCAGACTGAACGAATCGAGTTTTTAATTGAATTTATTCTGGGAGCGTTGACATGTTCAAAGTCGAGGTTTCTTCGCGGCATCCCAGTCAAAACCGTCTATGATAAGATTTATTGATGGATGATGCTCGATGGTTGCTTACATCTTATTTTAACTTTTTTGATTTATTTGATCGAGCTTCTGAAGACGATAAAGATTTCATGTTTTGACCTGTTATACGTATTACTTGCTGATTTTTGAATAATCGTTGACTTACAAAAACATTCAATAGAAATCAAACGAATTCGAATGCATGACCATCCGAAATATAAGTCTTCCATTTTCTTCATTTAAAAAACTTCCATACGACTAAATTGTTCCATATTTAGGAACTAGTTGTATCCACGAATCCTTTCAAATAGTCTTGAATTGAATGATAAGCGTGAATGCTGCATTCGCGTGACAAATATTTTGAGAGCGAAGTAACCAACAACTCAAATCTAGTAAATTTCATTGCATGTCACTTGACGCTAAATATTGCCACTGGTACGTTTCTCGTATAGTTTGCAGTGTGCAACTCACATCTGGAGATACAATTCGTGACTCTTGTAGGAACGTTTTCATTTTCCGCGAATCAAAAATAGCCTAAATGTTGATTCTGGATCATCAAAATCCCAACCTATAGTTTCCGTTTGATTCGGACACAGCAAAAAAAAAACTCGAAATGATTTTTAAATAGCTGGTAAATAGTAAAGCAAAGATGTTTTTTTCTTAAATGTGTTCAATTTACAATTTTCAGCCATTTTCCAGTAGGTATTGATAAAACGTTTGCTTGAGATCACAAGCTGATCCACATTACATCATGTTTCCCTATAATCATTAGTACTGCTTCGTGGCAGAACCATAGCATAAAGAATATATTGCACGGATACTCTGAGCTGTCGAAATAGACTTGAGACAAGAAATGCATAAACTAAAGAGAGCGCTATAGCTTTCGTCTCCAAGATCGCGCGCATAAGAGTAGGTTGAAATTCGTATACAAATTTCTCTATGCCAGGTTTTTCATGTGTAGAGAGACGAGCCGGCCATTTTATATAAGATAACCGTGTACGTGTACACGCGAAAATTAGATGACTTAACGCTAGTGTGCGTAATATTAATGAATGCGGCGAGTACCCGATGCGAATTCGCGACTGATTGAAGAATTTAGGGCTGCCTGATCAATAGGAACAACGAAACTACGCGCATCGTGATTTTAAATAGCAATAAATTTTATTAAAAAAATTTGTATTTGAATATTGGAAAACAGAATTATGGTGTTACAGCAGAAAAACTAAACTGCGAATTGGTTAATTTTACACTTTATTAAGTTTTTCAAAGTTCTGTGTTCATAATGCGAACACCTTATTCTCTTCAATAAGACTCACTGAACTGCAAATTTTTGGTTTCTGGCGTGCTGTACCCTTCATTCAGTGCTGATAATCGGTAACGAACGCGAAAACCACCTTATTGCGGAGTCTTTCACTTTAATCGCACTCAACTATTAATACTTACACATGTTCACTGGCAAAAAGTTCTTACCGATTCTGTGTTGCATTTCAAAGGAAATACAATGCCTTCTTCGTTGCTCTATATTACTAAATAAATAAAACTCTTAAGAAGGAACTTTATTTCCATTTCGCAAAGCATCAGCCCCTTTTTCACACTGTTCCAAGTTATGGCCATAAAACCCTTTTCCGATAATTACACGTTGCTTGGTGAAGCTCCGATGATTCTCCCGCACTTGACATTATTATTAGTTTCAATTTTCATTGAGAAAATCCGAAATTTTATTACACGCGATATTCCGATCGCAAATTGTCAAATACACAATAAAATTTCTGGCTGTCAGTCGCGAATTAACGAATTAACGAAATTAGCTTCTGTGTGCATCTCTGTCTTTCGTGTAGAAACCTTTCTCATGCAATTTGCCTACTCTGTTACTCATGCTAAGGTACACGGATATGCAATTTACCTCTGCTTAGGCACAGCCTAGCACTTTGGTTGTATACAGTGGCGTACCCGTAGTGGGGGGGCACGTAAATGAAACCAGACATGCAATCGGGCTAAAGTCTGCCAGAACTATTTTTGGAAGACTCCAAATTTGACCGGGGAAAAAGTATGATTAGGTATGATTACATAATTATATCTTCATATCTACACCGAAGCACTAGCAAACGTACCTAGTCAAGACTTCAAAAATATAGCCCCCCCCCCTTATCAAAATCCTGCATACGCTACTGCGCTGTATAACAGATATGTGGCAAATTAGCTGTAGTGTCCGCACTTAATATTCTTTATGCTATGGCAAAACCTACTGAACTCTTTAGAAGGAGACCCAAAAAAACTGAAGTAGCACCATCGCACGCCATGAATTATGGACGCAAGGTGGTAAATTGTAGCACGAAAAATGGATGGATAGTTATTAATAACAGGGCACCCATTCCAATTCATTCACGATTCACTACACTTCATCACGATCTAAAAAACATCTCAAAAAGGAGCTCGATTTCCTTAAAAACTTTCATCAATCAATAGGCAACATACTTATATAGCTATCATCCGATTTTTTTTCGAACTTTAAACAAAACGGCCTTTAAGGTGTTAAGTTGCGACAATTTTTTGATTTCATTTCGGTACTTCTTCAGTCTTAGGTGGCCTTCAGTTTCATATTTTTAATTATTTTATTCTAATCTACCCATCTCACAGAACCACATAAGCATATATATTGGGTACACTCTAACTACTACTATTCATAAAAATCTTTCGCTTTCATTCAATTCCTTTTCATCTTAATGATCTTCATTTTTTTGGACTATCAAATCCCTGCAAAGAAGCAGGATCCTTCGAAATGAACTTATAGCATCTTGTAGCTTTTCTAATTGATATAATTTTTAAACTGCGATTGGTAAGGAAGATTTCACCAATTCATTTTTTTCTTAGATATTCTAGAAGCATTTGATCAATTGTAACATCACATATTAGTAGGCAGAAACTAAACAAGAAGGAAAAACCATTATGGGATTCATTTTGGAGTATCAGCAAAATCATTTTTTGATTTACAAAACTATAAGGCTCTTTTCAGTAATATGAGAAATAGTATTGAATAATAAACGATTTCTAGGTCAAATATCTTTATTACACACACGTCCACTTTTCGCGACCCCAGCCGAACGAGAGAGAAGTTAAATTCCGGTCTGAACTTAGGCAGACTCTGCTAATTCTTTTAAACGCCATCTCTTGTTCGGCACATCAATTACAACATTCGGCCACGCTATTACTTATAACGACCTGGTCATTCAAACTTTTTATAACATAAGTAATATTAATTCAATAACTTTTAAATTCGGTTTTTTCAACTTAAAATACATATTATTGCCAACAAATGTAAATTCTTAAATTCGAATTAAGCTTCATTAGTTCTTTTACAAAATTGATACTAATTCAGTGATCTTTAATCCTTATTTTCATGTAATCCATTTCTAACAATATCAGTTTTTTTAACAGTATTTTTAATTAGAATTATTCTCGGAAACTATTTTCATTCGATCGACTGGAAATACGCCAACGAACTTTCTTCCCGATTGTTGCTCGCCCTTGATGTCTTGAACTTCATACCTATCGTTACCCAAAATCTTAGTTATTACGTATGGGCCTCTGTATCTTGGACGCAACTTTCGACTCTCCCCAGTGGAAGGAGCCTCTGCACGCACCAAAACTAAGTCAGCTAAACTGTAGTCCTTAGCCTTCCTACGTGTCGAGTCATAATTTTAACTTTAATTTTTCTCTACTTTCTTCGAGTAATTCACTAACATTTGGTATGACTTCTATACCCTTCTCCATATTTAAAATTTGAACCTCTGTGGTCAATGGATTCTCATTAACTCCTCGACTCTTGTAGCGAAATATGAGTTCCGAAGGATTCATTTTCGTAGCTCTATGTTCTGCATTATTTATTCCCCACTGCACTGCATCAATGTGTTTATCCCAATCAGCACATTCCAAACCCGTGGATAATGTACTCAACGAAACTTTGATGGTTCTGTTTAAACGTTCCACCTGACCATTTGCTCTAGGTATAGCTGTTGCGGTTTTAATATGAACAATGTTGTACTCTTTACAAAACTGTTCTAACTGATTAGAATTGAAGGCACTACTCCTATCGCTAATTATTCGCATTGGTCTACCATAATGAGAGATGAATTCCATCATACAGCTTACGGTTTCCGCTGCTTTGACATTTTCCACAGCCTTTAAGACTGCATACTTGGTATATCCATCAATGATGACAGGTACATATATTTTTTCTGCCTTGGTTTTTATGAATGGACCTAAATGATCTATGTGTATGGTGAAGAAAGGCTGAGTTACCTTGTCTAGTGGGTGCAAAAATCCTGGTTACTTACCACTAACTTTATAATACAGACAATTGATGCATCTGTTTATGTATTGTTGCACAAGTTCCCTCAGCTTTGGAAAGTAATACGTTGCTTTTAGTTTAGCCACCGTTTTGTCAACTCCCAAATGACCCAAACTTTTATGTGCCTCACTAATTAGTTCTATTCGCAACTCCGCTGGAACATATAATCGCCAGCGACCGTCCGTTGTTTAAAGTAAACTCCTTGTGCGTTTGCTCGTCACCTGACTCCACCTTATTACTAATGTCTATTATTTCTTTGCTAGTACGCTGCATAGCAGCTATCCAATCTGTATTTATTCTTATGCCCAATATAGGAAGACCTGCTACTTCCATTGACTCACTTTCCTCCACAGGGTTTCGACTAAACGAATCTGCAGCTTTTTTGAACTCGGCCCTCTGAAATTCTACTGTATATTCAAACTCGGATAACTTCATGAGCCATCTCGCTATTCTTGGACTTTGATCTGTTTTTGTTGATATCAGTTCCAACTATTACAATATGTACGAATCAAAAAGGGTATTGCGTACAAATAAACTCTAAACTTTTCTACCGCGGCCACCACAGCTAGCGCTTCTAACTCTATTGAAGAGTATTTAGATTCTTCTGGTGTTGTTTTTCGACTAACCTACGAAAATAACTTGCCAGACTTTCGAAGCTCCGAACTGATATTATGTCCATTGGTCTAGGGAAAAGTTCTACAGCCTTAAGTTTCATTTTCCCAGGAGCAATCCCGCCACCACTTATTTCAAACCCTAAATAGTCCGTTTTCGTCATAAGAAATTTACACTTGGCTAAGTTTAGCGTCAGTCCTGCATTTTCAATCTCCGTCAGAACCAATTCTAAGTTAGCAAGCCCCTCTTCTATTGACTCGCTTGGAATTAGAATGTCGTCAAGGTATGCCGTGACGGAAATACTTGATAACCCCTTAATGATTGAATTAATCAAACGCTGGAACACGGCCGGAGTGTTACATAGCCCAAAGGACATACGCCTAAACTGAAACTGTCCGTCCGGTGTTACGAAAGCTGTCTTTTCTCATAGGTATTTGATAATACCCACTAAATAAATCCAAGCTAGTAAAATATACCTTCCGAAACAAGTTGTCCAGCTGGTGGTCGATTCGTGGTAGAGGAAATTTGTCCTTGATAGTGATTTTATTAAGATGTCGATAATCGACGCACATCCTTACATCACCAGTCATTTTTTTCACTAAGATGATGGGGCTGGCGTCAGGAGAATGACTTTCCTCCAAGATCCCCCCTTTTTACAAATCGTCAACAAGATTACATACTTGCTCCCGTTCCTTGTAAACTAATCTAGAGGGCCTATAAAATACTGGTTTATCTGTTGTAAGTTCGTTGTACATTTCCGCCTTCGATGTACAACCAACGTCTGAAATACTGTTAGAGAAACTGTAACAAAATCGGTTTAAAATCTGCAATAATTGATACTTATTTCTGCCCTGCAAATCTGTCACGATCTCGCCTTCTTTAATCTTCACGACACCTCGCTTCAAGTCGCTGCATTCCGGATAGTTCGCAGAAACTTCCTCGCATTCTTCTGCTCGTGAGATGGTTTCACCCGCTTTGACCTCGAAATCTTCTTCCGATAAATTTAACATAGGAAGTGTACTAGATCCTAAGTCGTCCGTCGATATGATACATCTCGGAATCGATTGTCCGGTTTCAAGAATGTTCCTGTTGACGCATAAATTTGTTGACACGAAATCTGTAATGTGTCCGACATAATTTTTTGGTATAGTTACACTATTAGTAGCTTTTAGTGTAGTTTTAACTTTAAGTCTATCGTATTCATCCAATATTTGTTTCGGATCATCTGATGTAGCCTTGATTTTCAATCCGTCACTGTCACTGATGTCCTACGATGAGAGGTACGTTTTGCGCGTTGTTTGGCACCACATGAATCGAAGTCTTAGCCAAAACATCGTCGATTTCCAGATTCGCTGTCAACATTCCAAGCGGTAAAATTTTTCCGTGTCCGTAACCAACAAGTGGAGGTAAACTATCACTTTCAAAATATGTGAGGTTAAATTTTTCAGCTATATCTATGCGTAATGTCACACAGCTCCTGCCCAAGTCAATATAGCAAGTTGTTGGCGTGCCATTTATTTTGATGTCTTTGACGAACTTGGAATGTGCATCGGAAGGTTTTGCATACCTTTTCAGGGGACCCAAGTAAACACGAAAACGTTGGTTTTGTAATCCGTGAACGATCCATTCAATTTTGTCACGGTCCGTAATATTTGTGCGGTTGCACCGCGATAACTTCTCGAAATAGTATTCTACGATGTTTTGATTGGGCATTTTCACGTACCTTTCAGCTCGCAAGCGTAGCTCCAATGACGACTCCGACACTTGGAAATTCTCGCTTAGCAGCTCCTTCCACTGCACCTAGCTTCTTTGCTCGATCGGCAACGAATCTCGCCACCTACACGCTACTCCTCCTAGCGAACTTAAAGCGTAATGGGTGATCGCCACCTCATCCCAATCGTACAACGCACCAAAGTTTTCTATTCTTCGCACCCAGTCGTTCACGTCGCCGCATTTCACCGGATTGAAAATCGGCAAAACTTTATTAAAGTCGAACGATCTGTTACCAAATATCATATCTGGCTGCTGCTCATCGGCTGTTCACATTGTGATTCCACTTTTTTTGGTAGAATCCCACTTCTGATTTATTGAATAATAAACGATTTCTAAGTCAAATATCTTTATTACACATACGTCTACTTTTCGCGACCCCAGCCGAACGAGAGAGAGGTTAAATTCCGGTCTGCACTTAGGCAGACTCTGCTATATAGGGGATAACTCCACTTACAATAAATATATCACGACGTTTTAACCAAACAATTTAATTGTGAAAATATATAACAAGTATAACAATTTAAACAAAACCACGCGCGTGTAGTTAACTGGAAAGATCAACGGCGACTGAGACTGTGGCATGTTTGACAGGCACCAACTTCTTTGCAATGCCAGCGACTCTTGCGGTGAACGCTAAGGACGCCCTACAGCTACTTCTTTCAAACGCCATCTCTTGTTCGGCACATCATTTACAACAATAGCTGGTGTAGATAGTTTTTTCTTGCCGATTATTGATTGCTTTCAACTGTTTGTGGAGTGAAATTTGTCGCAAAACTGTTATTTTCGGATTCCAGACTATAACGTCATTTTGACAGAGCAAGAACGAACTATTTGGTGCGGAGTAATAATAATTGAATTTTTTTAGATACGGTTGCTTTCCAATAGTGTTTTTTCTGTTGAAACCGATGTCTTCTAACCCATATATTAAGTCATGTGGAACATTATACCTCAATTCGCTTCTTATAGCTATTTCATCAAAAATTAAGACTACATATTTCTCCACTTCACTCAATAGTTCGCATTTTTTTTATAAATGGAAATGCATTATTAATTAAGCCTGGCTGTAATTGATTCACAGGTGCCCAGTTGTACACTGTAGATGGATGCGGTAAATTAACTTTTAAAATATTTCTCAAAAATTTATATGTAGACTGAGATATGTAAAAAATATTTTGCACTAAATTCTTCTCATCATTGTCATATTTTCCTTTTTTTACATTGACTATCATTTTACACAAAACTTAGCTTTCACTACTAATATTTTGTGAATCAATTATTTCTTCAAGTGGTGTTTTATTCTTGTTTTTCAAGAGCTTTTTGTTATATTTATAACGGCACCGATCATTCTTTTTTTGTTTTTTATATTTCAACAACTCTTTTTTCAACTTTACACACTGGGCCTGCAAGCTGTTACATTTTTTCATATAATAATGTTTATTTATTATATTTTTTTGGCAAGATGCACAAACATTACTTGCTGAATCCGTTGACCATCTTCGTCTTTTCCGTGGCGGGGAAATTAACAGATTCAAGTCTATCTCATTATCTGCATTTTCCGGAGACTTTATTCTTGTCTTGTAGGAATCGCACCTACCTTTAATCTGCGGACTCCAATAAATTCACTTACAAAATGAGAATTGCATATGCGCAATTTTGTATCAACCCCCACAGACTCGAAATTGCAATTTTCCCGCCATATTATTCCCATCGGCGAATCATACGCCGGAAAATTAAATAATCTTACACTTGGTTCCCTTCTGGACTTCCCACAATGCTGCAGACTGCACTTAAGACCGGATTTCGTTTTATTTTTATCCATTATGCACTTCGTTACGATAACGATATGATAACGAATATGAATAATTGCTTCAGCACATCGCCAACCATATGTCATGAGCTTTTTAGCAAAAGCTCTAGCTCTCTCAAAATAATAACTCTCCATTGCTCGGCGGGTTCTAGCGCAGAACCCGCCATATAAAATTTTGGGCGGAAAATTTTGTTCGAGATGCGACTTCTTTATGTTGTATATTCTTTGATGTTACGCAATCATGTGCACGAATCAAGCTAAAGGGCACAGTTTGTAGGCACTTATCATTTTACAGGTGATAAAGACATGTAGATCAAAAGTTTTTAGGCGTAGCACATATTGTTTTTACGAAAGGGTAATAACATAAGAGATAATTATTTGCAAATATTCAAAGTGTGAAGTATTTGCAAACTGTTTTAATGTGCTTAGCACCACATTATATCATGAAAAATATTTTTTTTTTCAGAAACTTAAGTACGAACATCCTATAAATACGTATATCCGTGGTAACTCCGATATCTACCAAAATTACAATCAATAACAAACCCTTTTCAAGTGAAAAATTCCATTTAATTTCACTGGCGGCCCAACGCTTGTGTTTTGACAACAAAATTGCATAAATTGGTGCATCTTTGATCTTCATCTGTTCAAGCCGACTGACACGTCAACTTCGTGGAAAATATATTCACATAAGACAAATTTGAAAAATCTCGAAGTGAAAATTGAGAAATTGAAGCGAGCAACACAACATGTAATTTGGATTTGTCAACGTTGTGCCTGATCGTGGAATGGGAGTTACATTGCTGGAGATTGCACTCAAAGGCTTTCATTATCAGCGTCAGTGTAAATTGAATTAATTATTTGAACGGTTCTGGATTCGAGCAAGTCACGAAAACCAGTTATTGGTTGGCTTCAGAAAAATTAAATATGCAGATCTACTGGAATTCAACGTAAACTGCGTACATAATTTTAAAATCGTAAACAAATAAGACTGGATTAAATTTATCTGTTTTTAAAGATAGAAAAATGGGTCACAATGGGCCTATCGTGGCCTAAGTGAGCCACCTTTGGATAAAACGGACTGCCACTACAACGAAAGAGGAAAAATTGTTAAATTGACTTTATTAAATTTACTATGACTTTGGATATTCTCTTTACCTTACTATGTTTCCGTAAATTGATGTGGTACTAAAAAAGGCCAGCAGTTGCGAATATTATCTAATTATTTTTCGAACAGTCGGATACTTCCAACAAACCTTATCACATCCTTCTACGACGTGTAATGTACCAGCAAGTTTTACAGCTTCTGGTTACCTTTATCTTACGAGCTACTATTTTTACAACTCTGAAACTTATATTCATTCTTGCACATCAGTGAGTGAGCGCGTGAGTGAGAACGTCATTTTTTTTATTTAGCCTAGTGCTTTCCATCCTCTTATGACTTGTGTGGCTTAACCAACTATAGCACAGTGTATGGCTTAAAAAATCGAAGGTAGAATTAGACTGGTACGGGATTATTCTAAATTAACGTAGTCAAGAAAACATGCATTTATTTCAAACTATTTCGCTGTCCCATTTTTCTTAAAGTTTACTTTATTATTATTTACTTTATTCTGAATTAATACCAATTGAAAATTTTAACGTGACTTTTGTGGTATTAGCTTTTGATTTTTAAATTTTTAAAATTTGAAATGAAATTTTTGTCTTGTATTTTTTTGCAAGGTGGTTTTGATTAAAATATTTATCAAAAGTTCCGAAAACAATCGATACATTTGTAAATGTTGTGAAAATCAAAATTTGATGGTAATTTTTAGCCGGGTATTTATCATGAATTCATGTGGTTTTAACCGAGTTTGCAGTAAGTATACAGGGGTCAGAAAAATATGTTTTTCAACAAGTGGTTTGTTTGAAAATCAATAAAATTCACACCTTTTTTTGTCTTAGGGAAGTGGAAATCTTCAAAAGATACCGATTTGCTCCTGTTTCTCGACATGTCAGATTGTTACCTACCACACCCATCTCCGCCTTCTCCATACCTCTCACTCTATCACTCATTGCTTGCATTGTCCGTTTGCAATATATTCTCTGAATGCTTGTTCTTTTACTTAGTACTTCCCAGACGATGTGCATCGGTATAACGGATAGTACTAGTATCTCAACAATTTTATTCAGAGTTGATTATATCCAATTTTATTTCACATTTTTAGAATAAATCTTAGCGTTCTTAATTATTGAATTGAGTTTGCAGTAAATATTTACGTAGCATGATTTTAAACGATATTATGTTACGCGAGGGGCGGACGCCAATGCTCATCACCGCATTTGGGGATGCACCAGTACGAACAAAAGGGGTGAGTCACTCTTTGAATTTATTTTAAATCATGACTTAGTCCTAGTAAACAAAGGTGAGGATCCTACTTTCATTACGGCAAGCCGTAGGGAGGTTCTGGATATCACTCAAACAAATGAGCACTCGCACCACGCTATCAAAGGATGGCATGTATCACAAGAGCGCTCGTTCTCCGATCATTTATATATAATGTTCGATGTGGCTTTTGACCCTCCCAAAAATCCAACCTTCATTAACAAAAGGAGGATGGATTGGGTCACGTACCAATTAGTATTCGAGTCTACTAGTAGGTGGACCTCCGAAGATTGAAGACATAAGCGGTGTGGAAGAAGCCGTTGGGGCCCTTAAATCTGCCTTTAATGAAGCAATAAGATCTGCATGCAGTCCATCGAAGCCTAGGGGGAATATATAAGCCCCATGGTGGAATAGTGACAATGAGGAGCTCCGGAAGGAATGTAAGTAAGTAAGTTCTTCAATCGGGCTAAAGAATCCAATGACTGGTCTCCCTATAAACTCAAACTGAAGGAGTTTAAATGCTCCATCAGAAAATCCAAACGCACCTCGTGGAGAAGTTTCTGTGCAGAAATAGAGCACTCCAAGGATGTCAGTCGTCTGCGAAAAATTATGACGACCTCCTCTTTATTTTTGTGGTCTATCAAGGACGCAAATGGGACCTGGACCAAATCCAGCTTCGAGACGTTGGCCATTCTCATGGACACGCACTTCCCGGACAGTGAGGATGTGGCTGACAAAACCGATCCACATATGCCCCCGAACTGCCTGTCAACCACTGTGCCTGTAGACGACAGGCTCCTACGCTGAGCAATCAGCTCATTTCGATCCTTTAAACGCCATGGAATGGACAACATCTCACCTGTTGAGATCCAGCAGGTAATCAATATAGCGCTACCATGGCTAAAAGCCATCTTTAAAGCATATTTATATATGGCTTACATTCCACAGCGGTGGAAAGAAGTCATAATAGTCTTCATACCCAAAGCGGGCAAGACATCCCACTCCTCATCTAAGGACTATATACCTATCAGCCTTACACCTCTTTTCTGCGGAAAGCTCTGGAACGGCTGATAGAGGTTCATTTGAGAGCTACTCTGCACCCACTCTCTAATGCGCAGCACGCATACACAAACGGGAGATCGGTTGAAACAGCTTTTCACTCGTTCACAAGCTACATCGAAAAATCGCTAAGCGTCAAAGAATATACGCAGGTGGTTTTCTAGGCATCGAAGGTGCATTCAACAAAGTCAGCCACAAGGCTATTGAGAAGGCACGCGAGAAAAACAATGTGGATGATAGCCTGATTGATAGGTTTATCATGCACACACATCAACTGCTAAGCAGCAGGAGCATCAACTTCACACTAGGAAGCAGCATTCTAAGAAGGCAGACGTGCAGAGGCACCTCGCAAGGTGGGGTGCTATCACCCCTTCTATGGAACTTAGTCGTGGACAAACTCCTGTTAACAATAGAAACGACTGGCTGCAAAGTCGTAGCCTACGCCGACGATGTTGCAATAGCAATATCGGGCAAATTCGTTATCACCCTATCTAAAAGACTAAACCTTGCCCTAACTATTCTTACCAAATGGACCAAAGAGTGCGATCTAAAGATTAATCCACAGAGAACGAAACTTGTGCTCTTCACGAGAAGATACAAAATTGCATGATTTGGCCTACCTAAACCTGATGAGACAAGTTTCAATTCATCTCATCAAATCAAATATTTAAGTTTAATTCTGGCTCTCCAAACTCGCGTGGAAAGCGAACATAGCAGAAAGAACGCGTAAAGCGGCATGCGCAATCGCGCGTGGGGACCGAAACACAAAACTGTATTATGACTCTATACAGCGATAGTGGAACCAATTCTTCTGTATGGCGTGGTTATTTGGTCGCCAGCGATGGCAAAAACATCAAACGCGAACTTGGTTAACAGGGTCAGGAGGACTGCAGCTATTGCAATCACCGGGGCTATGCGCACTACCCCGACAAATGCATTATGTAGGCTATAAATTGGCTCCCGACGGAGCTCCTAACGAAACAGCAGGTCAAGTGCTCTGCTATTCGATTAAAAGCGGTAAATCTCTGGCATGACGAGAATTTCGGCCACTCCACCATATTACAGAAGGATGGATCAGCGCCAGAGAAAGTAGACCTCACTCCTTCCACCACGGTTTCAAGTCTTTCATCCCTAGCGATGGCTAGGCTGGCTAAGAAATCAGAAATTTCCATAAGTAATCTCAAGATTTTCTCTGACAGTCAAGCTGCTATCCAATCATTATCCAACGTGTATAACTCATCCAAAATTTGTTGGAATGTCGCACACAACTGAACACAATGTCGCTTCACTATGAAGTGATTCTTTGCTGGGTGCCGGGTCATACTGATATACCAGGGAGTTACGAAGCCTAGCTAGAGCTGGCATTGAGCTCCAGGATTATACACTGACACCCCAAGTCTGCCATTCTTTGGCCTCCGTCAAGCTAAGTTTCATGCAGTATTATATAGAGGCTGCAAACAGGGCCTAGCTACTGGAAAAAACCTCCAGGACAACCAGGCAAACTTGGCACGCACTAAGCTCAAAGCGCACCAAGCAGCTCCTCAACACGAGCCGCGAAACATGAAGTTTCATCGTATCCGGAATGACTGAAGACTGAGTTCCCCTTTCCACGATTTCTGCCGCAGCTGCAGATCAGAAGATGAGGAGCAAACGATCCAAAACTTTCTGCGTGAACGCCCAGCAATATCCAGGAAGTGCATGCAAACTTTAGGCTCAACTTTCCTGGACAGCCTCACGAAAGTAGCCAGTTTAAATATTAGCTGCATAGCCAGCTTGACACGAGAATCTAATTGGTTTTCGTCACCCCACCCGTTTTAGTGCCGCACCCTATCTGAATGTGGTTTCGCAATGGGCCTATTTTGGCCTAAGTGAGCCGCCTTTTGACAAAGGCGGCTGCCACTACACCAACCTACCTTGTTACGCACTTCTTTTATTGTGCGAGGTAGCTCATTGTAAAAATTTTATGCGGCGTTAATCAGACGGGCTCTGTCCTAGCAAATTTTATTAAAATATCATTCGCATGTGTCCTATTGTTGTCGATTTTCCCCATTTTTATCTAGCTTCATTGTTCCATTTCTTCATTGTGTAAATTTTTAAAAATGACTTATCCTTATTCCATGTAAATCAGTTCGTCTACGTTAAGTTCTTGTGCTATTTGCTCATTCTTTACAAGTTGTATATGGTTTTGTATGCTTTGGTTAGTAGCCGTGACATGGCTGGACTATTCATTTTAATTCCTGAAGTAATTAATATGTGCAAACAGATGCTTGCAAATTGCTTATGAAAACCACAAGTTTTGAACTACTTACGGATATTCAGGTTGAAACAAACTATTTAGGATCAAAATGAGAGAGTTGCCAAACTTTTTGAAATTCACTTATTAACTTCCCAGTATATGGGAAGTTCTTGTTTTTTAAAGTATTTGCAATGTCCAAACGCAACATTTTTATACTATTACTTTAGTCTTTAATCTGCTTAACTGTAAAAAATGAGTCTGAATATTATGTGAAATTTACAAGAAAACACCATATGACCCTTTACGTGCCCCACCCCATGTGTTTGTTAGTTGCCCCCGTGTGAATGTTTGCTGTGAGGATGGATGCCCTTATGAAGACAAGCCGCGAGGTGCGACCCTTGAGGTCCACACGGTCAACTTCCCAGTAATATTCACATAAATATTAAAAATACTAAACAAAATAATAATTATGAAAATAATACTACTTTAAATAATAATGATGTACCTCTCATAACAGTAATTGGAATGACTTAATATTAATCTTATCATCTACGGGAGCATGAATTGATTACGTAGGTAAGGGGGATGATTGATTATTTACGCGGATTAATCGCGAGGGCGAGGGGCGGGTTACAAAGCCTATTGTACGTTATTTGTTATTTTCATATCGATGAAAACTTTTCAAAGCATATGATCTAGCAAAGTATTGACTACAAAACATTTTACCATTCAAAGCGTTCATTACCACAAATGCAAACTTGATTAATTTTTTTTTTTGATTTTCAAAATTTAAGCAATTTTTATATTAAAATTAAAACACGGTACTGTAAAACTCTTCAAAATTTGTCTAAACTATGCAAATATTAATAAACTTTGATTGGCTTAACAACAATATCTTTAGAATAAGAGTAGTCAGGTAAAATCATTCATATGAACACTTTTTACATGGCGACTTTGAAAGATTTTTTTTTAATTTAATTGTTTAGACATCATGAGCAAAGGTTTTGCTGGTTTGTCTCCAAAATTTATAAGGATTTATAAATTTTATAAACATTTATTACCGTGTTGTGCAAATCTGGTTAAAAAAAAAATTTTATGAAATATCCTAATATTTTGCATTTTTTTTTGTTACGCTTCGATTGACACCTTAATAAAGTCGATACGACTTTGTTTACGTGAGCTATGCTCGCAGGAAAAACCGTCCACGAATGCACATACGTACGTACGGACGTACGTACGTACATACACACACACACATACACACTTCTTTCTAAAAACACTTAAAATATACTCTAAAGACCTCAAAACGTAAAGATATGTTGAAAATTTCAATTTCGATTTTCGAGGCGATTACAAGAACTTCCCATATACTGGGAAGTTAAAAATGTCATAATTTGATATCATAGTTATATTTTTATTAAGCACAACCAACATAGATTCCACTTAATAAGTAAATTTATTGGTACCTACTTGCTTGCATTATGGAAGGAATTTTTCCAGGTTTATAATTTTACATTGAATTTTGGTTTTATTAAAAATAATCAACTTAAAAAAGTGGGAATGAACCAGAGGAAAGTTTAAAAACGTCGTTTACGAGATTTTACAAAAATATGCTTATTAAATGAAAAACTAACATTGTTTGATTCATGCTATGATTTATGAAAAATTTATTTTAAGAGTTAGAGGATAGATGTCCTTAGGGACGTCTATACTCAAAATTGAATGTAGCAACTATCCTTTTGGTTAGGGATAGTCATCCTTTGCTTGAAAAAAATCCATAAATTTAAAATTTAACATCACACATGTTATGCGCCAATGATATTCCAATAAAATCAAAATAAGCGACATTCACTTACACCAATTATTGAATAGCTATGTAAATAGGTATAGTTTCAAATTCACGATGGAAGCGTTTGTAAAATTTTGGTTTCGAATCTGAGAGAGATCATATCTGTTTCTATTAGTTGCAATTACCATAGTCAAGAGGGGAGATGACATTTTCAATGTCATGGGTCAAAATTTATTTCCAACTACTTTAACGAACAACTGGGGCATCTATCCCACATGCACCTGCATTTATTTTATTAACTTCCCAGTTCCCTATAGGTAGTTATTGTAATGGGGTCGATTTTCCGAATCCCAAATTTTGACATATCTCCACGTTTTAAGGTCTCTAGAATCCAAATCCATCGTTTTTAGAGAGATGTCTGTGAGTGTGTATGTACGTATGTGTGTATGTGCGTATGTACGGATGTACGGATGTACGGATGTACGTATGTACGGATGTACGTATGTACGTATGTACGGATGTACGTATGTACGTATGTACGGATGTACGTATGTGCGTTCGGAATTATTTTACGTCTCGATTATCTCGAGAACCAAAGATCGGATTGACGTGGGACCGGTTTCAAACGACGCGTAACTACGTAACTTAGAACTGAATGACTTTTCTGCAAAATCGGTTGTGCCGTTTTTTATTTAGGATGAAAAAACTGAAAAAACGACTAAAAATTGCTTATTTTTAAACTGTTGATACGCACTATTAATTCGTTAAGATACCAAATACCTTCATAGTAATGTTGTTATTATTGTGCGTTTTAGCAAAATTTTGATCAAATTTGTAAAAAATGTTATTTCAAAAAAAATAAAGAATAATTTATGAAATTCCAAACTTATATTATCAGGAGTAGAGACGCTAATGCAGTTAATAATTGGATATTGTTATAAATAATTTAATATTGTTAATAACAATCAAATAATATTAGTTATAATTTGATATTGTATATATAAAGTCAATTATAATTATTCAGTAACGATCAAACATTCTTAATAACGAATGATTATTGTAAATAATAATTAAATACCCTCAATAATAGTTGTGGATTCCGAAGCCGAGATGAAGAACGAGGTTAAGGACGAACTGGAGGACAAGAAGGATGACGAGGACGAAGAGGACGAGGGTGCCGAGGCTTTGGTAGAGGATGACCAGGTGGTGGAGACGTCTTCCTCTACCAAAGCTTTTATGGTTAGATAAAAAATTGATAAAATTAATAAAATTGATTATATTAATTTAGAATAATAATGTTTAATAATAATAATTATTAATAATAGTAATTAATAATAAAAGCAAATTATAGCATTTTATTCACCCCACTGGGAAGTTAGTCGTGTGGGCCTCAAGGGTCGCACTTAGACCACATTTTTTTAATATGTCGTTTATTCTATCTAAAAAATTTAATTGAAAAATCTTCCATTTCTTTGATATTGTGTCCTCTTCACGCATAGTGTATAGTTTCTACAGCTACTTCCACTTTTGGTACGCTTCTTGTAATTTTTGTGGTCATTTAAGAATTTACCAGATAAAAAGTATTTGACAAACACGCAATACTGCCAAATAACCCGTTCAGAAATTATATGCCATCTTAAAACTCCCATGCCACCTGATCAGGATATCAATTAGTCGACTCGCTAAAGTATGATTTATCTGAAAATGTGCCTAAATAAAGTAAATTTTAACTGCTCTATTGATTCAATCAGCTTTTGTTAATTGAGTGATATATTTTGTGTCCTACTTGGATTGACGTCACTCTGCAATTTAGTCTTCAGGTCAGTCCAAGACCAAGTTCGACTGAAAGCTATGCATCCAAGATGATTTCTTGTTTTTCCTTAACCCGTTCTAAGTCAGTCAAAACAAACATTTACCGAAGTAAACATATTATGAGCCCTATGAGTATCTACATACATTAGTGACTCCGAAACGCAA
This sequence comes from Oxycera nigricornis, assembly GCA_963942545.1. Lineage (NCBI taxonomy): Eukaryota > Metazoa > Arthropoda > Insecta > Diptera > Stratiomyidae > Oxycera > Oxycera nigricornis. The sequence continues at coordinate 39,967,548 of OZ012659.1, forward strand.
ACGATAATGGACTCTTGCACATTGGCCGGCGTCTTTGGTTTCGCCCCGCTCGCATATTATCAATGATGAGAAAGGGATGAAAATTTTCATTGCGATGCGGCGGTGAATATGAAATGGGAATGTTAAAAAGGTCAAACCTAATATCAAGCGGAAAAGATGCGAAATGACAGCCATCATAAGGCTGGCGATACTGTGTTCCCAGCCTCAACAGATTCACTGCTCTGCAAGGTATTTGGAAGAGATGCGTACCGGACAATTTTGTAGCTTTTCTGGTTTCTTTTGAATGCTGGCAATTTTGGAATATGCCGTCTTAACACTAAAAGTTTTGTAGTGGAAGCAACTAGCAAGCAGGTGAGACAGATGAGGAACATTGTTCGCGGTGTTCCAGGCCTGGGGAGGCTGTCAATTCTGTCGAGTGTAACAGCATGTCCAAAGTGTCAGTTTTCAAAGAATTGGACACCGATGGACGCGTTGTGACGCTCATAAACGACTCTACCGAAAGGATCGCTCCGATGGAATGACGTGCGAATTTCAGTTTTGACATTGGAAAATTCGCTTATCAGCTTTAATATAAACTGATGAAATTTACGCAATAATAATTCAATTATGATGCAATGAATAATTTTGTGAGTGACTCAAAAATGATTCATATACATGGAGTAATATTATTTTTTCTGAATATTTACGTTCGAAACGATTAAAAAGGTCATTTAAGGGGGCAACCTACTTTAAAAAAATTCAATATTTTTTATTGCATTTTCATAAAGTATAAGTGTTCCTAAAAATTTCACCGTGATCTGAATATTGCTTAGGTAGTTAAAAGCATTATGACTTAAGCGTACTAGACGCTCGACTAGCAGATTAGAGTGCATTCTACACGTTGTAGAATGCGTTTTCCACTTTGTAGAGCGCGGTTTATACGTTGTAGAGTGCGTTTTACAAGTAGAGAAACGTAGGTTCAAGTTCTTGTGTTGCAAAAAAGTCTTAATCTATTGCGAAAAGAACAAAAAAGTAGAAAAAAGAAAGAAAAAATAAAGGTTTGCCAGCAAAAAACCACCTCGACAAATACATTTTAAAAAGCTGGTAAAATTCACAATAAAATTGATGAAGGATTTATCTACGTATTACGGTTCAGCCATTTGTAGAAACGTTCATTCTGTAGAAGAAATGCGCACAAGTAACCGATGAAGCAGTATTCATATTGCCCAGAAGGAGCTGACTACTGGTATGAGTATCGAAAATTTGTGGCTAAAAAAAGCTTAAAGGCTGTAAACACCCACCGCCTGTTGCAAGAGATGTTGAAGAAACCTTGAAACCAATATACGAAGATTTATTACAAGAGGGGTTTCGGAGATGTGTTTGGGTGGTCACACAATTATTACAAATGAAAGCCTCGATGCGAGCGTCGGGAAAACGTCTCCCAAAAATATGTTTTGTGGAAAAGACATTGTTGAAAACGCTTTTGTTTGTATGTACAATGAAGAACATGCAGCGAATCTTAAATTCATGGATACAATGGCAGTAAAAATCGGTCTATGTGACACGAATTTCGCACGTTCGCCAGACACGTCGCGCATATACCATGCAGACCACCGCAGCACTGAAGTTTCAAAAGAAGCCAGAACTCGACGTAGAGCAGTTCGGCTTAAGGAAAATAACATGTTTGAAGAAGCCGAAAGAATAGTTTATGACGCTGGTATTGCAGATTAGCTTAAGGTATGATAAATTAGCACTTTAAACGCGATTTTTTGTAACAACATCTTTTTATACGGTCTTGTATTTTTTTAGGAACTGCTCAACCAATGCTCACCAAACTTTATCCACAAATTTTCCACATATAGGGCTATCGTCTGAACCTGAAAAATTTTGCAAAATATAACTTTTTGCCTTATCAAATTACTCTAAAAAAACATTTTTTTGAAAATTTTGGTTAAACATTCCATATTTTGGAATTTTTGAATGAAAATTTATAATAACGGAGTCACACGACTCCCAATGTCATACCAATCAAGAAGTCGTTTGATTTATTTGTTTCAAAAAAGCCATTTCTACAAAATCATCAGCACCACAAAGACGTGTATTTTCAATACATTTTTTGTATAAACCACTTTTGAAAAAACAATAAGGACATTTTTCCCCTTATATTTGATATATTGTATTGCAATTGCTAAAAAAATCACAAAAATGACACGTTTTTCGAGCGTCTAAAGTAGGTTGCCCCTTAAATTATTTTTCACTTCACAAAGTAAAGTAAGAAATGTTCAACATATCTTTATATTTTGAGGTCTTAAGAGTATATTTAAAGTGTTTTTGGAAAGAAGTCTGTATGCATGTGTGTACGAACATAAATCACATAAACAAAACCGTTAAGGTGTCAATCGAAGCGTCTTTGCATTTTAAGAGCTGATTAGTTTTTGGGAAACTTCGGCCGGGGGTTCGTTGTTTCGACCCCTTCAAGGTCATTTCTTCCATATAATATGTCTCGCAGGCCAAATATAATATTTGCATTATTAAGATGTCCATCGATGAATATTTACATTTTTTATGATATTTTTAAATATATAAAAAATATCGTTTTGGCCATTATGCATTTGATGAAAAAATAATGCAGAAAGTTAGGGTTTTTTCATAAAAAATAAATTACAAGCTGATTTGCATAGCAGTTTATAAACATTTATCAATTTTTGTAAAAAAAAAACAGAAAAATATTTTGCATGATTACAAAAGAAAATTTAAAATTCACAATCATTCAAAGTCACCATGAAAATAGGGTTCATACGAATGATATTAATGGATATCTCTTATTTTAAAGATATTGTTGTAAAGTCAATCAAAGTTTATTAATATTTGCATAATTCGGGCAGATTGTTAATAGTTTTTACAGTACCGTGTTTTTATTCTAATGGACAATCTGCTTAAATTTTGAAACGAAAAATTCCATCAAATTTGCTTTTTTGTTAATCAACGCTTTGAAATCAATACTTTGCCATATCATATGTTGTAGTTTTTAGTAGTTTTGTTCTTTAGTGTTCGTAAGATTTCAACTACTTCCTTCATCGTTTGTAATACATTTTACTTTTTACATGCAATTAAACCGATTATTGACTGCATATTCAATGTTTATCAAGACCAACTGAAAATAAGAAAAAATTATTAGTTCCATTGATGCAAAATCGTAAAAAATACAAATTCAGCGATTATGCCGAAGTTTTGGCAATTTTGAACAAAACTATTCAAAATGGCCACCACGCGACAAAATCTCTTCAGTGGGCGTAATAACAAAAACTGCATTCATTTTTGCTAGCGCTTTTTTAACTTCCCAGTATATAGGAATTTCTTGTAATTGCCACGAAAATCGAAATTGGTGAGGGTGGGTTTGTTGTTTTACCCCTTTGAAGGTCATTTCTGTCATGCATTACTCGTATATCTCGCGAACTAAACATACGATTTGCATGGTTAAGGTGTCAATCGACGCGTATTAACATTTTTGTGAATCCATCATGTTACATGAGCAAAATCCTGGCTCTGAAATGTAAACAAAACTAATAAGAAACAATACAAGACATCTGTCTTCTTGCTAGCGCGGTTCGGCATGCCTAGGAAGCGTTGAATGTTTACACATATGGCCAGCAAATGGTGCGATCATTGCAATATGTAAATGGTGTGAATGTGTCTAGTTAGATATTTGTTGTTGCTGTAGAAGATTTGAAAACACACTAATATGCACGCCTGTGCAATAAATAGATCATGTGTGGTCCTTTTCCCTTTCTAACATTGTTGTTTGTTTAACGCCGCATGAAGAAGTGCACTTGTGTAAATAATAAAAGTAGGACGCTTGGACATGCGAGGATACGTGGATATGAAAGGATTCATGGCAGGCTTATATAATATTTGCATCATTAAGGTGTCAATAGACTTGTATTAACATTTTTGTGATGTTTTTAACAGTATACAAAAATCGCTACAGCCGCTTTTTAATTTAATAAAAGAAAATGCGAAAAATTAGGGTTTCTTCATAAAAAAATATTTTTTAACCTGATTTGTACGGCACAGTAATAAATGTTTATAAAATTTACACATTCTCATCAGTTTTTGAAGAGAAACCACCAAAATAATTTTCCATGATTATGAAAAAACTAAATAAAAAATAAAAAATCATTCAAAGCTATCATGTATAGAGGGTTCATATGAATGATAGTACTTTATATCTTTTATTCGAAGGTAATTGTTTTAAAATTCAATCAAAGTTTATTACTGTTTGCATAATTTGAAAAAGTTTTACAGTTTTTTTAATTTTATTAAAAAGCTGCTTTAATTTTGAAAACCAACAAAATTGCCATCAAATTTTATGTTAATCCACGCTTTGAATAGTAAAATATTTTGTAGTTGATACTTTGCAAGATCATATGCTTTAAAAAGCTTTCATCAAATTAAAAATTGTAGTTTTTGGTAGATTTATTCTTTAGTAATCGTAAGATTTCAATTACTTCCTCCATGATCTTGTGTGTTGGGTTACATGCAATTGAACCTATTTTTGACTGCATATTCAATATTTTTCAAGACCAACAGAAATTCAAAATCATTAATCTTATTGATATAAAATCATCAAAAAACAAGCCGCGAAGTGCGGTCCTTGAGGACCACACGGTGAACTTCCCAGTAATATCTACATAAATATTAAAAATATTAAACACAAAAATATTCATGAAAATAATACTACTTTAAATAATAATAATGAGAGGTACTCATAACCGTAATTGAAATGAGTTAATATCAAACATATCATCTACTGTAGCGTAATAACGTAAGGCTTTTGTTGGGTGGGAGTGGATTGGTTTGATTGACGTTTCAAGCGAATAAATCGGAGGGGGGTGGGCTATAAAGATTTTTTTACGTTGTTTGTTATTTTTATATCGATGCTTGAAGGACAAAAGAGCGCTAGCAAAATGAATGCATTTTTGTTATTACGCCCACTGAAGAAATTTTCTCGCGAGGTGGCCATTTTAAATAATTTTGTTCGAAATTGCCATGACTTCAGCATAATCATTGAATTTGTATTTTTTACGATTTTACATTAATGAGACTAATAATTATTTCTAATTTTCAGTTGATTTCGAAAAACAGTGAATATGCAATGTCAATAATATATTTAGTTGCATGTAAAAAGTAAAATGTTTTACATATATTGATGGACAAAGTAATTAAAATCTTACAAACACAAAGACCAAAACTACTTAAAACTGAAATTTTTAGTTTGAAGAAAGATCTTTAAAACATATGATGTTGCAAAGTATTGACTACAAAAGATTTTACCATTCAAAGCGTTGATTACCACAAATGCAAATTTGATTGAAATTTAGTTGGTTTTCAAAAATTAAGCAGTTTTTTTATTAAAATAAAAACTCTGTGAAAACTATTGAAAATCGGCTCAAATTATGCAAATATTATAAAACTTCGATTGATTGAAGTTTTTAGAATAAAAGATATAAGGTAATACCATGCGTATGAGCCGTTTTTTAGGGTTTTTTTGGATCGTGCAAAAAAATTTGGCCAGTTTCTCTTCGAAAACTATTAGGAATGTTTAAATTATATAAACATTTACTACTGAGCTGTGAAAATCAGGTTAAAAATTTATTTTTTATGAAAAAAACTCGAATTTTTACCAATTTTTTATTAAATTAAAAAAACGGCGGAAAACATTTTTTTATGAAGTTAAAAACATAAAAAACTTAATACACGTCAAATAACACCTTAATGATGCAAATATCATATATGGTTCGTGAGATATAATGAATGATAAAAATGACCTTGAAAATCATGATGACTTTTAATGATTTTTTATTTTTAAGTTCATTTTTTACGTAACCATGAAAAAAAAATTTGCTAGTTTCCTTTAAAAACTATTTTTAGTATATAAATTTTATACACATTAATTACTGCCTGCTGCAAATCAGGTTAAAAACTTCTTGTTTATGGAAAAAACCTAATTTTTAGCACTTTTTTTTAATAAATTAAAAAACGGTTCCAATTTTTTTTAAAAATTTGATAGAATCACACAAATATTAATACGCGTCGTTTGACACTTTAACTATGCAAATCGTATGTTTGGTTCCGGAGATATTATGCATTACAGAAATGACCTTCAAAGGGTCAAAATAACAAATCCCCCCGACCGAAGTGTCCCGAAATCTAATCAGCTCTTAAAATTGCAAAGACGCTTCGATTGACACCTCAACAAAGTCGTTACGACGTTATTTACGTGAGTTATGCTCGTAGACGTCCACGAACGCACGTACGTACGTACACACACGCATACATACTTCTTTCTAAAAACACTTCATATATACTCTATAGACCTTAAAACGTAAAGAAATATTGAAAATTTCAATTTCGATTTTCGAGGCGATTGCAAGAACTTTCCATATGCTGGGAAGTTAATTTAAATTCAGTGATTATTCCGAAGTGATGGCAATTTTGAACGCAACTATATAAAATGGCCAACACGCGACAACATCTCTACAGTGGTGGTACCAAAATCTGCATTCATTTTTGCTAGCGCTCTTTTGTCCTTCAATCATCGATATGAAAATAAAAAATAACGTAAAAAAGGCTCTGTAACCTGCTCCCCCTCCACCGATTAATCCGCGTGAATATTGAATCAAACCAATCCACCTACCATCCACCAAAAGCTTTACGTAATCAATGTACGCTCCCGTAGATGATATGATAAATATTAACTCATTCCAATTACTGTTTTGAGTTATTATTATTTAAAGAAGTATTATTTTCATACTTATCTTTGTGTTTCATACTTTTAATATTTATGTAGATATCACCTCGCTCCTCGCAGCTTGTGTGAATACTTATTTGTTTGGATGACAGTTTTTTACTTCAATTTATTATGTCCTGCGTTTTTTAAACATTTATGAAACATTTGTCTAAATTGCAGTTATGAAGATTGTACTTGATTGGAACCCCGGAAAAATGATAAGTATAAGAGTGCAAGACAAAAATTCAACAATAAAAATACAGCTCCGTTTGAAACGGAAATTTTTTTCCCAGGAGATTACAATGTTTACTAAAACCGATAGAAACAAAAAAGTCAAACAAAGCAGTAAGACTTTCGTTTGAAATCATGAAAACTTTTTTGCCAATTTCCCTCCTGACACCACCTTCTGTACTCCAAATGAAAACAACTGCACCACGTTTTGTGGTCATTTACGTTCTTTTAGATACAGGTAAAGCCAGCCACTCCTGTTACGCTTTCATCTACAACATTTATCAGTAATTATTGACACTAACGGCAACATATTAAAATTACGGAATTTTTTTGAAATGAAATATGGCTAATTATTGTATTTTTGAAATGTAAGGTAGATCGCCTCCTCGTGGTGCATCGCTGCTTTGGCATAGACAACCATGGGGTCTCAGGGGAATTGCACAACGAGTGGAGATAGTGGCTGCGAGGGGGGATCTAACAGCACTGAATTCAGAAAAGACAAAATGGAAGTTCCACTCAGCCCGGAAGGGAAGTTGACAAATATGACGAGTCCTTTTGGTGGGAATACCTACCCCCCACTTCTTCGAGGGGTGCGTGCACCAAGGCAGCTATGCCAGGGACAAGCACCTCCTCATGTAAACCAATTGGCGCTAGCGGCACCACCAAGCCAACGGCGAATAAACCAGCCCGTATGGTTGCCGCTGCACCCTCCAACATTGCCTCTTCTTCAGGTGTCAAAAAGCAGCAAAAATTCTCTGTTATGACTTACAAGGACAGAAGATTTGCCTTCAAAGTCCTGAAAAGGCTGAAAGATTTACCCCCCGAGGGACTTTCCCAGAAGGATAAAATCTCTCTTGAATGGGCAGCCACCACAGTAGAGGCTTACAAAGCCTCTATTCCAAAGAAAGAAGCAACTCATAAAAGATTTAGATCTAATGAGTCTGCCCCAAGTCAACCGAGCGTCCAACTGAGGGTTAATAAAAGACCAAAATTGGTCACACCCAATCCTGTTCAGAGCATAAGTTTCAGTGCAGCTGCTAAGGACAGCCTGGTATGGGCTGTTATTGACAGAAGCAGCAGCGATGGTACCATCTCACCGTCAAATTGGAATATGGTGGAAATTGCTCTTCTTCGGGTGTACAAACCCATATTTAAGGCAAATTCTGGCCCTCCACCAAGTTGTCTTGTCGCTGGCTGGTACCAGGGTCACGTTAACCTCATAGCCTGCACAGATCAACGCTCAGCGGATCTATATAAGCAGGCTATTAGCAGACTGGGAGAAGTCTGGCCCGGAGCAAAGCTAGAAGCAGTCTCCAGGGAAGACATACCGAATTAGCCTCGATCCAGGGCATGACTACCGGTGGAGCCATCCACACCGGAGGAAATTGTTGAGCTTATCAAGCTCAGCAAAAGCATATTTACAGACGGCTTACATTCCACAGCGGTGGAAAGAAGTCATAATAGTCTTCATACCCAAACCTCATCTAAGGACTATATACCTATCAGCCTCACACCTCTTTTCTGCGGAAAGCTCTGGAACGGCTGAGAGCTACTATGCACCCACTCTCTAATGCGCAGCACGCATACACAAACGGGAGATCGGTTGAAACAGCTTTTCACTCGTTCACAAGATACATCGAAAAATCGCTAAGCGTCAAAGAATATACGCAGGTGGTTTTCTAGGCATCGAAGGTGCATTCAACAACGTCAGCCACAAGGCTATTGAGAAGGCACTCGAGAAAAACAATGTGGATGATAACCTGATTGATAGGTTTATCATACACACACATCAACTGCTAAGCAGCAGGAGCATCAACTATCAACTTCACACTAGGAGTCAGCATCCTAAGAAGGCAGACGTGCAGAGGCACCCCGCAAGGTGGGGTGCTATCACCTCTTCTATGGAACTAAGTCGTGGACAAACTCCTGTTAACAATAGAAACGACTGGCTGCAAAGTCGTAACCTACGCCGACGATGTTGCAATAGCAATATCGCGCAAATTCGTTAACACCCTATCTAAAAGACTAAACCTTGCCCTAGCTATGCTTACCAAATGGAGCAAAGAGTGCGGTCTAAAGATTAATCCACAGAAAACGGAACTTGTGCTCTTCACGAGAAGATACAAAATTTCATGATTTGGCCTACCTAAACCTGATGAGACAAGTCTCAATTCATCTCATCAGGTCAAACATTTAGGTCTAGTTCTGGCTCTCCAAACTCGCGTGGAAAGCGAACATAGCAGAAAGAACGCGTAAAGCGGCATGCGCAATCGCGCGTGGGGACCGAAACACAAAACTGTATTATGGCTCTATACAGCGATAGTGGAACCAATTCTTCTGTATGGCGTGGTTATTTGGTCGCCAGCGATGGCAAAAACATCAAAAGCGAACTTGGTTAACAGGGTCAGGAGGACTGCAGCTTTTGCAATCACTGGGGCTTTACGCACTACCCCGACAAATGCATTGTTTATGCTATTAAATTGGCTCCCGACGGAGCTCGTAACGAAACAGCACGCCAAATGCTCTGCTATTCGATTAAAAGCTCTAAATCTCTGCCATGATGAGAATATCGACCATTCCACCATATTACGGAGGAAACTGCGAAGCTGATGCCCTATCTAGAGCTGGCACTGAGCTCCAGGATTATACACTAACAATCAAATCGGCCATCCATTGGTCTCCATCAAGCTAAGTTTCTTGCAGTATTATATAGAGGCTGCAAACAGGGCCTGGCTACTGGAAAAAATTTCCAGGACAACCAGGCAAACTTGGCACGCACTAAGCTCAAAGCGCACCAAGCAGCTCCTCAACACGAGCCGTGAAACATTAAGTTTCATCGTATCCGTACTGACGGGGCATTGTCTCATAGGCAGGCACGCAGAAAGACTGGATGCCCCTTTCCACGATTTCTGCCGCAGCTGCAGATCGGAGGATGAGGAGGAAACGATTCAACATTTTCTGTGCGAATACCCAGCGCAATCCAGGAAACGCATGCAAACTTTAGGCTCGCCTTTCCTGGACAGCCCTTACGGAAGTAGCCAGGTTAAATATTAGCTGCATCGCCGGCCTCATACGAGAATCTAAATATTTCTCGTCACCCCACACGTTTTAGTGCCGCACCCTGTCTAAACGTGGTATCACAATGGGCCTATCTTGGCCTAAGTGAGCCACCTTTTGACAAAGACGGCTGCCACTACAACCAACTAGCCATGGCTAATTTTAGGAATAAACTATGGCTAATAATCCATAGCTAGAAAATATTATTAGCATATAGACTTTCATTTTCCATCATTCAGCTAATTTATGGCGGGCTTTTGCCAAAATTTCCGCAAATCGAGTATCCTGTCAAGGCTAAAATTTAAAAACTTTTACATAAGATCGTGTAAATATTGAGAATTCCTAAAATGAACTTTATGAGAAAATTGAAGTCAGGCTTTCATCATTTCAAATTGAAACTTGGTGCTCAGTGCTATCATCATCATCATCAATGGCGCACCAGCCCAAATCGAGCCTTGGCCTCCCGAAGACACTGCCTCCAACTGTCTCGGTCCAGCGACCGCGTCCTCCAATTAGCGAATCCCAGCAAGGATTCGCTGTCGTTGTCAACTGCATCCTCCCATCGTTTGCGTGGTTTTCCTGGTGGGCGGCTTCCTGTTGCTCGGCCTTTCATGGAGCGCTTGGGAATTCGCCTGTCATCCATACGCTCCACATGGCCAGCCCACTGAAGTCGTAGCAGTTTCGTCAGAATCGATACCGGTGGCTCGTCATAAAGAGCGTACAACTCAGTGCTATAGGGACTCCATTATTACTCTTTGATATTTAGGAATGACAAGTAGCTCTCAAAAAACCTTTTCTGAAAAATAATTGTGCTCATTCATTTTTTAGTCACTAGTTGACTTCACCTTGGCTATTTGCCTTCACCCTGCAAGGAAGCTATTGTTGTTGAACTTCCCAAGTAAAGAAAAACATCGGACGCAAACAGTTAGTATGTCTTCTTCCAATATGTATAACCTGCTTTCCCGAATTGAAACGTTTATGGAACCCAAAGAAATGAAACATAGATATCAATTTGAGTTTCGCAAATGTACTCAATAGTTCATTAGCTCTACTGAGTAACTAAGATCATACAAGGTTCATTAATTCAAAGTCAGGAGGGATGGTAGCCATAGATAATAAAAAAACCTAACTCGTGAAGATAATTTACAAACTTATAACTGATCAGCTTTTCATCTACTTGATGCAAATTGGAATAAAAATTAAAAACAAGCCGTGAGGTGCGACCCTTGAGGTCCACACGGTCAACTTCCCAGTAATATTTACATAAATATTAAAAATATTAAACACAATAATAATTATGGAAATAATACTACTTTGATTAATAAAAATGTACAAAATGAATGCAGTTTTTGTTATAACGCCCATTGAAGGGATTTTGTCGCGTGATGACCATTTTGAATAGTTCCGTTCAAAATTGCCATGACTTCAGCATAATCACTGAATTCAAAATTTTCACGATGTTACATCAATCAAATTAATAATTACTTCATATTTCCTATTGGTCTTGAAAATTTTTGAATATGCAGTCAAAAATAGATTCAATTGCATGTAAAATGTATCACAAATGATGATGGAGGAAGTAATTGAAATTTTACGATTACTATAGATCAAATCTTCTAAAAACTACAATTTTTTATTGAATGAAAGCTTTTCAAAGCATATGATCTCAAAAAGTGTTGACTACAAAACATTTTACCATTCAAAACAATGATTATCACAATTGCAAATTTGATTTGATTTGTATTGGTTTTCAAAATTTCAGCAGTTTTTTCATTAAAGTTAAAACACGGTTCTGTGAAGACTATTAAAAATTTTCGCAAATTATGCTAATAATAATAAACTTTGATAGACTTTACAACAATGTCTTTAGAATAAGGGATTTAGGGTATTAAAATTCGTATGAACCCTTTTTACATGGTGACTTTGAATGTTTTTTTTTTTATTTTATAATGATGCAAAGATTATATTTGGTTCCCGAGATATAATGAATGACATAAATGACCATGGAGGTCATGATGACTTTTAATGATTTTTTATTTTTAATATAATTTTTTTTGTGATCATGAAAAAAAAATTTGGTGGTTTTTTGCAAAAACTGTTTGGAGTATATAAATTATATTTATTTTTTGCACTTTTTTTCAAAAAATTAAAAAACGGCAACAACGATTTTTTTAAAAATTTGATAGACTCACGAAAATATTAATACGCGTCGATTGACACCTTGATAAAGCAAATCGTACGTTAGGTTCGCGAGATAGAGCACATGACAGGGTTGACCTTCAAGGGGTGAAAACAGCAAACCTCCCCGACCGAAGTGTACCAAAAACTAATCAACTCTTAAGATTGCAAAGACGCTTCGATTGACACTTTAACGAAGTCGATACGACTTTGTTTACGTGAGTTATGCTCGTAGAAAAACTGTCCGCGAACGCACGTACGTACATACACACACATACATACTTCTTTCTAAAAACACTTAAAATGTACTCGTAAGACCTCAAAACGTAAAGATATGTTGAAAATTTCAATTTCGATTTTCGAGGCGATTACAAGAACTTCCCATATACTGGGAAGTTAATAAAATACTAGAACATGTACAGATCCCACCAGAGGTTCTTCAAGATTCGGATATCATTCAATGTACACACCTCTGCTACAGCTCCGATTGTACTTACTTAAAATATGTTCAGCATAGACTTTTCTCAGTTCACAGATAATGAAAATTACAATCGCATTGCGAATTCTCATTATGACATATTTGTAAAACTCATTACTTCCTTTTGAAATTTGGGAAAAAAATTTGCTTAATGGAAAGGGAACGACACCAGCTTTGAAATCTAGTGTAAGAAATACTGTCAATTTATTTTAGAGCACTTCAACCACCTTGTCTGTCGCTTCCATTAACACCATGTCAGATACAAAAAGAGACACGTCGATCGAAGTTATTGATAAAATCAGTCAAATGAATAATTAAATATTTATTAAACAAGGCTCAGAGACACGAATAAAACTGATTGCTATGTCGTGGATCTGGTATAAAAGTATCTACGCACTAGCAATGCCGATCCCAGCTTTAGTTCGATCAACAGCTCGCGATCTTTCCAACGAGTGTTACCTCGAAATCGTAGTCCTTGCCAAACGACTGTCCATAGTTTCTGCCGTCGTCATCGTGGTTATCGTCATCATCATCGTCGTGACCATTATGAAATATGCTAAGTGCAGACAATTATCGACCACATCTCCCCTGAAGTTCACCGCAGCGAAGTTTATTATGGGTTTATTGCAGGACAGCCCAGATACTAGATATCGATGGCGGTTTATTACTGCCTCATATTCTTATTTATTGTGTGATTGGGATGAAAGAGTGATGGCGGTAGCGGCGGCAGCACTGCTACGCGATATTTTCATTGATAAATGTTTGTAGTTGAGCATAACAAAAAAACCATGTCGTGATTATTCCAGCGATCGTCATCATCTGCTCAACAACACAGAACAAGCTTTAATAAGGACGACAAAACCGCGAGGTCTCCACGAGATTGGACCCACGGCAACATTTATGGGATGTGTAATGTTGGCGGAGTACATACAAATATACCTATTGTTTTTACTAGCTTCATAGGTGGCTTTTGGATTCGTCGCTCTAGCAATGAAGTTCTAACGTTCCGCTGAGTTCTCGCTAAACCAGTTAAAAAATTGCGAATCTGATTATTCCAGCAAAGACGTGGAGTGTTTTTGATGTCTTTGAACTTTTTGAATGAAACTATCAACAGAGCCTATCTATCATGTTCATATAGTGAAACTTTTTGGGACACTAACATTTTTAGTTTGAATCAACGCGAATCTTTAAAAAGCTGAGCAAACTGTATAAAAAGAAGAAGAAAATGTAGAAATGCTCCCAATAATTATTCTTCAAATTACAGCAGCAATCATATTCTCTCTGTAATATCTCGAACTTAAAGTGTCGCCCTTGCTTTTTTACCTTGCAGCTTCCTTTTGGAAGTGAACCTGTTGCTAGATATACACTTATTTTTAACCTCACCAAACAACAAACCCACTGCTAATCACAGTTAAAATTAGTCTAAACCATTTCACTGACGATTTTTTCGAAGCACCTTTCCTGTTAGCAACATCGTTCGTTAACACATAATTGCAAATAAACCTTCCTACCATCAGTCAGCAAACATGCACAAGCCGCTACTGGGCTGCAAGCAACATCTTTAATCACAATCTTTTCTTAATCTTCAGGAATGCTCTACCGGGTCGAATTTTTTTGTGTATATAAGCTTTCAGTGCAAACCATCCTACGGCCACTTTGTCATCATCAATGGACAGTAAATTCTTGATGCTATTTCGGATATTAGTGCGGAAGAAATCAGACTGACAAAAAACCCACATCATATACGAGTCCGCTAATTAGCAAAATAAAAACAGTGGCCTTGTCGCAAAGCTAGTTATGCGGCAGGCAAACAAAAGATCTAAAATGCCAGGATAGTTTATAATCCAACATGATTTCATGTCAGCAGCAGTGCAAATAAATATGCAACCAAAAAATTGCATTTTCCTTGAGTGTTTTATCTCTAGGCGTCCGCAATGTCCACAATTTTCACCAAATTATCTTTGATAGTTCAAAATACCTTTTGTGCTACATTCGGAATTTCGTATGTGCATGTGAAAGCGCAAGCTTTCCATCTAAAGTAGAAAGAAATAAGCTGAACATCAGCCGAAAGGCTCTAATTAGGGCCACTATCTACTGTCTTTGCCACTTCGTTGGCGTGGCTCACACGGATCAGCCAGCCCATTTAGCTCTTTCAGCAAGGAGAGTAATTACCAGCAATTAGTAGAACACATACCTCCAAATTTAGAGGAAAGTCCAAGATGTTGTGGCAACAAAACTACTATTTCAGTGGCAATGCATAAGATATTCTAAAATTGTGGACATGGGGTTGGAATTTGACAAAGTTTGAACTATACTGTGCAAATTGATCTTACTTGGACATCTTCCAAGCATAGAACTTCAAAAAGACATTACAACTAAAGACCGTTAAACTTGTCGGAAAAATGCCAATTTATTAAAAGATTAGATCAGTTTAGATAGTATTGATTGTGAGGATTAGAATTGAGATTAGCCATAATTCATAGTACGAATATTTCAATAATATTAATAACAAATTTTGTATATCTAAATACCATTATTGGCGAGAAAAAAGCAATATTTTTCAGATATAGAAATTGACCAAGCTTCGAAAAGCATTCTCGTTTGAATGAAAAATCTGGATGATATCCCTGCAATTAAGATTGACTGCCACATACATACATGTAGTCAGTTTCATAATGTAGTCCGTAAAATTTATAAAATTTCAAATTTTTTCGACTTTTCAAACCACTGCACGATTTCACGCAATCCGCAAATTTTTGTATTCAATTTCTACCTTAAACCTTGTATGTCTATTGAGATTTGCAATTGATTACAAAATTGACGACAGAAAACGAGCTATTTTTCCAAGCTTACAGAGGTGATACCAATCTTCAATTACACGATTTCAGTGGAGCCAAAAGCTGAATTGCGTATTTGTCTCTTACTTATTTCAAAATCCTTTGTCAACGATCTTTAATATCATTTTGAAAGTACTAAAGAAAAAAGTTAACACATCATAATACATTACATCCCGATATGCAGTCTCAACCTCTTCCCCCGAGAATAACAGCCTAGTCGCGGTGGTGTTCGCAGCATGGAGTGCTTGTTGATGCATTACCTGACAAGTTCGCAGCACATTATTCATTTTTGATAAGAACAGAAGCGGCTAAGTGAGATGCCATGCCACCATCGAAATGCATGTTTCTCTCAAAGAATTGCATATTAAGATTATTTATGGACTTTTAAATGGCTGCTGGTGGAGCGCGAAGAGGGCCACGAGTGGCAGTCGTAAATTTGAAATTATTGTAGAGTTTTGGCAATTAACGTGGCGAACCGGCGTGAATGCTTTGCATCGTCCATCCAGAAATGGGCTGGTATAACCGCTCTGGGGAAGAAGGTGATTGCAACGATGAAACCACGGCTGATCCACATTTTGGGGGCATGACAGACTGGTCCACGAAATTAAGCCTTTGCTTCGAATATGCGTCTGAAACCTCATCAAGGAAATGTCTCACGTTGATCTTAATTCGAGCACTTACGAATTTTATGGAATGATCGGTATCGTGAGATTGCGCTTAGTAGTAAATGCGGCCTTCGACTCAGGTGCTGTCCAGCTTGGTGAGATGACTCCCGATCGGAAAAGTTAGACCCCGCTAAAGATAGCAATTTTTTTTGATCAAGCTACAATTTTGAAACCTCGCCTAAAAGGGCGCCTTAGAGCTAAATTTCCCTTCGAAGTTAGTAGTTAGTACCATGAAATCAGATTCAACTTCAGACTATCTAATATATACAACAATCTTAAAGCTCAAGTGATGGCAAAATTCCCAATGGGATGGTAAATTTATAGCCACTAGGAGTACATCTTCGTAAATCATGCAACAGTGAAGAGATATGCGTGGACAACACTTCAGCGCGACCGCTATAATTATTTGTTGCTAATTAATATTTCCAACCATTACTCCAGTCATGATGTTATAAAATATTATTTTTATTTTCAATTTGACTATGAGTTCCGATTACAACTATATTGTATTGACGTAAGAAAATTATCAAAATTGTTACTCACCGCCGGAGATGAAAAGAATTCAAGGGATGTATGTTGCTTATTTTAAATTGCAATGATCATGTCAACAACAAAAACAATAACAATGATAATGAAGACGATCGTGCCTGGCAACAAGCTCGGCAAAATTGTTGAAAACGTTGTCATTCAAAAGGTCCAACCTGAACCATTCCGGAATTAGGGCCGGCGATCCAAAAGTCAAGACGAAAGCGAGCAGGGTCAGCCTCATTAGCTTTAGGCTGTGTTCGGACCAGATTGGATCCATGCGAGGTCTGCATGACCAGCTTCGCCAATTACTAACTCGTATAATCGCGAATACCATCTTGCGATTTTGCGCTCTCTAGCAATATCGTTGTCTTCTTATGAATTCATAATACTCGAAGTGCAGCTTTTTTACGAGTTCGCCGCCTGGTAAGCTTTGTGAAGATTAAAAAAGGTCGCTGAATTGGCTGATGTGCAAATATAATAGCTAGTTTCGCATGGACACATTTGCCGGGAAGTTAATTAAATGAAAATTTATATGTATCACATACGAGGGCTATGAGATACAATTTTTGGTGTCTGAAAAAAAATTTATTCCGTAATTTCCAGGAAAAGGTTGCCGAAAATGTGTTCGGGTCGGTTCTTTCTGAAAAAACTCAATAACGAATGCACACATTTGAAATTATTTTGGAAACACTTTAGCCGTTCATTTTTTGAAACATGTTGAATCGAAATGCTTGATAAAGTTTTGACACTGTCACTAAAATAGGCAAAAATATCCTATGCAAAAATATGAAAATGAAAACCATATCAATGCAATGATTCACAAGATGCACTACAAGTGTTTATGAAAAATTATTAATGACAGAAATATTCAACCGTCTAAACCTTCAAATTATTACCTACATATATGTATGTAACCGACAAACCTATTGAATTCATTCATTTATTCGAACTGGAAATAACACTGCAATATTTTTTCTTAACACTAAAAATATATCTACAGAATATTTTTAACTTTCCAATGGGAAGTTATTGTAATGGGGTCGATTTTGCGAATCCAAAATTTCCACATATTTTTTTTAAGGTCTCTAGAATTCAAAGCCATCATTTTTAAGAGAGATGTTTGTGTGTGTGTGTATGTTCGTATGTGCGTATGTGCCTATGTGCCTATGTGCGGATGTGCGGATGTGCGTATGTACGGATGTGCGGATGTGCGTATATGCGGATGTACTTATGTCCGTTCGGAATTATTTTTCGTCTTGATTATCTTAAGAACCAAAGATCGCATCGATGTGAGACTGGTTTCATTCGACGTGGAATTTCATTACTTAAAACTGAATGTTTTTTCAGCAAAATCGGCTAAGCCTTTTTTATTGAGAATGAAAAATCTTAAAAAAGACAAAAAATTACATAATTTTGAAACTGTTGAAACGCACTATTAATTCGTGCAGATCCCAAATACCTTCATAGTAATATCTATATAATTAAACGGCTAACATGAATTTTGTGGTACTATTTTAGCCGTTGTTTCTGGACCGATTTTCATAAAAAATACATCAATGGAAAGAGAATATCCTGTAGATGTGCAGAATTGTATTTTTTGTGAAAATCTGTTTGAAAAATATAGAGAAAAAAGGAAAATAGATTTTCTTACTAATACATACACAACATTGAAAGTTCACACAGCGATAAATACCAATGGTATACTAGCTTTCACTACCAAGATAAAAACCCTGATCTTCTATGGGCTGTGTAGTGCATGCGGTGGCAATTTGCCCTTGCACGCGGGAGTCTCAGGTTCATATCTAACATTCCACAAAAAAGCGTTTTCAGTTGAAGAAAACTTTCAAGATTTAAAAACGATGTTTGATTTTCCTAACATTATTTACAACAACCGGTTTGGTAGATCTCAAGAATGTGAAAATCGAATGATGACATGCGCAAAACGCTTAGCATTGTTAAACGTTCGAGACGCATTGAAGCGCCAATAATTGAACAATGATTTTTAAACATTATTAAAATGCATAAACATTATTTAATCACAATAGAAAAACAAATTTAGCTTGCCGTTTTATTAGATTGATTGATGATTTAAGTTAAATTCAAAAACCATTTCGTCTGGCACATCCAGACTTCTTCATAACATTCTCGGATATGCACAGGGACTTGAAACGCATGTTAAAAAATACAACATCGAAGTGGTACCAAAGAGCGGTATTCAACTAAAAAATAGCATATCGACGGAAAAAGACAAACTGGAAGGAGGAGAAAAAAGTGGGATATACCAGCTTACATAAAAGAAACTATAAGGATAGAGTAGATAGAGTAGGGATTAGAATGAATATTAACTTAGGGAATGGAGCAATTAAGCTGATTAAATTTTGCGATGAAAATATAAAACGTTAGGGATTAAAATAGAAACACAGAACTTAGGGAATTAGTTATACACTGAAGAAGTCTGGGAGTGCCAGAAGAAATAGTTTAAGTACACTTTTTTAAGGAAATTTTGGAAAAAGATTTTTGAATTAACTTAAATTTGTGAAAGTGTGAAAATAAGGGTTCTAACTGAGATTGATGAATTGATGATGATCGAATTTATAGAGTCAGTTATAATAAAAGCATCATTGCGCTCGAATTTCGAGTGCTGGATTCTGCTAGTTATTAATATTGTGCGTTTTGGCAAAAAATTTGACCAAAGTTATAAAAAATGCTATTTAAAAAAAATTAACACTGATTTATAGAATTCCAAACTAATAATATTGTCAGGTTTGAGAAAATGGGAGTAGTGAAGCTAATGCACTAAATAATTGGATATTGTTATAAACAATTTAATATTAATAATAACAATCAAATATTATTAGTTGTAATTTGATTTTGTAAAAATAAACTCAATTATAACTATTCAGTAAAGATCAAACATTCTTAATAACGGATTATTATTATCAATAATAATTAAATACCCTCAATAATGGTTGAGGATTCAGAGGCCGAGATGAAGGACAAGCTGGAGCATCGGAAAGAGAAAGAGGAGGAGGAGGAGGAGGAGGAGTAGGGCAAGAAAAATAACGAGGAGGAAGACAAGGAGGAGGACGAGGATGTTGAGGCTTTGGTAGAGGACGACCAGATGGTGGAGGCGTCTTCCTCTATCAAAGCTTGTAAGGCTAGATAAAAAAACAAGCCGCGAGGTGCGACCCTTGAGGTCTACACGGTCAACTTCCCAGTAATATCTACATAAACATCAACAACATTAAACACAATAATAATTTTGAAAATAATAATACTTTAAATAGTAAAAATAAGAGGTATTCAAAGCAGTGACAGG
This sequence comes from Oxycera nigricornis, assembly GCA_963942545.1. Lineage (NCBI taxonomy): Eukaryota > Metazoa > Arthropoda > Insecta > Diptera > Stratiomyidae > Oxycera > Oxycera nigricornis. The sequence continues at coordinate 39,987,610 of OZ012659.1, forward strand.
AATGAGATAATATTAATCATATCATCTACGGGAGGGTCCATTGATTAAGTAAGGTTTTTGGTCGATGGGGACAAATTGATTTGATTGCATATTCACGCGGATCAATCGGTGGGAGCCTTTTCTTCGTTATTTGTTATTTTCATATCGATGCTTGAAGGACAAACGAGCACTAGCAAAAATGAATGCAGTTTTTGTTATAACGCCCACTGAAGGGATTTTGTCGCGTAATGACCACTTTGAATAGTTCCGTTCAAAATTGCCATGACTTCAGTATTATCACTGAATTTAAAAAATTTCACGATTTTACATCAATTAAATTAATAATTACTTCATATTTCCTATTGGTCTTGAAATTTTTTAACTTCCCAGTATATGGGAAGTTCTTGTAATCGCCTCGAAAATCGAAATTGAAATTTTCAACATATCTTTACGTTTTGAGGTCTATAGAGTGTATTTTAAGTGTTTTTAGAAAGAAGTATGTATGTGTGTGTGTGTGTATGTACGTACGTACATCCGTACGTACGTGTGTGCGTTCGTGGACAGTTTTTTCAAAAAGCGTAACTCACGTAAACAAAGTCGTATCGACTTCGTTAAGGTGTCAATCGAAACGTCTTTGCAATCTAAAGAGCTGATTAGTTTTTGGGAAACTGCGGTCGGGGGGGTTTGCTGTTTTGCCCGTTTGAAGGTCATTTCTGTCATGCGTTATATCTCGCGAACCAAACGTACGATTTGCATGGTTAAAATGTCAATCGACGCGTATTAACATTTATGTGATTCTGTCAAGTTTTGGAAAAATTCGTTGGAGGTGTTTTTTAATTTTTTTAAAAAAGTGGATTTTTAACCTTATTGTCAAGTCCAAGTAATCAAAGTTTATATAATTTACATACTCCAAACAGTTTTTATAAAAATTTCATCAAAATTTTTACTCATGACCACAAAAAAAATTAAATAAAAAATAAAAAACCATTAACAGTCATCATGCTCTTCAAGGTCACCTTCAAACGGGCAAAACAGAACCCCCCCCCCCCGAACGAAGTTTCCCAAAAACTTATCAGCTCTTGAGATTGCAAAGACGCTTCGATTGACACCTTAACGAAGTCGATACGACTTTGTTTACGTGAGTTATGCTCGTAGAAAAAAGTGTCCACGAACGCACATACGTACGTACGGACGTACGTACATACACACACACACATACATACTTCTTTCTAAAAACACTTTATATATACTCTTTAGACCTCAAAACGTAAAGAAATGTTGAAAATTTCAATTTCGATTTTCGAGGCGATTACAAGAACTTCCCATATACTGGGAAGTTAATTAAATTGAAAATAAAAAATCATTAAAAGTCATCATGATTTTCAAGGTCATTTTTATCATTCACTATATCTCACGAACCAGATATAATATTTGGATCATTAAGGTGTCAGTTGACGTGTATTAACATCTTTGTGAAGTTTTCAACAATATAAAAATTCATTTCAGCCGTTTTTTTAATTTAATAGAAGAAAATGCGAAAAATTATGGTTTTTTTATAAAAAATATATTTTAACCTGATTTGCACCGCACAGTGATACCAGTTTATAAAATTTATACATTCTCATTAGTGTTTGAAGAGACACCGGCAAAATTTTCTTCCATGATTATGAAAAAAACTAAATTAAAAATAAAAAGTTAAAAAATCATTCAAAGTTACCATGTAAAGAGGGTTCATACGAATGCTATTACTTTATATCCTTTATTCTAAAAAAAAAGTTGTAAATTCAATCAAAGTTTTAAAATATTTGCATAGTTGAGCAGCTTTTTAATAGTTTTAATAGTCTTTTAATTAAAAAAAATGCTTAAATTTTGAAAACCAACAAAAATTTTCAACATCAAAATGGCCCCCACCAATTGATCCGCGTGAATATTTATCGACCAAAAACCTTACGTAATCAATGGACCCTCCCGTAGACGATATGATTCATATTAACTCATTCCTGTTACTGCTATGAATACCTCTCATTGTTGTTATGTTGTTGATGTTTTTTTTTCGTCGTTGGGAGATGGAAATCTTCAAAAGATACCGAGTTGCTCCTGCTTCTCGGCATGTCGGATTTCTACCGACTAAAACCACCTCCGTTTCCTCCAAAAAAATTTTACTCCATAATTCATTGCTTGCACTGTCCGTGTGCAATTTATTTCCTGAAAGCTTGTTCATTTAAATAGTACTTCCCAGACGATGTATATCGGTATAAGGGATAGTATAGTAGTTTTATTCAGAGTTCAATATATGTAATTTTGTTTCACATTTGTAGCAGGGAAAAAAATATTAGCGTTCTTAAAAAAAGGTATATATATCAAAAATATAAATAAAAATAAAATAAAAAATAATTAAAATTAAAAAATAAGAAATTAAAAACAAATATTACCGTTCTTAATTATTCAAATTGAATTTTCAGTAAATGTTTACGTAGCATGATTTTAAATGTCATTATGTTACGCGCTTCTTTTATTGTTTGAGGTTGCTTATTGTAAGAATTTGATGCGGCGTTAATCGGATCCATCCTCAGGCGCTCTGTCCTAGCAAATTTTATTAAAATATCATTTGCGTTTCTCATATTGTAGTCGTTTTTTCTCTCATTTATATCTAGTTTCGTTGTTTTCATTTGTTCAATGTGTAAATTTTTAAAAATGAATTTTCCTTTTTCCATGTGAATCAGTCCGTCTACGTTAAGTTCTTGTGCTGTTTTATATACTTAAGATGTAGTGGTCATCCTTTGCAAGTTATATATGGTTTTGTATGCTTTAGTTAGTAGTCGTGACATGCTCATGAGGTTATTTTTGGTAGTCTGGCTCCAAATTATAACCCCGTATGTAATTCTTGAAATTATGTATGCATTTTTAATTTGTATTTTATTTTTAATTGAGAAATAGCTGAAACGATGGAGCAAACCAACGATAGCTGCTATTTTTTTCCTCATATCATTTATATGCGGTGTCCACGTTAGTTTTTCATCGATTGTAAGTCCAAGGTACTTCATATGTTCAACTCCCTGAAGAGTTTTATTTTCTATTTTTATCAGTGGCTCAATATCAGTTTTATTTTTTTGTTTAAAGATAATGTATTTGGTTTTGTTCGTGTTTAATGTCAATTTGTTCCGTATGAGCCATTGGAAATATTTGTCTAAGTCATTGTTTATCTTTTGTTCTAAGTCAGTTTCATTTTTACCTGAGTAAATCAGTATCGTATCATCAGCGTACATCACAATTTTCCCGTCGATTCCTAAAGTCACCAAGTTGTTTGTATATAACAGGAAAAGAATCGGTCCTAGTATAGATCCCTGTGGTACGCCAATAGTAATCTGCGCTATTTCACTTTTAACGTTTCCAATTTCAGTCCTTTGAAGTCTTTCAGCCAGGTACGTACGCATAAGTTCTCTTGGCATACCAACAATTCCAATGTAGATGTTACTGGGAAGTTGACCGTGTGGACCTCAAGGGTCGCACCTCGCGGCTTGTTGAATATGCAGTCAAAAATAGATTCAATTTCATGTAAAATGTATTACAAATGATGATGGAGGAAGTAATTGAAATCTTACGATTACTAAAAATCAAATCTTCTAAAAACTACAATTTTTTTATTTGATGAAAGCTTTTTAACGCATATGATATTGCAAAGTATTGACTGAAAAACATTCTACCATCCAAAGCGTTCATTACCACAAAAGCAAATTTGATTGAAATTTTGTTGGTTTTCAAAATTTAAGCAGTTTTTTTTAATTAAAAGACTGAAGAAACACTGCAAATATAAAGATATAAAGTAATACCATTCGTATGAACCCTCATGGTAACTTTGAATGGTTTTTTATTTTTAATTTAGTTTTTTTATGATCATGGAAAAAAGTTTTGTCAGTTTCTCTTCAAAAACTGATAAGAATGTCTAAATTTTGCAAACATTTATTACTGTGTTGTGCAAATCATGTTAAAAAAATATTTTTTATGAAATTTTTCGTATTTTCTTCGATTAAATTAAAAAAAAGGCTGAAACGAATTTTTAATAATATTGAAAACATTGCAAAAAGTTTAATACACGTCTTTTGACACCTTAATGATGCAAATATTATATCTGGTTCGTAAGATATAATGAATGATAAAAATGACCTTGAAAATCATGATGACTTTTAATGATTTTTTATTTTTAATTGATTTTTTTACGTAATCATGACAAAATGTTTTGATGATGTTTTTACAAAGATTGTTTGCGGTATATAAATTTTATAAACATTGATTATTATGTTTGGCAAATCAGGTTAAAAATTTAGTGTTTATGAAAAACAAACCTATTTTTTGCACTTTTTCTCTTAAATTAAAAAAACGGCTCCAACAATTTTTGTAAAAATTCGACACATTTGAGAAAATATTAATACGCGTCGATTGACATCTTAATAATGCAAATCGTATGTTTAGTTCGCGAGATATAACGCATGACAGAAATGACCTTCAAAGAGGTAAAACAACAAACCCCCCCGACCGAAGTGTCCCAAAAACTAATCAGCTCTTAAAATTGCAAAGACGCTTCGATTGACACTTACACGAAGTCGATCGAACTTCGTTTACGTGAGTTATGCTCGTCGAAAAAAGTGTCTACGAACGTACGTACGTACGTACACACACACACACACACATACATCTCCCTTTCTAAAAACACTTTATTTATACTCTATAGACCTCAAAACGTAAAGAAGTGTTGAAAATTTCAATTTCGATTTTCGAGGCGATTAAAAGAACTTCCCATATACTGGGAAGTTAAAAAGCCACAATTCCAATTAATGTAGAAAAATCTGGAAATTTATTCAGTAATTTCATAAACAGTAAATAAAAAAATAAATTAAGAGAAATGTCCGGAAAAATTGAAACGACAAAATTCATGTTCATGTTCGAAAATATTCAAAGAAAACCTGGAGGGACTGATTTTGAATCGTTAAATTAAACCAAATCAAACATCAGAATGTTCAGGCAAATTAAGCAATGATTGAAAATAATTATTTTTAAATAATACATCAAAATTATGACAGACGCAATTCATTTTTTTAATTGACGTAAACTAGCTGCAATTTTTACAAAATCAAGACTAAGTACTTCTCAGGTTTGGATAGTGTCATTGAGAAATTAAATCTTCTAAGTTGATTTTCTATTGTAAAATAAACTAATTTTCAATAAGTTTTCACCCTCTTTTTTATTTGCTTTCCATGAATTGTTCTCACCATACAGAAAGCGAATTAAAAGCAAAAATTTCGTACTCTCAAATGCAACTTTTTAAGGATTTTTTGCATATTTGTTTCCTAAAGTATTCCTTCTTTTATTTGTTCCAGTTAATTTTTTATTTATTCTATATGGAAATATTTATAATTAAAAATTTTGTTTTAGTGATCTTCAAAATTATTTCCATGAATTCATGCGAAAGAAATTTTAAAACAAACAATTTCCGATTGTTTCTTAAATGTTATTTGAGGTCATTTTCCAAAAAAAAATGTTGGGCTCCTCGGAATGTTTGATATCCAATTTGTAAACAATTACTTTTTTTGCATATGTAGTTTTCAAAAATTAGACGGAGCATAGCCCTCGTAGTGTATATATACAGAACATTTGATTATTTTTTGCTGTCGAGACTATCTTCCAGATCATGATTGTATGCTTCAATTTTGGAATGTAATCAGTTATGAATTGATTGTAACGACATAATTTCGGATTCATTTCTGGCTTGCCAAATATGTATGTATTATAGTTTCTGTGTGCACCTGCAAACAACAACGAACAACTTACCTAGGCTCTGCTTGTGTGCAGCCCACACACCTACTCCAAGCTCCATTTATAGCCGAGCTATGGTGAATTACTCCAAATCTAACAGTAGTCAGTTTTTGGCTCCATTCTGTTCGCTTACCACTTTCGCACAGAAAAATTGCTTAAGTTGTACCTACATGCTCGCAACCTTGTACGCAGTGCAGAATCGGGATTGTGTATAAACACTTTATTGCCATAATATCAACAATAGTCCATGCATCTAACTAATCACCCGTTACAATTGACAAATTTCCTAGGCTATTTGCCTTGACTATAATTACCTCTCCTCTATTTTCCACCGGTTTATGCAAACATTTTCGTATGCTCAAAATTCGCGAATTGTGTGCTGTATTCCATATACATTCTTTGATTTCGAATGTTTGCTTCCGCATGCAGAAAAGGCAGCTAACAATAATAAATAAACATTCTGAAAAGTTAAGCCTGACCAATGCAAAATTTACGATAAAATATCCGAGGAGCCATTAATCATTTGATTAACTGACCTGACCACATACCATTTCGGTTAGGACTGGTCTTTTGGCGGTGATGATGATGATGACGGCGGTGAGTTTTCAGATTTGAATGGTAAGCGATCAAAGAGGTGGGAATTGCACGATCTCAAAGAGTTTACAATCAATGCAGCTGTATAATCAAACGGCATTTGACGAACATTGCCTGTTCGCTTGCAGGATATTACCAGAAATTTTAAATGGCATAAAATAGTAAATTTGCTTTTATGCTCAATCCCAACTAACTCACTGTGCTGTGTAATATTGCAAAAATGCATTTGCTATCTCCAAAAAGTCGCAAAAAGTTTTATGATCGCTAAAAAAAAATATGGTTCACGTATCCAGGACCTTAAAATCTAAGAGTTTTTTATGAGCTCATAATATGAAATACAGTAAACCACTGCGTAGGCTGGGGTAACTGAGGAATCTTGAACTGTTTTCGGCCCACTTAGGCAACCTGTCTGAACTCGAGGTGACATAAAAAGTTACATAACTAAATGCCATGCATGTCAAGCTCACAAGAACAGAAAGTACCTACTTTTATCATAATGTCGCAGCGACAATTGTCTCACAGCCGTGACTGACCTATAACGTGCATGACATAATGCGAACAATTTAATTTTTTGCACATCTATTACAAAAAGACATCTCTATTTGCGATTGTTGCTCATCGCGTCGCGTGGCTCATTGGTCCGCCTTCCCAGGCGCATTACATCCCGCCAACCAAATATTCCACCAACAACAACAATGGAGCAACCATAATGGCAAGGTCGATACAATTTTGAGTTGTTCAATTTGCAACTCGAATCGCGCGACAAAAGGTCTGTCGCGCCTCATTTGGTCTCGTCTCGTTTCGCCTAGCGCAAAAAACTACGAGTATCTACTGCGTATAGATACTTCGTGGAATCCGCCACTAAAGATACACGTATCCGCGTGGTTCCTGGCCGCAACCGCAGCACACACGACGCAAATAAAACGGAGAGTTGCACAGCCAAAGCTAAAAACTTTAGGAGTTTGATCCGAAAGAACAACAATGTGTTGCTCGACATGTTGCTCACTGAGTTTAAATGTCACGAATGAGCTTTATTGTTCTGCTGGCGGAGCAAAGGTATGCCGTAAACATACCATGAGGCATGAGGTCGATGGAGTCCACCACCTTCTTCGCTGCTTCCTCAATGCGCAGTTGGCGACTGCATAACACACGGAATATCTTTTGAGCTATTTATGGGTTTGTATGAAATTATCTTTAATGGACGGCGATGTTATGTTAAATTTAACCCTGAATTGCAATACATTCTTTCAGAATACAAAAGAAGATATGCGAAAGGATCATTTTATTATGCAGACAGTGCGTAATAAAAATTAGTGTATAGTCGCGATGGACGAACGATCAAAATCGAGACTTCACCAATCCGGCCCCACGTTGTGTGTCATTTTAATAAGTATGAGTGATTGACGACGATGGTCGTAACAAAATTCGAAGTTATCCAAACTTTCGCCTCCGTGACCTCGCGGACACTCAGTCCCGGGGACAACCCCGGTGACAACGAATCCTTTGCAAGCGTAAAAACAAATTTTCGTTGGGCCTTTTCATAGTGAGAGGTGTAATGGCTGCTGGCAAACCAGCTCAGTTTGGTGCGTCGCGGGTGGTTTTTCTAGCTGTGATCATCATTACTGTAGATTCAGCTATCTTAAGGCTAAAATCTCGCGCGCATATGAGTAAGAATTGCTATGACCCGAAACAAGATATCGATACAACTACAACAAAAACTGACTTGCGGGCTAAAAACGCTCGGGAAGCGGCGTCACTCCTCACAGAACGAGTGGCATTAGCGGTGCTCATCAGGTGTAGATATTGAGACCTAGACCCACCCTACTTTAGTCTGGGCCCACCAATACTTACTTCAGTTAGGTCTACAGAGCAGAATTTGCCGTTTACGCTTGAAAAGTTCAAGTTAGGACCAAAGCTCGTTCCGTTAGCTTTCATAACAATATTCAAATGCTTCTTAGTGAATGCGAACGCAAAGATTCCATACTGAATATTTCTCCAAAACACCCTCACAAATCAACATGCCTCGCCGCTGTCACAAAACGTCGATATTCGCACATCATATTATCAAATACGTTAAGTAATCAACGGGATTTATATGAGGTAATAATAATTCGAATATTTCGATGGACAAGCAAGCAATTAATGGAAAGACACTATCAATTTAGATTCAAACAGCTACCACTTAATAATCCACTGTAGCTTATACCGAACAAAGTTTCTATTATAGCTCACAATCCCTTCCCAATATCGATTCAAAATCTGTAGTCGAATTCAGTCAGAAAGTGTCTTGTCTATATAAAAGTACAGTTGTATTGCAGCTACTCATCTTGAGAATTTAGCATACCTTACTTCAATTCAACCCAACGATCAATTCAAACAGCTTTTTAAAACTCAATACAGAGCTTTATATTTATATCTAAAATATTCATCTCACACCTAACATAAAGGGTCTATAGTCAACGATAAAGATATATGTAGTTTCAAAATGGTCATATCGTCGTCGTCGTCAATACACGACCTTGTAACTACAATTTTTGGTGAAAACGTTATTTTGTCAATTTCAGTGCGTTTCTTTTGAGAAGGTTTTTATTGCCTCCTGTAAAATTTTTTTTTTGCATTTACAAGGTCTTGCATTGATGCCGACGATATTTTGGATCTTTTGTAACTTTCTTTCTTTTTGTGCTTATTTCAAAGGAACTAGGCATAGCGCATCAGTTTATACTAGAAACTTTTGTTGAAGGCCTGATAAGATCAGAAAATAAAATTGAGGATCGAAAATTGTTTACTATGGCGAACACTAGTTCCGAAATCAAAAAGTACCCCAAGAAGTTATTAATTTTGTTACTTTATTATTTTGTTTCACGGTAGTATCAAAACAACAATTAATTTTCAGATATTAGCTTATCGATTACTATTATTTACTTCCCAGCATATGGGAACTTCTTGTAATCGCCGCGAAAATAAAAATTGAAGTGTTCAACATATCTTTACGTTTTGAGGTCTATAGAGTAAATTCAAGTGTTTTTAGAAAGAGAAATGTATGTGTGTGTGTACGTGCGTACGTACGTTTGTGGACAGTTTTTTCTACGAGCATAACTCACGTAAACAAAATCGCATCGACTTCGTTGAGGTGTCAATCGAAGCGTCTTTACAATTTTAAGAGCTGATTAATTTGTGGAAGGTCATTTCTGTCATGCACTATATCTTGCGGATCCAAAATAGGATTTGCATCGGCGCGTATTAACATTTGTGTGATTCTGTAAAAATTTTAGAAAAACAGTGCAAAAGGAATTCATAAAAAATGAATTTTTAATTTGATTTACACAACCCAGTATTCAATGTTTAAAAAATTTATAAACTCTAAACAATTTTTGTACCAAAAACATCAACGCTTTTTTTCATGATTACAAAAAGAATAAAATTAAAACTTAAAAATCATTAGAAGTCACAATTTAAACCAGGTTCATACGAATGACATCAACTGATATCCCCTGTTCTTAAGACATTGATGTTAAGAAAATCAAAGCTGGTCAATATTTGCATAATTTGAGCTGATTTTCAAAAGTTTTCAGAGTGCCGTGATTATATTTTCATGAAAAAATGGCTTAAATTTTGAAAAAAAATAACTATTTCCAATCAAATTTTCATTTGTGGTCATCAATGCTTTGAATAGTAAAATCTTTTGTAGTCAAAACTTTACAAGATCATCTATATAATTAAACGGCTAACATGAATTTTGTGGTACTAATTTAGCAGTTGTTTCTGGACCGATTTTCATAGAAAATACATCAATGGAAAGAGAATATCCTGTAGGTGTGCAGAATTGTATTTTTTGTGAAAATCTGTTTGGAAAATGTAGAAAAAAAATAGAAAATAGATTTTCTTACTAATACATACACAACGTTGAATGTTCGCACAGCGATAAATACGAATGGTATACTAACCTTCATTACCAACATAAAAACCTTGATTTTCTACGAGTTGTGTAGTGCATGCAGTGGTAATTTGCCCTTGCACGCGGGAGTCCCAGGTTCGTATCTAGGACTGTTCCAAGTGTTTTAGTCTCTTTTTTGGAAGCTAATTATATCATCAAATTTCACCATATTTATTTTCATTCTCACTTTACACTGTTTATGTGTATTGTATTTGACCGTTCACTGGTTCGGTCTTGTGTGATAGCTTTCTCTCTGTGGACCAATCGTGTGTATTGTATTTAGCGTTGCCGTTCATTATGCAAATGCATACGCACACTTCATCATATTTTTTTAGTTTGTTTTGCTGAAGGTCGTCTAACATTCCACAAAAAAGCGTTTTCAGTTGAAGAAAACTTTCAAGATATAAAAACGATGTTTGATTTTCCTAACATTATTTACACAAACCGGTTTGGTAGATCTCAAGAATGTGAAAATCGAATGATGACATGCGCAAAACGCTTAGCATTGTTAAACGTTCGAGACGCATTGAAGCGCCAATAATTGAATAATGATTTTCAAACATTATTCAAATTCATAAACATTATTTAATCATAAGAGAAAAACAAATTTAGCTTACCGTTTTATTATATTGATTGATGATTATTCGCTCGAATTTCTAGAGTCAGTTATAATAAAATCATCATGGCACTCGAATTTCGAGTGTTGGAATCTGCTAGTTTTCATTATTTTGTTTGTGTTTCATAATTTAAATATCAATGTAAATATTACTAGATAGTTGACCATGTGGACCTCAAGGATCGCGCCTCGCGGCTTATTTTTACAATTTTCACTACTACGATTCATTTGTAGTTTTATGCACCGTTATGACGAATTGCAATGGAATTTCATATTTGAAACATGCTCTGCATTTTCGTGTACATTTCAACTATTGAAATGCCACCTAGGATTAAATCTATCAATTTAAAATGATCACCTGAACTCTATTTTATATTTATAAACATTGCTACGACACAACAAAAACAAACTATACAAAATAACTATTCTTCATGGAAACATTAAGTGTAATTAAGTGAGTGATTTCGCCGAAAGATGCAATCAAACAAATTTAAGCGATTTCCTAATTTTTGAACTGGTTTACCTTCTCGAGCCAAATAGTCATAAATTTTCCATTAGTCAAACGATGTTGGATACGTTGGGGTTGGTTATGAGTTTTAGACAGAAAAGCATTTAAACTTTATTGTCCTCATCAAGCCAAATCTCTGTTATTGTATTTTTTAATTGCAGCGGGTATTAACGTCACTCCAAAGCAACTGCATAAGTTTTGTGTCGGAAGTAATACCAAGGCAAAAATTGGTCGCCTGGGAGGATATATTGTTACTTTTTAATTGTGCATCTTACATCGTGACTTTATAGTTGTTAATATTTAATAAAATGTACTAACTTTCGACCCAATTTGATTTGCTGATTGTGGGGATTTGAATAATTTGGAATTTAGCGGACATGCTTGCTGCTATTAGGTAGATCTTTTCGTAAGCCACACCTCTTCCCAGCACCAACTACGAAGCAGAGAAACTATGATATAAATGTTATCCCCAATGGAAATATTTTTTCCAAGGACACTACAACTTTCACTCCCGTACTATATCCTGATCGCGATATTATCAAAAGTATCGCATTGCCTTTCATAAACCGCTGGCGAACAATAAAAGCCACTATCTTTGGATATCTGAACTGATTTGCATTGCATAGGCTTGCACTCCACCAATAGCTTGGTCCAGTTGACCGCAAAAAGCATGCAGACCTAATGGATAGTAAAAAAATCACATAATAATCGAAGCGCAAGAATAGGCGTTCAAGGCATCTCCACGACGTGTCTACGTACGTCAAGAATTAAAAGTGCCCATGTCCACTTCTCATCTTTCAGGAACCGAGGACTCAAGTATTTGGGTCAACCTTACTTGCATCTTATCCGATTATAGGCAGCAACAAAGTAGCTACCGTGCATGCAAGAATACAGATACGATTTTCTTAGAGACAGACTCAAATTACTTGCGCGGGAAAGGTAGCGCGCCGTGGCTGCGAACGAAACCGCACAACAAGTAGTTAACTGCTCTCGGAAAGTTCAGGTCCGGAGAGATTAGTATCTTTTTTTAGTCTTACACATATTGTAACGACTGTTGAATGATGGTCTTGAACTGCCGCCAAAGTTTGTTTTAATGAAATTTTTTCTTCTCCTTTCTCGATGCTGTCCAAGGGCATGTCGACTAGTTTATCAAAAGCGAATTAATCACACCCATCACACCGATTCGAAGTGGCCAAGAAATGTTTTAAAGGGAGTTCTACAGGGTCTGAAGATTGAATCAGGTTGGTGGCATTCATATTTAAGGTCGCAGTGACTGTTGAGATTTTTTAATAATTTCACATACATATGTTTCATAAACACAAGAAGTTTAGGCTTATAAATACTTTTGTCTGATAAATTCCAGGCAGTGTAAAACTGAATGACCAAGTATTCTAATTGTCATGCTGCAAGACTTGAAATGAAATAAACGCACAACTGGTTTGGCATAATTTTACTTAATTCATATTTTAAACATGTCTAACTTTAAGTCTTGCATGTTTTTGACAATCATCGTATTGCCTGTACTATATAAATTAATTCTAAATTTTTGTTTACTTCGAAAGAAACATATTCAATCAATTTATCAATACGAAAGTTTTTAAACAAAAAAAAATATTTTTGATATCCCCAATCTCGGCCATTGCTCAGTTATTAAATTTTCAATCATTATACATCGCCCGATTACTGACAAATTCTAGAAAAATCTGTCTATAGACTAACGCGTGCGATGCCTCATGACATACGTTGCTAGACACTCCATGTATCGTGCATCTCCTACCTCACGGAAACCGATATCGCTCACGCGACTTCAATTTTCAACAATTTTATCCGGGCGGTACTTTGGTAGGGGCGGCAAACTTTTGAAATAAAAATATTGAACAAGGTGTGACCCTTGAGATCCACACAGTTAACTTCCCAGTAATACTTATTACAAATGATGATGGAGGAAGTAATTGAAATCCTACGAACACTAAAGAAGCAAGCCGCGAAGTGCGAGCCGTGAGGTCGACACGGTCAACTTCTCAGTAATATCTAGATAAACATTAAAAATATTAAACACAATAATAATTTTGTATATAGTACTACTTTAAATAATAATAATGAGATGAGTGGATGAGTGATGATGATTGATTACCACAAATGCAAATTTGATTGAAATTTTGATGGTTTTCAAAATTTAAGCCGCTTATTTTTATGAAAAGACTGCAAAAACTATTAAAAATCTGCTCAAATTATCCAAACATTTTAAAACTTTGATTGACTTTACAACAAAGTCTTTAGAATAAAAGATATAAGGTAATATCATTCGGAAGAACCCTTTTCATATGGTAACTTTGAATGATTTTTTTATTTTTAATTGAATTTTTATCAGAGTCATGAAAAAAGTTTTGCTGGTTTCTCTTCAAAAACTGATAGGAATGTATAAATTTTATAAACATTTATTACTGTGTTGTGCAAATCAGGTTAAAAAAATATTTTTTATGAAAAAAACCCTAAGTTTTTGCATTTTCTTCTATTAAATTAAAAAAAAAACGCTGAAACGGATGTTTATACTGTTAAAATAATCAAAGAAATTTTAAAACATGTCGATTCACACCTTAATGATTCAAATATTATATCTGGTTCGTGAGATATAGTGAATGCAAGAAATGACCTTGAAGATCAAGATGACTGTTAATATTTTTTTATTTTTTATTTAATGTTTCTTGTTATCATGAGAAAACGGTTTGATGCTTTTACAAACACTGCTTGAAGTATATAAATTTTATAAAAATTGAATACTGTCTTCCGTAAATCAGGTTAAAAATTTATTGTTTATTAAAAAAACCTAATTTTTTGCACTTTTTTTTTCTTAAATTAAAAACGGCTCCAACGATTTTTTTTTTCAAAATTCGAGAAATCCACGAAAATTTCAATACGCGTTGATTGACACCATGACAATGTAAATCGTATGTTTGGTTCGCGAGATAGAACGCATGACAGAAATGACCTTGAAGATCATGATGCCTGTTAATGATTTTTTATTTTTTATTTTATTTTTTACATGATAATGAGAAAAAGTTTTAAGATTGTTTTTACAATCACTAATTGAAGTAAATAAATTTTATAAAAATTGAATACTGTCTTCCGTAAATCAGGTTAAAAATTTATTGTTTATTAAAAAAAAACCTAATTTTTTCCACTTTATTTTTTACAAATTAAAAAACGGCTGCCAGAAATTTTTTAAAAACTTGAAAAAATAACGAAAATTTCAATACGCGTCGATTGACACCTTGATAAAGGAAATCGTATGTTTCATTCGCGAGATATAACGCATGACATAAATGACCTTCAAAGGGGCAAAACAACAAACCCCCCGACCGAAGTATCCCAAAAACTAATCAGCTCTTAAAATTGCAAAGACGCTTCGATTGACTTCTTAACGAACTCGATATGACTTTGTTTACGTGAGTTATGCTCGTAGAAAAAAGTGTCCACGAACGTACGTACGTACGTACACACACATACACACACATCTCCCTTTCTAAAAACACTTTATTTATACTCTATAGACCTCAAAACGTAAAGAAATGTTGAAAATTTCAATTTCGATTTTCGAGGCGATTACAAGAACTTCCCATATACTGGGAAGGTAATAAACTACTAAAAACTACAATTTTATTTTGATGAAAGCTTTTTAAAGCATATGATGTTGCAAAGTATTGACTTCAAAGCGTTGATTACCACAAATTGAAATTTGATTGAATTTTTTTTTTGGTATTTAAAATTGAAGCCGTTTTTTTATTCAAATTAAAACACGGTTCTATGTAAACTATTCAAAATCTACTCAAACTATGCAAATATTAATAAACTTTGATTGACCTAACAGCAACGTTCTTAGAATGAGATCAGATAATATTATTCATATGAACACTTTTTACATTGTGACTTTGAATAATTTCCTTTTTTTCATTTACTTCTTTTGTAATCATGGAAAAAAGTTTTGCTGGTTTCTCTACAAAAACGGATGAGATGAGAGATAAATTTTATAAACATTTATTACTGAGTTTTGCACAGGTTGAAAATTTATTTTTAATAGAAAGTTTTTAGTTTTAGTTTTTCGGTATTTTTTAAATTGAAAAACGGATCCAAAGATTTTTTTATAGATTTAAATACATCACAAAAAATACACATCGATTAACACCTTAATCATGCAAATCCTATATTTGGTTCACGAGATATACGGCATGACATAAATGACCTTCAAATGACCAAAACAACATACCCCCGACCGAAGTGTCCCAAAAACTAATCAGCTCTTAAGATTCCAAGGACGCTTCGATTGACACATCAACAAAGTCAATACGGCTTTGTTTACGCAAGTTATGCTCGTTGAAAAACTGACTTTAATTGTTTTGAAATCATAAATAAAAAGTTTTGCTGGTTTGTTTACAATAACTGTTTAGAGTATTTTAATTTTATAAACATTGATTACTGTGTTGTGCAAATCATAATATATTCATAAAAAATTTAATTTTTAAATATATTCTCAAAAATATTTACATGTAAAATAAATTATAAATAAATTTTATGAGCAGGAATAAAACCTAGATACAAAATGTTTTACAATATAAAAAAACTTATATTACCCATTTAATTCAATTTAACTAACAAATTATAGAAACACCAAAAAATTCTAATTTTAATTGATGAAAATAATTAAATAATATTAATTATTGGATTATTGAATTTGTTATGAAAAAGCCCTATTTATTTACTGTATTAAATTGGAAAACGGCTCCAACAATTTTTCCCAAATTTTCAAGAACCACATGAATGTAAATACCCGATTAACATCCTAACTATGCAAATCTTATGTTATGTTCGTGAGATATAGCGCATGACAAAAATGACTTCCAAAGGGTCAAAACAACAAACTCCCTCGACCGGAGTGTCCCAAAAGCTAATCAGCTGTTAAGATTGCAAAGGCGCTTCGATTGACACCTCAACGAAGTCGATACGACTTTATTTACGTGAGTTATGATCGTAGAAAAAACTTTCCACGAACGTACGTACGTAAATACAGATACACATACATACATAGTTCTTTCTAAACACACTTTAAATATACTCTCAAAACGTCAAACGTAAAGATATGTTGAAAATTTCAATTTCGATTTTTGAGGCTTATGATCGCCTCGAAGATTAAAATTGAAACTTCCCATATACTGGGAAGTTAATAAGAAATGACTATTAGTCTTTCTAGAGAACAGTGGCGAAACAGTCCAAATACATCAAAGCCATGAAGCCTACCAAAAATGACCGTACGCGGCAAACTCTAGTTCAGTCGGGATAGAAACACAAATTGCATTCAACTTCGCCAAAAGTTTCGTTAGCGTCATTTTGTATTTCAAGCGTCGATATGAAAATAGTCATTTAGCAATAAAAGCTTTTTGGATATTCGTTGTTATTATTACTATTAATATTTTAGTAGAAATTACTAGGAGGTAGTCCGTGTGGACCTCAGGGGTCGCACGTCAAAGCTTCTTTGTTCGTTTTTTTGGGGGTTTTCCTGTAAATGATTATTTTAATTTTAATTAATAAATCAAAAGTTCTTATCCTCTAAGATTGTTGATCCTGCATCCTTGCTTTGATATTCTTATGAAAACTCAATTTCATTTTTATGTGAATTGGAAGAAAAATCATTAATCTTGCTGTGAGAATGTACACTTCAAATTGCTATTAAACGATGATTCTTCTTTTTACCGACAACGACATTTCGCTCCAACATTTTAATTGAATCATTCCTATTCTGGGATCTACTAAAGGATGTAAACCATTCGTGTTTGCCTAACCAAATTGAAATCGCCAGCCCGCACGTCAGAAAAAACAGTTTTATGCTCGATTTTAATCTGTAGATCGCAAGCAAATATGCTCTCCATTGTTCGCTATCTTAAATACCAAAATACAAGATCTAAGCTGTTCAAACGGATTGAATGTCTGTTCTGGTATGTCTAACCTGTCCAGGGGGAGATGTAAGGTCAGTGGTTTAGTTGGTGCCACGCCGATGACGAACACAATAAGGAAACAAAACAATGGCTAGTAAGTTCTAGTTGTGGTAGTGCAGCAAGTCCAGAGATATGCATTCAAACCGCTACATTTTACCACTCAGATGCAAACAGGAACATATTGGGGTTTACTATGCCATGAGGTCGATTATTAATTTTGACTGACAAAAAGACCATTGTTTCGATTTAATCGAATTGTTTGGGTCGTTACAGCCTACCAACCTGCATTTCTAAATCAATGGTGATTCGATTGAAACTATTTTAATGATACGGGTCAACAGTATGTCACAGTCTGACAACAGCAAAAAATATTGCATATTTGGCTGTGAATGCAAAATCAACTTTCAGAAATTTTTGCCATTAAATGTTCCTTGAGGCATTGGAAAGATTTCCCTTTTCATTTCAAATATCTGCCAACATGCGGTTTAAAACAGTTCAAACATTCTATGCGAAGATATGAAAAAAATCCAAGAAAGGAAAACTTGATGAATTTTGACTACTGACTTCATTACGTTCTGACTTTTTCGTTGAGAATGGCGGCAAATGCAGCCTTTTCAAGTATTTCTAAATTTGAAAATAATTGTCCATAAAATTTAAATTAATTGTAGCTTAAAATGTTAACAACCAAACATTTTAAGTTACTTCTGTAAGATTTAAACTTCAGTTTTTATATATCTACGTTTAGTCGGCCTCTGCTCGGATTATTTGTTTACGCTAAATCGACTAAAATATAAAAAAAAATACTGCAAACGGATGTTTTTGAACGATATCGCTAATATTCCAAAAACTCTATGTAAGGGAACACACAAAATAGTATTTTTCTACATCCAAAATTTTTTAAAAGTTATATTTTTTGACCTGTCCAATTCAAATATTCCAAATCAGTGTTATTATTTTGAAATAATTGAATAATAAATTGCAACCTTACTTTTTACGAAAATATCTGACTTTATTTGCTACAGATACTGAGTAAATATTTCTTCGCAAATGTGCTAGTTAATTTTTAATCAAGTTTTTATTCAAAAATATATATTTTCAGGGCTGAGCCCAGTTCTTTATTGATCGGAAGATCGTTACAAACTGAACTTAAGTTCTAAGACTACTTAAAATTCCACATTTGCTTATTGCTAGAAAAAAATGCTTAGTCTGCATGGTTTCAAATAATCTACTCGCAACCATGAGAACGGAAATCAGTGCTCAGATGTCTTTCCCTAGAAATAGAATTTATGCAACCTTGCACTTTGTGCAGATTTTACGGGTCGTCTGCTAACTCTTCCCCCGTTAAGTGCGATTGTCAAATCGCTAAAAATATGGCAGGTTGTTGAACTTTACCTGGCATGGTGGTTTTTGTTAGGCACAGGATGCTGTGGCTGTAGGAGTGATTGGCTCCGATTCCTCTTGACTAGAACATGATGATGCAGTTATGGGAGCAATTGTTACCGTTTCTTTTGCGTGATGAGAGGATACTACGATTCTGGTAATAAAGCGCTGTAGTTGAGCAGTTGTACCCGCCAGGGTTGTTACGGATGCCAAAATTTTCACATCCGCGGATGCGAATGCGGATTTAAGCATTTCTTTAAAGATATTTCAATTTTAAGTACATAAATAAATGAAAATCGATTTAATTTTAATATGTTTTATTTGGTCATATTTTGAGAACAAAATTAACACAGCTTTTAGACTTATTTATCAGTATTTTAAGTCTAGAGTTTTATAATGAAAAACTTTGTTTATTTGTTAAAATTAAAAATTGGTGAATTTTATCTAATAAATAGTAAACCTGTTTCTTACTGGATCATATTTTAACCCAGTTCCACTAAATAGTTGTTCGCTTGGAACACTGGCTGATGATGGTGATAAATACCTGCGTACGAATCTGAAGAGAGTTTTAAGTTCACCGTGATTAACTTTCCACAAATTAAGTGGACTTTCATCCAAATCCAGTCTTTTTTATTGCGATAAATAACTAACTCCTTTCGGAGAAGAGCTTCATGGCTACTGTTATCAAGTTCTCCTTTATTTTCATCTTCACTCGATGAATCTAACATCATGGCAAGATCGCTTTTTAAGCAACTCCTGTTACCCATACCGAACGTTCCTGGCTCCGGGACGAACGAATCTTCCATTCTCCTTTTTGTTTTTTCCAAACTTGGCGGCGATATAGGAGAACCAGTGACGACAGAATAATTTACCAACATTAATATTTCATCTTTTATTTTTTCTTCGGTGAATGGTTTGAACAATTCATGCTTATAGTGAGAGTCTAAGTACGTTGAAATTGCATATAAATTGTTATCCTCCAAAGAAGAAAATTTCGCTGAAAATTGTGTTTCAGATTTGAGACTGCCAACCGAATAGCATCAGTATCCAGTGGTTTTGTTAAATAGTCGTCAAGTTTTTTCATAAGCATTTGAATGATAGGAATCACAGATGATATGAGTGACTGAGAGCTACTCATTTCACGAGTAGCTTCTTCAAAAGGTTTCAATAGTTCAAGATAACATTCTATTATTTTCCACTCTTCTGGCAAAATTGATTCAATGTTATTGTCCTTGACATGAAGACTTAACGCATCTTTTATCTTCGAAAAACGTTCATGTAAAATGTGCTATTTCAGCGCGTCACACAGTCCTGAAATAATGTCAGATGCGGTTGATTGTCTGAGCCATAAACAGAGTAAACAAACACTGTAATTGATTCGAAAAGGGAATCACGTCGATAACTAAAACAAAACATACAAAACTGTAGGATCTTTTCACCAATGTGTACCTTCCTATTGATAAGATAGCAAGCAACTAGCAAACAGGCACGAGGCACGCGCCAGACTGGTCCCGCCAACTTTCCTTGCATTTCATTATTTGTTGCAGATATGAATCCGCTCCGCATTTATTGATGCGGATGAAGATGTCTGAATTAAAGCGAATATTCCGCATTTGCGGATGCAGATGTGAATATCCGTAACAACCTTAGTACCCGCATAACACATCGGTCCTCCTACGGAATTAAATCGGTATTCCCTATGTATGGGGCAGTACTGATACATGCAGAACTGTAGCGGAACATTTTGGATACTGGATAAGTTTCTAATATCGACACAGATACAGTATTGCATTAGGAACTGGGTTCTATACTGCGTCAGTACTGCATCACTGGTACTGGTGAATTTTGTGAAAGTTCTGAATCAATTCAGTTTGCGGATTCTGTTACAGTATTCGTCTCATAAAAAAATATATCAATATATTAAGTCAAAACGTAATAACTTTTTCTATTTAGTTATTTACTTGGTCTTTTCTGTATCATATGTTTGTACAACTTATCAAATCTATGTAGTTCGGTTTGGAAATATGTTAAATTTCAATTACCTTTTTGTATGAATTCAGCTGTGATTGAATACGTTGCCCTCGTTCCTTATTGTCAAGAAGTGAGCGCGCATCGATCTGAGCCACTGGCACTTACAATCGTCTTATTAGTGAAAGATATAGAAAAATCAATTTTGATACAAAAGTCAAAGCGAACCCAGCGAAGCCACCCTCACGGTAATTTAACAACATTTTAAGGCAGTTGTAAGAATCAATTACCCTAATTTAGCTGATTATATGAACGAGAGTTGCATTCTGAATAATGAGCACGAAAAACAAGTGGTGGATGTCGCAGAAGACGCAACTGAACGGAGTCCTGTATCATTCGTAGATAGGATCAGAAGCTGGGCATGTCTCGTGTCACTTAGTCATAGTGACATCAATAAGCTTCTAATCTAATTCTTCTAATTCTCTCAGTAGAGTGTAATTTTCCTTTTATGGATGTCAGATCTATGCTAGAGACTCCAAAAAATAATGGAAAGCGTTACATTGAAAACATAGACAATGGTCAATATACTCACGTTGAGATGAAGGACTCGTTAATCTCATGCATTGAATCCAACATGCGCACAATTATAAAGAAATTGAAATTGAATTGAAATTTCATTCAACATTGATGGAACACCTTCTTCAAAAAGTAGTGGTCACAGTTTTTGGATAATTGCCGGATGCGTCAACAATCTATGTAATTCAGTTTTTCCGATAGGAATATTCAAGGTCTCTGGTAAACCGAAGAATTTGAATGTGGTGCTGGAAAGGTTCGTTGCTGATGTATTACAGCTCCTTAAAGTTGGAATTAACGTACGATCAAATTCGTACACTATTAAAATACATTCATTCATTTGTGACGCTCCGGCGATGGCAGCTGTGAAGCAAGGAAAAACACATGGTGGTTACTTTTATTGTCAAAAATGCTTCACGAAAGGTCAAAGATTCATCACAGCTAGGGAAGGGAGTAAAATAGTGTATCCAGAAGTATCAGCACCCTTGCGAAATGATGAAAGTTTCAGGAGCAGGTCAACATTTGACGGAGATTCCGATGTTAGCCATCATAAAGATTTCCGTTCTATTTTGGAAACGCTACCGATTGATATGATCAAGCAATTTTCAATAGATGAAATGCATTTAGTTGATAAGGGTGTTTGCAAAAAGATTATTTCCATATTACTGGCAAAACCCCATAAGCAAAAATTAGCAAGTAGCCAAGTTATGAAAATCAACAATCAGTTGGAAATAATTAAAAAATATTGTTCCTCCGAATTTCAAAGAAAAATAAGGCCCACCGATTTCAGTACCGCTTGAGTTTAGATGAATCTACGAATTTCAGTATTGCATTTGCCTTCAATTTTGAATACTGCTTAAGTTCCGATGAAGTCCAGAATTTGAGTATCGCATTGCCTTGAATTTTGAGTACTGCTGAGGTTCCGGTGAAATCCAGAATTTCAGTATTTCAGTGATGCAGACATTCAATACCGCTTCAGCTTTGATTAAGTTATGAATATCGGTAACAAATTATTTTGAGTTTTCAGTATCACCTAAGTTCTAGTTTTATAATGAATATCAGTGTCGTATTGAGTAACTAATAAAAAATAATAATAATAAAATCCGATTTTCAGTACTGATCATTCAGTACTTTAAAATTCTATACGGGTAGTATGGGGGGAAGCACTTGAATGGCAGGGACTTCTCTAGAAGTAAAGGAATTTTACTAAAATGGTGCCATTTAGGCTATGAGTAACGTTTTCTGAAATTAGGTTGCCAGAAAATTGATTAAGTAGTAAGATTCCATCTGAAATTTCCTCGACTGAGGGTATGTCCTGATTGTTTATTTGATTACAAGTTGCATGCAGACTTTTGAGTAGATTTGGGATACATTTTGTATCACTTATATCTACTAAATTATTTTGTTTACAAATATATAGCGAGTTTATGGTTTTACATTTTTCTTTTATTTCATATATTTTTACGTCATTTTTTAAAACACCTTTGAAGGGAATTTCACTTATGCGATCTTGTTTTTTAATAGGTTTTATATTCAAAGTCTCGTACATTTGATTCGTAGTGATTGTAATATTGATAACATAAGGGTATGAAAATTTATTCGTTATAAATTTGACTTCAGCAAAGGTAAGTCAGTAGTTGAATATGGAAGGAATTCCCTGTCAAGTACTTTTTGTGGCTATTTAAGTTTCTTGTTTGGACAAAATTAACGAATTAACAATACCAAATCTCGCCCAATGTGTGGCGTGCTCAATATTTTTAAGTTCTTCCTTTATTGAATTTAATTTGAATTGTACATTCACAATTTCAATCAAAGTTGTGTTGTTTTCTTCTTTAAACAGTCGTTTTATTACGTTGCTAATTTTAGTTATATTATTGGTTCTTTTTTTGTATAATCTATTGATAACGACCTAGGAGAAATAATTAATTTTTAATATTACTTTTATGTACAACTTTGCTGGGTTGGGTTAGTACGGTGGAATTTAGGTTTTCTCTTACAATCTCTTGCTTGTATCGGGCGTTGGTTTCGATACCTGTCTTTTATTAATTTTAACAAAGATTATATCCCCTTCGTTGTAGTATTTTGCAACCTGTCTTTTCTTATTGTGGTTTCTCAAGTCCGTCGGTTGTTTTCTTTTCAATTTTTCGATGTCAGAGAGTCTCACGTTTTCGAAATTTTTGGGGGTAGATGGTACCGACTCGGCCGCATAACATTTCCACTGGTTTTTTGCCTGTCGTTGAATGAATTGAGAAGTTGTATTCATTGACAGCACGCTGTTAAAGTTCTTCAAACGAACGTGGCGGACCATCTCGCTTTAAGCATCTCATGATCTCAGCGAGGGTGGAGTGCCAGCGCTCAACCTGCCCATTCACCTCGCTCTTGTAAGGCGGAGTTTTATAGACCCTTATATGCAGTTCGCCTTCTACCAACGATATTACTGAGGCCGATCTTAATGAGCTCTCATTGTCCATGATCACATTCTCGTGGACACAGAAATAAAAAAAAAATCTAATAGTGGCTGTCTTATATCTTCGATTGATTTCGAAGCGATTGGTTTCGCTAGGGCAAACTTACTAAATTTATCAACTGCCGTTAGGATACGGTGTCCTGTAAAAAAGAGATCTATGTGTACAGTATGAAGGGATAGGAGTAGGGTTTAAACAAGACTTATTAGGATGTCTACCATAGTTGTTTTCCTTGCATATGGTACACTTTTTTACGATGGATTTTATCTTAGCCGGCATTTTTGGAAAATAGAAGTTTTCGACTAGCTGCAACCGATTTTCTTCAGCGTTTTGGTGTGCTCTACGATGAATTTGCAGGATCCTTTCTTCTTGTCCCACTTCGTTGGAAAAATCTTCAACAATAGTTTGAGTAAAACGGATTTGGTAGCTACTAAAATTGTAGGATAGATTTCCTGAATCGTTGCCATAGTTTCTGTCAGGAGACCACTTATGGTATTCGGATTGAGTTATCGTTTGAATTTGTTTATGATATCGGTGTTTGAGAATTGTCTTTTTACTATAGTATGTCTTGCATAATTAGGAAAAGGATTCTGAAGTTGAGAACGGTCTCCCTGGCCGTTTTTTAAAAAAGAAGCTGGTTTCGAAACACGTTTACTATAGTTTCCACTGCAGGTATGAGGTTGTGTGATGAGCTTTCAGCACTGAGTTCCGTTGGAGTTAGAGAATGTATTTGCGTTGGTTTTGGAGGTCTCGAGAGGGAATCTGCAACTACGTTTGCCCTACCAGGTTTATATTTCAATTCAAAGTCGTATTCTTCTAAAATTGATTTCCATCTTTTCATCTTACTATTTGTATTCTTTTTGCTAAGAGCAAAGGTAAGAGGTTGATGGTCAGTAAAAAATTTAACCTTTCATGAACCATGCAAGTAGCTACGCAATGATTTCAGAGACCATATGATGGCAAGCATCTCCTTCTCGTTCGTAGTGTAATTCTCTTATATTTCGGTTAATGTTCTAGAAAGGAACATTATTGATTTTTTTCTCCTGGGAGAGAACTGCGCCAATAGCGTAGTCAGAGGCGTTGGTCGTTAGTTCAAACTCGTTTTCAAAATTTGGGTGAGACAGGACTACGTCTTGGGAAATTTGATAATTTTTGAGTTTATTAATAGCATGGGATTTATATTAATGAGCTTGTTTTTTGATAAATGTTTGGACACTCGACCACCTTCCCCTTTCAATAGGGATGTCAAGGGCTTCGCGATTTTGGCATATTCTTGTATGAAGCGCCTGTAATGGCCCAACATTCCTGAAAAAATGATCGGAGCCCTTGAGAGTCCTAGGCAATGGAAGATTGATAATCGCTTCAACCTTTTTGGGGTTGGTCTTTGTACCTTTGTGACTAACCACATAACCTAAAAACTCGATTGGAGAAATTCACATTTGTAAAACTGGATCTTCATGTTGGAAGCTTCAAGAGTTTTGAGAACCTTTTCACCTTTGCTCGGCTTCATTTTCCCCGAAAATGATGATATTATCAATATAGGTACACATAGCAGCGCACTCTTATGTGCTCTCGGAGGATATCATCGAGGGTTCTCTGAAAAATAGACGGTGCGTTTTAGACCGAATGGCGAGTAAACTCAAATTTCCCTAAATTTATCGAGAAAACCGTTTTGGGTATATCCCGTTCTTTTAGTGGGATCTGATGAAAGCCACTTTTGAGGTCGATGATTGAAAAGTAAGTATTTTTACTCAGATTTGCCAAGATTTCATCAATTTCGGGTATCGGATACTTGTCCGCAATGGTTACGGAATTTAATTTACGATACTCAATTACTATCCGATACTTCTTCTCCCCGAATGCGTCTGACTTCTTAGGGACAATCCAGATAGGAGAGTTATACGGGGATTTAGAAGGTCTTACTATTCCATCTTCAAGCAGTCTCTTGATCTGTTTGTCAACTTCCCCCTTCAGAGCCATTTGATAGGGATAGTCTCTGGAATAGACAGGATCGTTTGTCTGTGTTCGTATTTCTCCCTTAACGGTCGTGGTGTACTTTAGTTTCTCGTCGGGTTCTGATAGTAATTTTGAGCAATCCCGAATACTGCGGTTTAGCTTAGCAGATTGACTTTGGTTGAGGTGCAATGTTCTTATATCCACGCTGTTTACAGTCTCTGAGACATACTGTTTCAGAGGAATGTGTAAAGTGGGACGGAGCGTCATATAACTTTCGTCCGTATGAATGTCGGCTTTAAATGGCTTGAGCGTGTCGTTTCTTATGATACCGTCGAATGATATCAGGCTTGGCCGAATGAAAAACTGCATTTTGTCGGTATGTGGTCCAAATAGTTGCACAAATGCATGGTGTGTAATTTATATGCTACCGCCAACTGAGTGAGCGTGGAAATTTTTATTATTCAAGAATGGGTTTCTAATATATCTCGGTTGGATGTAACTTTTATTTGACCCGGTATCTATTAAAAATTTCAAAACCTCTCTGCTTCTTGCAAAATTTTCAAAATAGGGAAGCGAAAAGTGCCTTAGTCTAAAAAATAGATATCCTCCAGTTGTTCACTTTCCTCCAAATTTGACTCATCATACGCGCTCATGTACTTGTATTCTTCGAGTGTTTGGTCATAATTCTCTTCTTCATTAGCCATTTCATCTTTATATTGTTCCTCTGTATTGCCGTTATTCATTTCTGCTTGTGTATTATGCACTCGCTGTTGTTTTGGTGATGCATTAAATGTTTGCGAATATTGATGAATTCGTTTTGCAGGCCATTATCGGTTTTTCGGCCTGTTAGCGTAATTGACAACGTTTGTTCTTAAGGATTTATCGGAGGTGGGAAGTTATTAACTTCCCAGTATATGGGAAGTTCTTGTAATCGCCTCAAAAATCGAAATTGAAATTTTCAACATTTCTTTACGTTTTGAGGTCTATAGAGTATAAATAAAGTGTTTTTAGAAAGGGAGATGTGTGTGTGTATGTACGTGCGTACGTACGTACGTCTGTACGTTCGTGGACAGTTTTTTCTACGAGCATAACTCACGTAAACAAAGTCCGATCGACTTCGTGTAAGTGTCAATCGAAGCGTCTTTGCAATTTTAAGAGCCTGTTAGTTTTTGGGACACTTCGGTCGGGGAGTTTGTTGTTTTGCCACTTTGAAGGTCATTTCTGTCATGCCATATATCTCACGAACTAAATATACGATTTGCATCATTAAGGTGTCAATCGACGCGTATTAACATTTGCTCGAATGTGTCGAATTTTTACAAAAATTGTTGAAGCCGTTTTTTAATTTAAGAGAAAAAAGTGCCAAAAAATTGTTTTTTTTTTCATAAACACTAGTAAACACATAGTAATCAATGTTTATAAAATTTATATACTGCAACCAATCTTTGTAAAAACATCATCAAAATATTTTGTCATGTTTACGTAAAAAAATCAATTAAAAAAAATCATTAAAAGTTATCATGATTTTCTAGGTCATTTTTATCATTCACTATATCTCACGAACCAGCTATAATATTTGCATCATTAAGGTGTCAATAGACGTGTATTAACATTTTTGCAATGTTTTCAATATTAGAAAAATTCGTTTCAGCATTTTTTTCAATTTAATCGAAAAAATACGAAAAATTAGGGTTTTTTCATAAAAAATATTTTTTTAACCTGATTTGCACAACACAGTAATAAATGTTTATAAAATTGAGACATTCTTATCAGTTTTCGAAGAGAAACTGACAAAACTTTTTTCCATGATTATAAAAAAACTAAATTAAAAATAAAAAACCATTCAAA
This sequence comes from Oxycera nigricornis, assembly GCA_963942545.1. Classification (NCBI taxonomy): domain Eukaryota; kingdom Metazoa; phylum Arthropoda; class Insecta; order Diptera; family Stratiomyidae; genus Oxycera; species Oxycera nigricornis. The sequence continues at coordinate 40,015,229 of OZ012659.1, forward strand.
GTTACCATGTAAAGAGGGTTCATACGAATGTTATAACTTTATTTATTTTATTCTAAAGAGACTGTTGTAAATTCAATCAAAGTTTAAAAATATTTGCAGTGTTTCTACAGTCTTTTAATTAAAAAAAAACTGCTTAAATTTTGAAAACCAAAAAATTTCAATCAAATTTGCATTTATGGTAATCAACGCTTTGAATGGTAGAATGTTTTTTAGTCAATACTTTGCAAGATCATATGCATTAAAAAGCTTTCATCAAAAAAAAATTGTAGTTTTTAGAAGATTTGATTTTTAGTAATCGTAAGATGTCAATTACCTCCTCCATCATCATTTGTAATACATTTTACATTTTACATGAAATTGAATCTATTTTTGACTGCATATTCAAAAATTTTCAAGACCAATAGGAAATATGAAGTAATTAATAATTTGATTGATGTAAAATCGTGAAATTTTTTAAATTCAGTGATTATGCTGAAGTCATGGCAATTTTGAACGGAACAATTCAAAATGGTCATCACGCGACAAAATCTCTTCAGTGGGCGTTATAACAAAAACTGCATTCATTTTTGCTAGTGCTCGTTTGTCCTTCAAGCATCGATGTGAAAATAACAAATAACGTAGAAAAGGCTCACACCGATTGATCCGCGTGAAAATTCAATCAAATCAATCTGTCTCCATCGACCAAAAACCTTACTTAATCAATGGACCCTCCCGTAGTTGATATGATTAACATCAACTCATTCCTGTCACTGCTTTGAATACCTCTCATTTTTATTATTTGAAGTATTATTATTTTCAAAATAATGATTGTGTTTAATGTTTTTGATGCTTATGTAGATATTACTGGGAAGTTGACCGTGTGGACCTGAAGGGTCGCACCTCGCGGCTTGTTGAAATTTCGGGTTTGATGAGATTGGAATGGTGGCCGCTGCCCAGTAAATCTTGGCTGTTGCGAGATTCGTGGGTGGTAAAGTAAATTCGGATAAAATTCTCGTCTAGGAACCGGAATCGGCGCTGGTTTTGAGAAGCTGGGAACTTGAGAAGTATTTGCATTTTGCGCGAGTTACACATAACATAGACAATAGCATTACTACCAAATTCTCCAAAACCCTTTCCGAATAACATCTATATTATATCAATACAATGTTGCATTCTTCATATCATATTCTGATACAAATAATACAATGTAACATATCATATCAGATTAATTAAAAATTCTTTGATAAACAAAAATGCAATACCCGCATCTCACATCCGCTGCTTGATATTGCATACTTAGCACATCCTCTTATTGTGGGAATATTCAGATAAGACGAAGATTGTTTTGCCGATTCAAACCCTATATATAGACATGTAAGAAAATCTAGAAGGGCAGTCTTCAGTTCCGATTCAGTTCGGTCAAGTTCAGTTATAATAAAGTCATTATACCGTGAAAACTTTTCGAGTTTTATTTAAAAGTTCCACGTTAGGAACAATTTCAATTCAATTTTTTTTGGACTTAACAAATAGTCTAACTATAACTGGCGCAGTCGACGTCTTAAGGAGGGAGGAAGTCCTATTTAAGACGATAAAAAACCCTTAAAGTTCACGGTTCCGCTAAACACTTTGTGTAAGGAACAAATAACACCAATTGCGACGAATATGCAAAATTGGAAAAACGCGAATTAACGCTCAAACGATCGGGAACTATATAGTGTTGATTTATAAACACTATTAACAACCCTAGTGAAGTGTTTATTCACTAGGTATTAAAATACGAACAGGAGGTTGTGCGTCAAGCCTGAGTTAACCTTTAAAACCTTTCTATGAGGCTGGGGTTAAGAACCTGTTCACTAATAAAAATGAAATATCGAAAGTGTGTGAAAACTTGCTGCATCCCGAAAGGAACCAGGACCACATCTACACAGACTGAAGTAAAAAAATAATGGCTGAAATACCCGCACCACTTCCAGTAGAGCTGAGCTTCGAGGAGCTGCTGAAGGAAGTTAGGCGATTACCTATTTACACCGCCAACAACGAACAATACGCACTGTCTGCATGGATAGATTAGGCAACCACGATCCTCAACCTCACACAACCAGGTGATCAACAAACATATATCTTCCGCCTAATCCTGCACAAACTGCAAGGACCAGCGAGGAACACAATCCAGAAGATTCCAGACCCTAATTGGCAGAGCATCAAAGCGATGTTATTATCGACATACGGGATCAACCAAACATACAACAATATTGTAAATTGTTTTCATGGGGTAAGTGTTAATAATAGGAAAATTGATGATACATACCATAAGTTAAATAATCTACTAAACAGACTTAATACAAAATACCTGCAAGATCCGCAGAAAGACTTCCACAATGAGTTCAATCCTGTCCGTAGCGAGAGTTTGGTATTAAATAAATTCAAATCCCTATTACCTGAATATAAAACTTTCCTACTTGAAACCAGAAATTGTGACACTTTGGATCAGGCATATAATCTGTTGAAGGAAATTCAACAAAATACCGATAACCAACCTAGTGAAGATTACAATTCTAATCGTCAGAACAGAAATCCGCACAAAAATAGTAACAACCAACATAATAATAATTATAATAACAATTTTAAACCACGTTATAATAACCACCAAAATAATTACCTAAATCGAAATAATAATAACGACTGGAATAACCAAAATACCAATAATAGATTCAACTTTAACAGAAGGTACCAACCACAAAATAATCGTGCTTTTAACCGTCCAGATCAAATGCAAGTAGATAACTCAAATATCTATTCGAATATACGGTTTAGAAGGAACATACTATGTTACTGAAAAATTAAAATCTAATATGCCTCGAGAATTCGAACTCCCAATATCTCATAAAATACTTTGGAATATTATGGATGTCGGATATTGAGAAAAAGAACGAACGCCGCCCTACGGTTACGGTTACGGTTATATAAGTTTATTGAAATAATTTGCCTTACATTTTACTTATATTAGTTTGACATTCCTTAGAGATTATTGAGTGGAGGTGGCTATTTTGTATTTGGCCAACCTTTACTTAAACATTCTAACATGAAATATTATACATATTGATCTTATCTTATAATTGTTTTTCCCACTTTAGGGTATACATAGCTTTTAATACAGCGCTTGCATCCGGCGCGTACTTAGTTTTTTTTATATAAATTAAATAAATACGAATAAATAAATACAATCTAATATGCTTATGACTACTTAAGCCTATCTTATTTAACTTAACTAGTCTAGTTCTGCAATGACAGGTGCATCTTGTCGTAGCTTTCGTAAAATTTCTGGAGCGATGGCAAGGTTGATAATGTCGCTGGGATGTGTAAATGTTGTTTGTTCGGAGCGTGTTTGTGACTTATTTTGAAGCTCCCTCATTGCTGGGTGTGAATGGTACATCAGGGACGTGTGGAACTTCGAACGCCGCCTTTCCAAGTTCTCATAATTTGTAGTACCAACACTGCCGTTCGTTCAGATTCTCACAGGCGACGGCTTAGCAGTATCAAATTTGTTATAAAGCTCGAGTACGTGAATCTTTCTTCATATCTCTTCTTAGTTACTAGTGTGTGTTGCAGAGCGTTTCTTCAGCAAAATAGTTGATTTGGATAGCTACGAAAATTTGGTGATTGAGTGCCGGCACAGATCTAGTTCCGAATTTGGAATCCGTGTTGCAGGATTCAAGAACGAAAGAAGAGACGTCGCGGGTCGCCACGAAGCGGCGACAATTTAAACATCAAGTCGCCACGAAGGGCGACAAGAAGAACTGTCGCGGGTCGCCACGAAGCGGCGACAATTTGGTCCGTCGAGCCGGATTTAGAGAATCAGATTTTGAGAATTACTAACGAATTGGCACAGTTGAAAACCTCCACTTTCGTTGATTCAATTAAAAGGGACTTCTACATGGATGACTATCTAGGATGCTATGACACGGAAGATCAAGGAGCAAAAATGGTGCGAGAAGTCATTCAAATCAACGAAAGTGGAGGTTTTCAACTGTGCCGATTCGTTAGTAATTCTCAAAATCTAATGCGCTCTCATTCGTTAAATTTCCACCGGCGCGTACGGACATAATTCATTTGGCTCTGCGACGCGTTGTTTGGCATCAGTGATCAAGTTCCTCTGAACCTTTGACTAATTTTCGCGATAGTGTTATATTGGTGTTTCTCTAAAAAATCACAACTGTGTCCAGGAAAAGATCCTTAGGGGATCTTTCCCCAACCAGCATGCTGCTACGAGACAAGCTGAAAATCCCACGACTTGCTCCAGTTGAAATTCCAATTAATGGAAACCGGTTCCAACTGCTCGCTAACGTAGCGTCCGACAACGATGCATCGACATCAAAAGCAGCGGTTCAGCCTGCTAAAAAGGTAAAAATACCTCCAATTACCTTCCCCTTTATCTCTTGAGAGGCTATAATTGAGATACTTGGCGAATTGCGGATATCTCAGTTCGATCTGAAAATCATGTCGATTGGAAGACGATTGTTTTTATCTTCACTGGAGGAATACGAAAAAGTCGTCAATTGCCTTATATCCAAGAAGGTGGAATTTTTCAGCCACCGCAGAGCGGATTTGCGGCCAGTGAAAATAATATTGTCTGGTCTGCACGACATGGCTTGCACCGATCTTCAAAAATATCTAACGGATACTCTGCTGCTAAAATGTATGGAGGTGAAAAAATTCAATTTAGCCAATACAGGCAATAGCCGCTACTTGCTGAGTTTTGCACCGGGGACAAGATTGAATGACTTTCGCAACAACAAAAGCATCATGCACACCCTAGTGCGATGGGATTATCACTCTCGACGGAAAACTGGTCCCACGCAGTGCAGAAACTGCTAAATGTTTGGCCATGGCTCGGCACATTGTCACCTGCCTACAAAGTGCCTAATCTGCAGCGGAGAACACAGCCACTCAACATGCGCCCTTAAAGAAGGCGAGGTGCACAAAATCAAATGCGCTAATTGTGGCCTTAAACATCTAGCCAACGATCGAGACTGCAAAGGCCGAGAAAAATACTTAGAAATCCAAGGGAGGACGTCACTCCGCTCTGCCAGAGCTAAAAAGCCGATGATGACACCTCCGAATGGCTTTCAAACCAAGGCGGCAAACTTTCCACTTTTGTCTTCATCAATTTCAGCATCTAATGCGCCTGTTCCAAGGCAACCACTTTTCAGCGAGATTTTGAAGTCTGCCAGCACGGCCAACCCATGCAGTGGTGATCAATGCTTATTCTCTGCCGAAGATCTGCTGCAAATATCTGCGGAACTAATCACTAGTCTTGCAAGTTGCAAAACTAAGCAGGATCAATACAACGTTATCGTTAAACTTGCTTTAAAATTTTTATATGGTTAATAAGTCCCTCAACTTAATCTTATGGAATGCTCAGAGTATCAAAAATAAAAATATTGAATTATTTGATCTTGCACATAGTAATAATGTAGATATAATCGCACTTACAGAAACCTGGCTGAAAAATAGCGATAAGCTTTTCGATGTTAATTATAATATCTGTAGAAATGACAGAGAAGGCTCTCGTGGAGGAGGAGTAGGACTTTGTATTGACAAAACAATCAAATGCTCACTGCTGCCTCTTCTAAGCACCAAAATTATTGAAACGATCGCCGTCAAACTAACAGATTCTAATATAACAATAATAGCTGCCTACTTTCCGGGTACTAAATTAGATGCAGCTAGGCTTAATATGTTCTCTGAGGATTTGAAACTCATTACTAGGACCTACAAAAAATATATTCTTTGCGGTGACCTCAATGCCAGACACAGGTTTTGGAACTGTGCCAAAGCAAACAAAACTGGGAGAATTCTACTTGACATGGCCTCCCAAAGGCAACTAAATATCCTGGCACCTGACAAGCCAACCTTCTACTCACCCAACGGCAGGAGTTCCACCCTAGACTTATTAATTACTGACAATGAGGTTGACGTGTCGAAACCTACAGTATTGCAGTCTCTATCATCTCCTCATTTACCGATTTTTAGTCAAATCAACAATATTCCCTTGTCCCCAAATCAAAACACGGAGTCCTTCTGTTTCAGAGAAACCAACTGGCGAATTTTTCGTAAAACACTAAACGAGAACATCTCTCTTAGCAAGCTTGACTTGAGATCTGTCATCAACGTTTCACAAATAGACGAAATGATTTGCCAGCTAAACGATGATCTATGGCACGCAATCGAGCTATGGACTCCCAAGAAAATAAAAGCGCAATTTGTACAAGCACCAGTAATAGATATAGCGACAATGACTTTAATTCAAAAAAAGAATACCCTGCGACGACAGTGGCAACGAACCAGAGACCATCGTCTCAAACTACAAGTTAACCTGCTTGTCAAGATGATCAGCCTTAGAATTACGGCCATCAGAAATCAGACATGGAACTCCTTGCTAGCAAGTTTCGACCGAGGTTCATCCTCCATGTGGAAGCTTCAAAAAACCCTCAAACGAAGACACACTCCTTACTTTTCCCACCTCATTAAGAACGATGGTACCTTAGCCCACTCCGATCTTGAAAAAGCCGAGCTTTTAGCTGACGTCTTTCAAAGTTCGCATACGCTTACCCAAGACATGAGCAGTAAGACAACTGAGGATATCGTCGATAGTTCAATTAGGTCACTACCCTCTTGGTTCGATGTGCCTATCAATTGTTTCTGCAAACCCAAGGAAGTCTTTAAATTTATTAAGCGGCTTAAAAACCGTAAATCTCCAGGAGCAGACCGAATTCCAAACATACTTCTGAAAAACCTCTCCAATTAGCCAATTGTTCTAATCACCTTTATATTTAACTCCTGCTTCAAGTTGGGGTACTTTCCAGCAATCTGGAAAAAGCGACCGTCATCCCAATACTCAAGCCTGGAAAAGACTCTAGATCTTCCAGCAATTTTCGTCCCATAAGCTTGCTTCCTGCGCTCAGCAAAGTCTTCGAAAAAATAATTCTTGCTAGAATCGAATCAATCATCGCTGAAAAGAGGCTGATCCCAAACGAACAATTCAGTTTTCGACAGGGCCACTCTGCTATCCATCAACTGAACCGGGTAGCCCATTGCATCACCAATGCATTTAATGAGAAAAAGTAGGGATGGTCACCCTCGATGTCGAAAAAGCCTTCGACTCTGTTTGGCATGACGGACTGGTGTTCAAACTTACACAATTTGCATTCCCAGTTTTCTTGGTAAAGCTTATACAATCCTTTTTATCGGAGCGATCATTTGCTTTGAAAATTAATAAAACCCACTCAACTTCTCGGCGCGTCCCAGCAGGAGTACCCCAGGGAGCAAGCCTGAGTCCAGCTCTGTTCAATATTTACACTGCCGATATCCCCTCGAACTCCAGGTGTGACCTTGCAATCTTTGCAGACGACGTGTGCATTTTCTCCAAAGCAAGTTATCCTGACTCAATAATTCAGTCCTTGGAAAGTGAACTAGATTTGCTCTACCAGTTTTATTTTCGTTGGAAAATAAAAGTAAATCCCGCGAAAACTGCATATATTTACTTCACCCGGAAACGAAGTCCCTTAAATCTTCCAATGCGATGCGTTAACTTCGTTGGGAAGGCCATTCCTTGGAGCGAAACTGTTAAGTATCTAGGAATGATTCTGGATAAGTCTACCACATTCAAAAATCACGTAGAAACAGTTTGTACCAAAATTCAAATGGCCATAAAACTCCTGTATCCCCTCATTAACAGAAAAACAAAGCTTTCCCTGCATAATAAGCTGCTTATTTACAAAGTTGCATTTCAGTCAATTATTTCATATGCAGCACCCGTTTGGGGACAATGTGCAAATCACCATAAAGGTAAGCTTCAAGTTCTCCAAAACAAATGCCTAAAGATCATCCTAGACAAACCTTGGTACTTCTCGACCATACGGCTGCATCAACTGGCTCAAGTCTCGACGATAAAAGATCTCGTCACAAAGCGGCATAATGCATTCCTCAAAACAACAGCAACGATTGATAATCCTCTGCTACTGCCTTATAGGTCATCGCTACATTAAGTAAATATCTAGATGTTTAAGCCTATTCTTAAGTTAGTTCTAGATTAGGCTAGTTTCTTAGGTGTAAGTATTCGCAAGTCAGGTTTTTGATACGTTTTTCCTAGTAAACTTGATAATAATCTTAAGAAAAACTTATCTGCAAGTCTAATTGTAAGGAACTATAGATGTAAAGGCGGCACCATAGTCTGAATCTCTAGCATAAGTCTCTGTAATACTACAAAATTGTATCTCGACAATAATAAACATTTTATCTAATCTAATCTAATGCGCTCTATTCCCGAGACGCTGATCGATAGGAAGACAAAGATCCTGGGAGACAAGTCCGAAACATCTGCTAGCCGAGTTCTGGGATTGCAATGGGACCCGGTTAGTGACAAATTGCAATTTTCGTTGGACTTATCCAAATTTCTAAATAAACTACTTGATGGAAAGCGAACTCCCAGCAAGCGAGAAGTATCCAGACTAAGCATGTCTATTTTTGACCCTTTGGGACTCGTCTCGCCATTTAAACTGAAGGGTCTTGTCGTGCTGCAGAATGTTTGGAAGTCAGGTGTAGATTGGGATCAACATATAACTGAAAAAGTATATGAGCAATGGAAAAAACGGCTGATCGATCTACCCAAGTTGGAGTTCATATCAGTACCACGATGGTATGGTGGATTGCTAAGCGGAGAAGCATAACTTCATGTATTCGTCGACGCTAGCAGTGAAGGATATGCAGCGGTCGCATATTTGCGAATAGGGAAAGAAAACCCGACCGTCATGCTAGTTGCATCCAGAGTTCGAGTTGCTCCAACCAAGACGCTCTCAATCCCTCGGATGGAACTCCAGTCAGCCGTAATGGGTTCCAAGCTGAGTAGTGCGTTACGGCTTGAGCTCCGAACTGCCATCAAGAAAATACACTGGTCGGACTCAAAAACAGTATTATGTTGGATACGCTCTGATGCAGGGAGATTTAAGACCTTCGTAAACAATCGGGTCGAAGAAATTCGGGAACACACAAACCCAGAGGAATGGCGATGGGTACCCTCAGAGGACAATGTAGCAGATGACGCTACGAGATCATCAACAACTCTCAATCTATCCAAAAGCAGTCGATGGTTCACCGGGCCTTCCTTCTTGGGGAAAAATTATGATAATTGGCCTCGAGAACGGAGGGAGAGTGCAATCGACGTCAACATAGTCGACTTAGAACTCAGTAGCTGGGCTTCAGTGGCGGTAATAGCGAAGAAAGTGCATGCTTATCCGTTACCCAATGCAAACAATTTTTCCAAGTTGACGAAGCTTCTTCGATGTACTGCGTAGCATCAGAATCGGAAAGCGATGGAAGCCAAGTAAAACAGCAGGACCTGTAAACATACGAGAGCCCATAACGGTGGACGAATATAAGCTGGCTGAGCTTCAATGGTTGCAACGAGTACAATCAGACTCCTTTCCCAAAGAGTTGAAGGAGCTTCAAGATACTGGCGTTGTCGGCAAAAACAGTCGCTTGGCTTCTATTGGGGTCTTCGTGGATTTAGATGGTATGATCAAGCTAAAAGGGCGTCTTGATAATGCCGCCATGCTGGACGAGCACGGGAAACGACCCGTGATTCTAGAGCCTGGTCATCGTTTCACGAGACTTCTCATCGACTATCACCATCAGCGAAGCGCTCATAATGGACAAGAACGTGTGGTGAATGACTTAAGGAAGAAGTACTGGATTCTAAACGTTTGCAAGGCCGTAAAATCCGCATGGAATAGATGTCGTGAACGCGAACTTCGAAGGACTAAACCTACAAATCCAGAAATGGGACAAATTCCGCGGGCACGACTGCAGCCCTACAAAGCGCCTTTCAGCTACACAGGGGTTGATTATTTCGGACCTCTGTCAGTGACAGTAAAACGAAGTCGAGAAAAACGATGGCGTGTATTATTTACCTGTTTAGTAACTCGTGCGGTTCACCTGGAACTGTCTCCAAGTCTAGACACGGACAATTTTATAATGGCCCTTATGCAATTCATCAACCGTCGGGGAAGACCTGAAGAAATCTATTCGGACAATGGCACGAATTTCCGAGGAGCCGATAAAGAATTGGCTAAGTCATTGAAAGAAATGGATCAACCCAAATTATCCGAACTGCTTTCGATCCACGGAATAAAATGGAATTTCATGCCGCCAGGTGCTCCACATATGGGTGGTTCATGGGAGCGACTAGTGGGTCTTGTAAAAAAGAGTTTGCAAGCTATTTTGGAGGAAGAAGCACCTAAGGAATACACTCTTTGGACGCTTTTTACAGAGGTAGAGGACATAGTCAACAGTAGACCGATTACATATGTCTCATCAGATCCAAAGGACCCACCATAATTAACCCCGAATGATTTCATACGAAGTCAAACATTCTATGGGCCATCTATTCCGGGAAACTACCAAAGCCCTGATGTGTACCTGAGAAAGCATTGGAGATACGCCCAAACGTAAGCCGACCAATTCTGGAAACGATGGGTAAACGAGTATCTCCCAACCCTGATTCGGCGGGAAAAATGGCTGCGCGAGACTACTCCTGTGAATATCGGAGACGTTGTAATGATTCCAAACAACCAAACTCCGAGGAATAACTGGCAAAAGGCAATAATAGAAAAGGGATTCCCGGGAAAAGATGGCATTGTTAGAGTGGTGGACCTTCGAACACAAAGCGGCGTGCTCCGAAGACCGGTAACGAGCATATGCCCTCTTGGCCTGAGAAGTAATAAGCAAGCTTATATGGAGGGAGAAATGTCGGAGATTGAGAAAAAGAACGAACGCCGCCCTTCCAGGTTCTCATAATTTGTAGTACCAACACTGCCGTTCGTTCAGATTCTCACGGGCGACGGCTTAGCAGTATCAAATTTGTTATAAAGCTCGAGTACGTGAATCTTTCGTTATATCTCTTCTTAGTGACTAGTGTGTGTTGCAGAGCGTTTCTTCAGCAAAATAGTTGATTTGGATAGCTACGAAAATTTGGTGATTGAGTGCCGGCACAGATCTAGTTCCGAATTTGGAATCCGTGTTGCAGGATTCAAAAACGAAAGAAGACCCGTCGCGGGTCGCCACGAAGCGGCGACAATTTAAACATCAAGTCGCTACGAAGGGCGACAAGAAGAGCTGTTGCGGGTCGCCACGAAGCGGCGACAATGGATTTTTCTGACAAACAGTTTAAAGCCATAATAGGACAAAATATTCTACACCCACTGAATGCATACTTAGACTTGGGAACTTCTTTAACTTTGCAATACCCGAAGAGATAAATCTTCAAAGCGAATTGCAACCCCAATTAAGTGCCTAACAAAAGTTATTTGAAACCTTAAACAATCAGGAAACCAATACCTTGAGAAAAATACTCAGAGAAAATGAGGATATATTCTACAAGGAAGGTGATAACTTAACGTGCACCACCCGCACTAAACATGACATAGTAACTAAATCCAACAAACCCTTGTATTCTAAAATTTACCGATTTCCCCATGTACACGAAGTAGAAGTTAAATCTCAAATCGAAGACATGTTAAAACAAAAAATTATACGACCTTCTACATCTCCTTATAATGCACCTATATGGATTGTACCAAAGAAAATGGACAACTCCGGTAAACAAAAATGGAGAATCGTTGTAGACTACAGAAAGTTGAACGAGGAAACCATCGAAGACAAGTTTCCTATTCCTAACATCGAAAGTATATTTGACAAATTAGGTAAATCACAATACTTGACAACGTTAGATTTGGCGAAAGGATTCCATCCAATAGATATCAGTGAACATGATCGATATAAAACAGCTTTCTCAACGCCACAAGGACATTATGAATTTAACAGAATGTCCTTTGGCTTAAAAAACGCCCCCGCTACTTTTCAGCGTATGATGAACGAAGTCCTGAGAGAATACATTAATAAAATATGTGTTGTCTACTTGGACGATATCCTCATCTTCGCAACATCACTCCAGGAAATGGAAGTGAATATTCGAAAAATACTTGAAACACTGAGAAAGTATAAATTAAAAATCCAAATCGATAAATGTCGATTCTTCGCAAAACAAACTGACTATCTAGGACATATTTTATCTGTAGACGGCATAAAACCAAATCCTGATAAAATTGAAGTAATAAAAAATTTAAAAGTCCCTGACACTCCGAAGAGAATTAAATCATTCTTAGGAATAACAGGATACTACCGTAAGTTTATTAATAACTATGCAAAAATTGCCTCACCATTGACCGATGCCTTAAAAAAGGACAACAAACTAAATATTTAAGACCCAAAATATGTTTCAGCGTTCCAAAAGCTAAAACAATTAATTACAAATTATCCAATTCTACATTATCCTGACTTCAAACAAAAATTTATACTCACAACAGACGCTTCAGAAAAAGCAATAGGTGCAGTTTTATCAAAACAAGGACACTCAATATCATTTCTAGTAGAACATTAAATGAACATGAAAGAAACTACTCTACGATAGAAAAAGAATTACTCGCTATCGTATGGGCAACTCAATACTTCAGACCATATATTTTTGGAACAAAATTTGATCTAAAGGCAGACCATAGACCTCTCGTCTGGCTTAACAACCTAAAGGAACCAAATAGCAAATTGCAGAGATGGAAGATAAAACTAAACCAGTACAACTTTAATATCGAATACCTAAAAGGAAAAGACAATAAAGTTGCTGATTTCCTCAGTAGAATTAATGCTGAAAAACAAGAAATCAATATAACTATTGAAAACCAAGACTCGAATGAAAACCTAAGTGACATGGCAACAATTCACTCAGGTGATGAAGATCAACACGACTTTATACCCATTAGCGAAGGAATTGTTAACATCTATAAAACACAAATTTTGATTGTAAAAAGGAAACAAAAGGAACTAAAAATGATTAATAAAAAACGAAAAAAATATATAGATACACAACAGTAATATACGAATATACAGTAAAAGATATATTGAAACGATATATAAGTAATAAAGGCAAAATTGGAATTCATTGTGAGCTTAATGACACGGAATGGAAAAAAGTTCAAATTGCAATTGTAAGCCTATATTCTAATAATCGAGAAATAAAATTCATTAAATGTACACATCACGCAAACGATCTATTAGATGAAGATCAATGTTTTAAGGGGGGGAAGTACCTTTAGACACGTTTTAAAATCGATTTTTTTTAAATTATTTTAATCGATAGATATATTGCCTAAAAATATCATGTCAAAGTTTCAAAAGCCAATTCTCGAAATTGTGGAAGATATGTATCCCGGAAGTGCCTGGCGCCGAATTCTTTTTCTCTTGACCACAAACTTCAAACGGCCTTTTCTCGAAACCATGTTTTTTAACATTGCGTAAGTGATAATAAAAAAACTAGTGAATCGATTTTCATCATCTAGCATTCATTTTAAAGAGCATAAAAAACTGTTCTATATAAACTAAAGATTAAAAAAACAAATTATTTTGGGAATATTTTTGACTGGAAGTACAACGAAATTTTTCGTCAAAATCGTAATTTGTTTTTTGTGAGCCTGTTTTGAAGGGTTAATTTTCGAATTTCGCAAACTTTTAGTCTATCTACTAAAAAAACCCTCTCGAGTAGGAAAATGTTTGGTTTGTTGATTTCAGATAAAAATTGCAGCCAGCATCGCTTACGCAATTTACGACGTCAGCGACGACATGGCTTTCAAGATACTTGAAAAAGTTGTTAATTTTCAACTTTCACTTTTGTAGAATATGTTTTTTTCAACCTCAAACATCGCCTTAAAATAAATATTATACTGATTTAATAAGAACTGTCTTCATTTCCCCACAAATCAGTTGCAAAAAAGACCTTTTTTTCGGCCTCTAAAGGTACTTCCCCCCTTAAGAAAATAAAAGAGATCCATGAAAATAGTAATCATAATCTTGGAAAATTACGCACAAATAAAAAACGTATACTACTTTCAAAATATGAGAAACATGATTGCCAAATACATCAACAATTGCGATACATGCAATCGCGTTAAATATGACAGAAAACCCGTAAAACCAGAGTTCTTATTATCAGAAACACCCAATAATATTAACCAACTAGTTCACTTAGACATATTTATGAGCTTGTCGCAGACAACGAATTCAATACTGTCAATATTAGAGATTTCATACGAAAGGAAAAAAATTGAAATACATTTCACTTCACCCAAATCTGATACCGGAAATACCGATATGAACCGATGTCACAGTACACTTTTAGAACAAATAAGAGTTCTCTCACTTACCGAATCCGAACTCAGCATTGATGAAAAAGTCCTTAAAGCGATCGAATACTATAACAATACAATACATTCAAGTATAAATTGTAAACCATTAGAAGTTCAACAAGGAAGTAAAGATAGAAAAAAAAATCACGAATCATTAAAAACAAAGAAAAGAAAATGGATCGAATATCATAACAGAAACCGTGAAAAACCACAGGAAATTCCTAACAATAAAGTATTTATAAAAAATTGTAGTAACGAAAGACATAAAGAACAACCCAAATATCGAAAAGTAGAGATAACAAAAAATACTAACAACGATGTAACGTTAATCAAACACAATAAACGAAAAATTAAAATACACCCCGTTCGAATAAAACGAATAAAGAAATATACTACAGAAGACAAGGTAATTGAAAATTCAAATATTTCAAACTCAGATGAATCCTTCATTAAAATATCAACACAAGAAGGATCTCCAAACGAAATTATTATATCAAAATACGGAAGAATTTACCATAGAATAGATTTAAAACAATACGAAACCGCTCTAGCAGAAATCACTAAAGAAATTGAACCAGACTCATATACTTTAGAAACTATCAAAACAATAAAAGGAGAATTAAAACTATTACATTTTGATCAGGAAAACGCGAAAGATATGTCAATGAAAGTTAATAAACCTAAACAAAGAAGACATAAGAAAACGGCTTTGAAAAATATATATACTAATTACGAAAAAAAGATCCATTTCGTCGAACCGACACAAAAGAGGATTAATTAACCCCGTAGGTAACGTTTATAAATTCTTATTTGGACTTATGGATAACGAAGATTACGAAGAGATAATTGAACATTTAAAAATAATCGACACTAATAATCATGCACTAATAGAATCTATGAATAAACAAATACTAATTAATAACGCTTTTCAAAATAAAATAATATCAAACATAAGTCAAACTAATAAATTGTATCATCAACTCGCGACCGATTTAAATAACAGTACTAAACAAATAAACAAAATATTAACTACTGTCCAATTAAACCATAATCTTGATCTATTAAAAGACGAATTAGAAAAAATAATTGACAATGTAAATTCCGCGAAAACAGGTATTATGACCAGATCCATACTTACATATGATGAAATTGATTCCCATAACCTATCCGTTGATGAACTCAAAGAAATCACGATTAGTGTATTAATTAAAGAAGGAACCATAACTTTTATCATCAATGTACCTATTTTAACCGCACCTTTATTATCATACTATGTTAAACAAATACATAATGTAAATTCAGAAACATTAAACATAGACATAAAGGAAACAGTGTTATATAATGGACGATACTTTGAAATTCAAAAACGAGCAAAATTGTTAAAAAATGAATTATCCTGCTCTAACATTATTTGTCTTATTAAAATAAGTAATGATACTAAAACAGAAGAAATATAAAAAGGCTTGTTATTAATTGTAAATATAAACGATAGAATAAATCAGAATTGTGACGAAAAAACGTATAGACTTAAAGGAATCTATATAATTAAACGGCTAACATGAGTTTTGTGGTACCAATTTAGCAGTTGTTTCTGGACCGATTTTCATAGAAAATACATCAATGGAAAGAGAATATCCTGTAGATGTGCAGAATTGTATTTTTTGTGAAAATCTGTTTGAAAAATATAGAGAAAAAAGGAAAATAGATTTTCTTACTAATACATACACAACATTGAAAGTTCACACAGCGATAAATACGAATGGTATACTAACCTTCACTACCAAAATGAAAACCTTGATTTTTTGCGAGTTGTGTAGTGCATGCAGTGGTAATTTGCCCTTGCACGCGGGAGTCCCAGGTTCGTATCTAGGGCTGTTCCAAGTATTTTAGTTTCTTTTTTGGAAGCTAATTACATCATCAAATTTCACCATATTTAGCAATATTTTCATTCTCACTTTACACCGTTCATGTGTATTGTATTTGACCGTTCACTGGTTCGGTCTTGTGTGATAGCTTTCTCTCTGTGGACCAATCGTGTGTATTGTATTTAGCGTTGCCGTTCATTATGCAAATGCATACGCACACTTCATCATATTTTTTTAGTTTGTTTTGCTGAAGGTCGTCTAACATTCCACAAAAAAGCGTTTTCAGTTGAAGAAAACTTTCAAGATATAAAAACGATGTTTGATTTTCCTAACATTATTTACACAAACCGGTTTGGTAGATCTAAAGAATGTGAAAATCGAATGATGACATGCGCAAAACGCTTAGCATTGTTATACGTTCGAGACGCTCTGAAGCGCCAATGAATAATGATTTTCAAACATTATTCAAATTCATAAACATTATTTAATCATAAGAGAAAAACAAATTTAGCTTACCGTTTTATTATATTGATTGATGATTATTCGCTCGAATTTCTAGAGTCAGTTATAATAAAATCATCGTGGCACTCGAATTTCGAGTGCTGGAATCTGCTAGTATATATTATTAGATTCAGTAATTGTAAAATATAAATTGAAGGAAAATTATTTACAAATACAGTGAAAGAGCTTCAACAAGTTTTAACGTTAGAGCCAATAAAAACACTATCAGAATATAATTATAAACTTAATTTTGAAGATCTACAATTAGAAAATATCAAAAATATGGAAAAAATCGAAGAAATAAAATACGTCAGTAAAAGAAATACTATAGCCACTGGATCTATTTTTACACTTACCAATATTATACTCATTTTTATAATTGTATTATACTTCTTTTGTAAGAATCGTCAAACCATAAAAATTAACGTAAAAAATAATAAAAGTAATGATATCGAAATGCCCAACATAAGTAACGTTGAGGACAACGCTAAACATATGGGGGGAGGAGTTACACATAACATAGACAATAGCATTACTACCAAATTCTCCAAAACCCTTTCCGAATAACATCTATATTATATCAATACAATGTTGCATTCTTCATATCATATTCTGATACAAATAATACAATGTTACATATCATATCAGATGCAGACCAACAAATTTAATTAAAAATTCTTTGATAAACAAAAATGCAATATCCGCATCTCACATCCGCTGCTTGATATTGCATACTTAGCACATCCTCTTATTGTGGTGTGGTGGTATGTGTGGTATTCAGATAAGACGAAGATTGTTTTGGCGATTCACACCCTATATATAGACATGTAAGATAGTCTAGAAGGGCAGTCTTCAGTTGCGATTCAGTTCGGTGAAGTTCAGTTATAATGAAGTCATTATACCGTGAAAACTTTTCGAGTTTTATTTAAAAGTTCCACGTTAGGAACAATTTCAATTTAATTTTTTTTTTAGCCTTAACAAATTGTCCAACTATAACTCGCGCGATAATTAATGTTTTGCAGTTTCAGGCACAGGTGAAGTGCCTGGGGCAAATTTGAAGAATTGCGAATGCTTAAGAGCCTAGGTAAATCTCCTCTCAATCCCCTCACAAAAGTATCAAGGTGTTGATGTCAGCGGCTGGGTTCATAAGGGAGCTAAAAAGTTGTCTGAGTTTGTAGAGTTTGTGCTACGATTTGTGTAACGGTCCGTATTATGTCATTGTCAGGGATGTTGTTAGGATGATTGTCTAAGTCACCGTCAGGAGTATTATTACGGCAATGATCGTATCAACTTAGAGAGCGTCCATTGACTACGCAAGGATTTTGGTGGGGAATATTCACATGGATCAATTGGAGGGGGACAGGTTACAAAGCCTTTTCTACGTTATTTGATATTTTCATACCAACGTTGGAAAGACAAAGGACGCTAGCAAAAATGAATGAAGTTTTTGGTACCACCACTGTAGAGATTTTGTCGCGTGGTGGCCATTTTGAATAGTTGCGTTCAAAATTGCCATAACTTCGGCATAATCACTGGATTTGTATTTTTCATGATTTTAAATCAATGAGACTTATAATTGTTTTTTATTTTCAATTTGTCTTGACAAACATTAAATATGCAATCAATAATCGGTTTAATTGCATGTACAAAGGGAAATATATTACAAATGATGATGGAGGAAGTAATTGAAATCTTACGAACACTAAAGAGCAAAACCACTAAAAACTAAATTTTTTACGTGATGAAAGCCTTTTAAAGCTCTCGCAAAGTATTGACTACAAAACATTTTGTCATTTAAAGCTTTGATTACACCAATCGCAAATTTGGTTGAACTTTTTTTTGAAATCATGAAAAAAAAATTGCTAGATGTTTCACAAAAACTGATTGATTTTTATTTAAGAAAAAAACCCTAACTTTTTTCACTTTTTTATTAAATTAAAAACCGCCTCCAACCATTTTTTTAAAAATTTGATGCATTCACACGAATGTTAATATGCGTCGAGTGG
Organism: Oxycera nigricornis; assembly: GCA_963942545.1. Taxonomy (NCBI): domain Eukaryota; kingdom Metazoa; phylum Arthropoda; class Insecta; order Diptera; family Stratiomyidae; genus Oxycera; species Oxycera nigricornis. The sequence continues at coordinate 40,033,871 of OZ012659.1, forward strand.
AGCCTTAACGATGAAAATCCTATATTTGGCACGAGAGGTATAGTGAATTACGTTGCAGCGGGCCAAGCGGACGAAAAAAAAATAAAGTTTCCACCAACAATTAAACAAAATACACGGTAGATTTCTGAATTTAAAATATTTTTCATTTTGCGAGATCTATTTTACAATCGTAGTTTTCCTGACTAATACGCGACAACTGCCTCGAAGCTATTTCATTTGGTAACTTTATAATTTCGTAACTGCTGACATCGCGTCTGGCTTTTTAGTATTTTCTAGAAAAGAGTGCAATGTTTTCCAGGCGGTGTCAGTTTTACTTGCATATGGAATTTCTGCATCTTGCAAATTAAATGCAGATGCATGGGAGTGTTTTTTATCGTTGGAATTTGGTTTCGCATATGTAACTAGTGCATAATAGAACAACCTTCAAGGGGCCAAAATGACAAACTTCCTGGATTGAAGTTTCCCAAAAAATAATCAGCCTTTAAGATTGCAAAGATGCTTCAATTGACACCACAACAAAGTCGATACAACATTGTTTACGTGAGTTTTGCTCGTAGAAAAAACTGTCCGCGAGCATACATACATACACACATACATCCTTTATCCTAAAAACACTTTAAATACACACTAAAGACCTCAAAGCGTGAAGATATGTTAAAAAATTTCAATTTCGATTCTCGTGGCGATTACAAGAGCTTCCCATATACTGAGAAGTAAAAAATTAGAAGCATAAACAAACGTAAGAAAGTATTAGCTGGCCCCAACTTTGTGGTACATTATTATCCCCACTCAGTATTTATAGTGATGCCAGGATCGACTGGGACATATTGAGTACCATCACTATCTAAAGCTGGGTATGAAGCTATCCTAGATTTTTTCCGAAGGGTCATTGGTAATAAAAAGCACGATGTGAATTTGCCAGTAAATCTTTTATTGTGAAAATACTTCCGCCGTAAGAATAATTGAGATCTAATTTGTAAAAAATCACACTAAAACAAATTATGTTTGCGAAATTAAAATAACTTTTCTTAAAACAATTATGCTTGCAAGCGTTATTTTTGGAAATATTTATTTTAAAAACGAAGAATGGTCAATGGTGGAATGGTCAGATTTGCAACCAAAATAGCTTATATTTTTCAAATATTAATTAAAAACGGACACTTTTTGGAAATACCTCAAGTGAAAATGTCAACGGAATAAGCTTATTAAAATATCTGTTGGGAATATAAGATACACTACAGTATGTAGCATGCAATGACGGACAGGAATCAGTCAGAATTATTCCGAATCCCAACCAACACATAAGCTCATATTTAAGGGCTCACTTTTCTAGTTTATTTAATTTCAGGCATCCAAAAGATAAATTCTCTTTGGAGGAGAAGAAAAGAAGAAGAGTTAAAAAACCAATTTGCATACATTCAAACAAAAATTTTAACATACATATGTAAAAGCAGAGATGATGTATTGTTTGGCAAGCTTTGACTAAGAAAATGTAGAACTATGATGAAAACTAAAGTGAACCCTAAATTAATGTTTAAAGATAAACATAAATCTTGTTGGAACTTGCGTGTTTCAAAATCAAAAAAAATATCTTTATTATTCCAAAAAAAATTGGTCTACTTTAAATGCCACTTAAAAATTAATATCTTTTTGGATTGAACATTCTCAAATTTAGCACATAATGTTTGAAAATTACTTCGGATTGAATCAATTCGTATATGAAATTATTTCATAAAATTTAGCAACTCCAATAATTTTTAACAAAATGGTTTTAAACTTCAAGTTGTTATGAGTTCAACTTCACATTCAAAGTATAGTTTTGTATAATTTAAGCTTATTACTATCATAATGTAGTTATATTTTAGTCTGAAAAGCTCTGATGCTATGATGATGAGGATTACAAACACATTTTTTTAAATAGTAAAAACACTGAAAATTCATTTAAACAATTACATATTGAAGATATTACAGGAATGAAATGTTTATCAGCAAAATTATTCATAATTTATAGTCTTTTTAACATTATTAATTACGGATTTTACTCAAAAAATTATGCGTATAGCAAAAAAAACTCTGCATATTGGTGATGATTGAATTACAGACATCGTGAAAAAATTCGCTTTTTGGGTCTGTAAGAAGTGAAGTCGTAAAATATTAAACAAATCATATTTAATATGAATTTGCTTGATTGTTACCTTTTACGTGCTCTCATCTGTGTTGTGCTTGAACCTTTAATAAGTATAAAGGTAAAATTAAATTAATGAATTTATATACTTGGTAAGAAGTAACAGTGAATTGTAAACTGAAATATCTCATTATGCTATTTAAATTTACTTTAAAATTCAAATCTACCGTATTGTTTGGCTTTTAACTTTTGACTTTTACGAATCATGTTTCTGAACAATATTTTTCTTCTTTGACTGTTTAAAAATAAGCAAGAAACAATAGAAACAGTACTTTCTTGGCTATAAGAAACATTACTTTCTTGACTATAACAAATTATTATACAAAATTTGAGTCATAACCAACGACTTGGCTGAATCATCACAGATGTACTTCTGCAATAAAGATCGACCTAATTTTTAAATGTCGTTTATACGTAAAGGACAGAATATATACAAGCATGCAAAAAACTCAGTATGAATTTTTGTACCTACTAATGAGTATATTCAAAAGATAGTCATTGCCAGTTTTAATTCCTAGTTGAGTCCAAATTTAAAATGTATTTCTACTGTTGTTAGCCAAGATAGGTTTTACTTTATCATTGAAATTTAAATATTTCCGCGTCAAACTAATACATGATCACTTCACTAGCAAACTTGATGATCCTCCGCAAAGCTGCTGCACTCACAATAGAACCTGCAAGCGATCAATCAAGTGGTCAACGCAAATACGATTCGGATGGAATACCACAATCGCGGCGAGCCATCATTCAGGCAGTGAGCAATAAGGAGCATCTACTACGTCTGCACGTCAACAGTGATCACGGAATAGAAATCTAAGCGGACTTTAATGGACTTTGCCTGGCAGAGGAAGTTCACCTGAGTTAATTACTTCAGCGGACAAATTGCCGATTGCCAAGCCACGAGCCCATATGGCTTAGGTAGTCTGGTTGGCTTGGCCCGCTCGTTCGCTATCTTGTATCCAATAGATACTTTGTGGTTTACGAGTAATGCACGTTCTCCAACATTTTTGCAGACTTTCTTTCCTATTTGTAAATCGCCATCAATTCTTTGTTGGCATGCGTTCACCTGAAGTCAAGTATCTTGCAGCCATAGCCACCGAGCTGACCTCCTTCCTTGTTAAAATTGTGAATATTCTGCACGGATTATGATGGGCTGATCGTGAATACGTATTTTGGCTCAGTTAGAGATTATGAAGTACCTACCCACGAGATATTGCGAGCAGGTGCACGCTGCTGGTGGTGTAGAAGCGTGTTACCACTTGATAAAATCTCTTCAGTCTGTTAAGCGTTAGAAGTAAAATGAAGCTGAGAGAGAACTAACTTTACAGGTCCCTAGCAGCTATCACAGCTTGGCTGATAGTGGCCCATCCATCCAACCTCTATAGGCAATATTTTTTTAGGCGTAGAGGAAGATCTAATGTTCAAACCCCGTAAACAGATGCAGCTCCAAACCAAATATCACCAGCATCCACATATTGTGTAGCGATCTCTTCAATGGCAGCCCTTACTCCTGAATTATAAAATTAATGGCACAATTGAATGATCACGTATGAGAAATGGTTTCGCCGCCAGCACGTCGATCAAATTAGAATTGGTGCAAGCGTGAGAGGTCATCAATAGTGCGCCACCACTGGCCTGGCCAGTCCCTCGCGGACACCACGCTGGAATCAAGTAGCAATGTCTAAAGATTCGCCTGTCCAGCCACTCCGCAAGGGGTACAATTATCTAAAATTAATGAGGGCGTAAGTGGAGCATCGAAGTGGCATCAATTATTTTGTGGATTTACGGACACAAATTGCGTGCTTCTGGCTTCTCCAAAACGTCTTAATTGGCTGATCATTGACTTTACGGTGGATCAGCAGCTACATGCCTGCAACCGTGCTACCACTTGTTGAAAAAAAACCTTATTTAGCCTGAATTTAAAATGCATTTGGTATTCAAGTGGAGTGTCGTTCGTGTTGGAAACAAATTGAAGTTGTTGACACATTTTCTTATTGTATTTAGAAGTGTCGTTTCCACAAAATATATAATGCAGTTCCACATTGATCCAATTTTAAAAAAAGACGATAAAACCCATTTTGTGTATCCTATAAGGATAATTTTCAATTATAACTTTCTTCGACCAATCTTCAAATAGGCTTTTACAGAACTAAGGTTGCTGTAAGTGTGGTTTCTAATCGTTATGCGAGACGAATTCGACACTTTTTGCATTACAACCCGATGCTGTATTAGCTGGCTTCAAATATGTTCAAAAATTTTACTTAGCATAGTGGTCCTGATGACGTTTTAACTCCGACAAAATTCGCCAAACAAGTTCTAATCTATATCGTCATCGTCAATGCAGGACCTTGTAACTACAATTTTTGGTGAAAAATATTTTAGTCAATTTTAATGTTTGCATTGCTTTTGAGGCGGTTTTTATTGCCTCCTGTAAAAAATTTATTTATTACATTTAAAAGGTTCTGCATTGACGCCGACGATATGCCTTCTCGGTAGCTGAGGTTTAAAAATTTAATTTCACTCTCCCTATGAAGTCAAAAAAATCTATTTTGTGAAGCACCTGTGACTTGAATATGAAAAGTAGCAATACTGTAACTAACTTCAAAAGTAAAAATCTTGGATCAGTACTAGAAGAGGGAGGATTATGTTAAAAATGAGGATGACTAAATTCACGACTAAGAGACTGAAAATCAGCATTTTAAAAACGGAACTTTGTTCTAGAGTAAGACTAAAAATAAATTACTTCGGCTAAGAGTGTGAACCTGCTAAGTTCAATTTGAAAAATTTCACAGGATACGGTAACTTTTAATCCAATAATGAACATATTTTCATAGCGCCAAACTACCTTGAATGATTGATAGAACATCAAATTTTCTAACCTAAGTTCTGTTTTTAATAGCCATCGTTAGGTATGTAAGCAACATCTTGATTAATTTACAAGGGCTGAATATGGAAATCATCATTAGTTGCTGCGATACACAGTTTTCTTTGAAGCTGTAAAATGTAAAGCTCATCTTTGCAGAAAATAAAGATATTTTCAGATTTTCAGACCTGAGTTTTTCCAAATGAAAGTGATGGGCAATAAATATAAAAATAAAAATAAACAAAATATCCTACCACTATCTCCTAGGTATCTGCTGGACACCATCCATTCCCTTGGACTGCACAACGGTGTACTGACCATTGCCATATCATCAAACCGTCGATGGTCAATTTCCAGGGTCTCTTTGCATTCTTTATATCGAAAAACTGGCACAAATCGCCGGCCCCAAATAATCTCATCGTTTATATAACTAGTACGAGCCTGCACCAAATGCCCTGTAGCCTCGATTATTCCTTCCAATATTATCACAATTTCAAAGCTTTCATAGAGGAGATCATCGGCTGACACATCATAAAACGGAGATCGTTCGTCAATTCTATGCGAAACAACAGTTGGCCATTTGGCAAATAAATTCTCATCACAGTCATCCATCCCAACTTCCAACTCGATATGATAAGGATTAAGGACGTCTTGTTCCTGAGGTTTTTTCATGTATATCAATTGGGCCCGAATTCTTGGCGCAATTAAATGACTTTTTCGCATATCTCCCACGCGGAACATCAAATGGAAGTGACCGTTTCTTTGCGATATCAACGCTTTTTTAGAGAACAGAAGAGTTTGTGTCCTGTGTTTGGCTCGGACCATTTTTGTGTAGAGGAAGCCTACCACGAAGGCTGTTTGGATCATGCCAAATCCAAATTGGAATATCATCAAGAATATTGATTCTGGACAGTCATCAGTTACCATTCGAATACTGTATCCCAGGGTAGTTTGCACTTCGATCGAGAATAGGAAAAACGAAGTGAGATCTTGTAGGTTCGTGTGACATGGTACCCAGCCACTTTTATCTGTAAAGATTTTTTCCAGTCAAAATAATTTAAGTTTATCGCGGACAATAAAAAACTTTGGACAGCTAAGGCCAAACCCAATTGAAAAATCAGTGAGTCATGTTTCCAAAAATCTCTTTGCAGCCTACGTTGATAGGTTCTAATCCTACCTTGATTCATTGGTAAATGTTTCTCTTCAAGATCTTCATGACTTTGGGCGATTAACCACCAAAATCCAGTAAAGAACAACCAAGACAACAAGTAGCTCAAAGTGAACATCAGCAGGTTCCAACGCCACTGCATGTCCACCAGCGTGGTGAAAGGGTCTCGAATGAATCGTAGCCAATATCCGTGCAGGTTCGTTTGCACTATATTTCGGTGACCATTCTTCAGAATCGCTCTCTTTCTATACCGTTCCATATTGCCTGGACGTTGCATTCGTGTTCTGGAAAGTAACAAAACAAATCAATTGAAAAACTGTGAAGAAAAATTATCACATGAAAATTTCCGAGAATTTGCGGGAAAACTTCATGAGACACTTGGCAGGAAATTTAGTAAGTCATCTCAAAATATATTCAACGGAAAACCATGCAATGAAAATGAGTCTTTGGAAATGTTTTCCAAATAATATTCACCTGAATGATTTTTCAAAAAAAATATTTTGCAAATATTATATACAAAAGTTTAAGGGACCAAATCCATAACTACACAAAGCAGATGTGCTTGAAATAAACTTTTATGAATGAGTATTTAGGAAAAAAATATTACCGTATTAATTTTCTTCAGCAAATTGAAACGAAAAGTGTTGATCTTCAAATAAAATTTATTTGACCCATTTTTCCCTTCTTTTAGGATAAACATAATTTGGAAGTATCTTCGAAAAAATGCGTGGGCGTGATTGTGTGCATGTTCTTTGAATATCTACTCCTAAAAGTCAATAATGAATAGCCCCTGAAGTATTTATCACCTGTACTACTTTTTGGTTTGTAAGTAACATTGTTAGATATTTACGAAGATTTTAGCACTTTATTGGATTCATTGGAAGAAGGGAAAATATACAACTTGTGAATTGTTATTACCATCGTATGATTAATATGTGGTGTCTATAAATCTTACCACTTAACGCATATGTACATTTGATATGAGTTTTTAATGTTAAGTTTATATGTAATATCAAGTTTGTAAATGCTTTTTGCATAAGACTAGACTAGTGAAAAGCTCAGCTCTTTTATATACCTAACTACTTCAGCAATATAGTAAATGAAAACGGATATTTTGTTTTAAATTCCAAATACTCAAATAAATTGTGAAGATGATTTTCAAACGGATCTTTTTGCGTTTAGAAAGATGAGATGAAATTCGTCAGAAAAGGCATAAAAACATGACATTGATAAAAGATGACGACCGTGAAAATCTTGATAGCAACATAGGCTCCAAATGGATTTTACCCCAAAAATATTTCTAAAGTCAAAGCCAGTGGCAATTGAATATGCAGCTATTATTACAATAATCAATTGATTGAAGAAATTCGATCAGGCAACATTGCATTGATCGGAACAGAAACAAATTTTA